>JAPDHQ010000309.1:0-16782 GCA_026184515.1 Peronosclerospora sorghi
CATGACTCGCCAATGCTTCACCCGATCGCGGGTGCGTTGAGCCAATGAGCTTAGACTTCCAGTCTATCCATGGATCGTGGCGTTCCAGCCACTTCATGCCCAGAATGAGGTCATACCTCGAGTCCAAATCCAGGACTAGGCAACGTTCTAAGCTATCGAAGTCTGAAAACTTCAGCTTAAGGTCAATCGAGACCTTGGGTACAGAAACCTATACGCCCGTCGCTAGACGGTCCGTGACAACGTCACGAGAACGTGCCTCTAGGGCCTCGGCATACAGCCGACTCTTCTCCACAGAAGCTCGTCTGACATAATTTTCAGACGCTCCAGAGTCTATGAAGACTCTCCAAGGCTTATCAAAGACTTCACGTCCATAAGGACTACCAGCAAACCTGGCTGGTACACCAACTCGGTGCTAGAAAGCACCGCTTCCCTCGGGGATTTGTGCTGTCGTCCCCTACCCTGGGGCTTAACGGCACTGAGGGGTCCACCAGTAGGGCGCCCCGCACCTAATGGGAGCCGTCGTTTCCCGACGGCTTGGACAAGGGCTTTTTCCCCACCCTTGGTCCCTTGTAGCGAGTGTCTCGCTGGGAAATTTTCGTACATCTGCTCCGCTGATGATACACGCTTCCACATAGGAAGCACCTTAGCGGCCCACGCCGCTGCAACATATCTAAGAGCTCCGCCACGAAGCTCTGCGAAAAAGAGTCAGAGTGACTCTTAGCGGAAGGTTTCCCCTCCACTTCGACCTGACTCAGGTCCATGGGTTCAGGACCCACCTTAGAGGAACGAAAGTTCCTCTTGGAGTTAAACGCCATCTTAAATGACTCCCCCAGGGATTGGGGTCGGCATCGGAACAGTTCCGAACGTGCTGACCCTTCTTTCAGGCCTCCCATGAAGACGGGGATGGAACACATCGTCCGAATACGCTTTCGCGTACATCCCTGCCAACAGGGTCTTCAGTCCTTGGACATATGTCTCCAAGTCCTTAGTGCCCTGACGGCACCTCAAAAACGCCAGTTGATTCTGGAGAACCATATCAGGCGTTGCATACCTGTCCATAAGCTTTCGCTTAAGGTCTCCCCAGTTCGGGAACACGGTCGTGACCGAATCCTAACACGTAAACGCCCATGTACGGGCTTTGCCCGTGAGATGGGTCAGCGAAAGTCCCACTTGCAGGTGATCCTCGATCACTTCGCGGTGGCTTATGCGGTTTCAACCTCTCGAAGCCACACATAAAGGTTTTCACCTTTCTCGCCGGTGGATTCCTTTATCTTAAAGTACATCGGAGGGCGCACCCCCGTAGACGCGGGATAACTCCCGCGAAGACTCGCCCCATGGGCGATAAGGGCATTCACCCTTTCACGCACGGCATCGAGGCCCTGCTACACTAGATGGCGCATGCCATCCTCACCCAATATGGGTAACAGCCTTTTAAAGGCTTCCTGTTGGACGGGGGTTAGCTTACCCCAATCGTCCTGATCCATCCCTTGCAGAGGATGTTGATCACCAACACAGGTGTTGGATTGACTACAAGTGCTACCAGATGTAGCCGGGTGCGTACACGCACGGTGAGGCTAGCGCACAGAGGAAGACTTTCCTTTAAGCGGCGTTCGCCGCTACTTAGCCGATACGCCAAAAAGGGCTTAGTAGGAGAGATCTCTCCTACTCGGGG
The DNA here is from genome assembly GCA_026184515.1 of Peronosclerospora sorghi. Classification (NCBI taxonomy): domain Eukaryota; phylum Oomycota; class Peronosporomycetes; order Peronosporales; family Peronosporaceae; genus Peronosclerospora; species Peronosclerospora sorghi. The sequence goes on from JAPDHQ010000309.1 coordinate 1,673, forward strand.
CCAAGATTCCAGGGGTGGTTTACAGATAGCTTTCGCTAACCCCTTGTAACAAGACTTCCCTTATAAAGGGAGGTAGCGTAAGGGAGAACTCCCTTAGGCTACAATACTCACTGCGCGCGCGACCGGGCGTGGTCGCTCGCCTAGCTCCTCTAATGCCTTAACGGCAAGGTTCCCTTACTAAGGGTGTAGCTAAAGGGAGGGCTCCCTTTACGCTACTACTCTCACTACACGCGCGACCGGTCGAGGTCGTGCGTCTGTAGTCGTTGAGTGAAAATGTAAACTGAATGTATATTTAATATATAATTAGCCTAAATTAATTTAAACTAAGGTAAACTATATGTAATACTAAGTATAACTTACCAAATTCGTACCTAGCTAAAGTGTAGTGCACACCTCCTGTGTACCAACACGTGGAAGGCTGACACGCCACCCCCAAGGGCTCCTGTCCTGATTTGTTTAAAATAACCAATGGTTCAAAACCTTTCGAACCGGTCAATACTGACCCCAACCGTAGTGTACTCACGTACACGACCTACTAAATGTGACTCGAATGTAACCCTGTTACATCTGGGATTCTCAGCCTTGCCAATGATGAAAGGCGCCAGTTTGTCTGATCCGTCTGTGTTTGCACACAGTGCCAAAGTGAAGCGATTCTGAGGAGATGTTAGCATTTGATTGGCGATCTCAAAGGCATGGATCTCACTGTTCACCTTGTCCTTCTTTGTCCCTTCCACAGGCTTCTGGGCACTGGTACGGTCTGGAGCCATGGAGAAGTAGAGTCCTGATGACAGTGAGCAATGTCAACAAACTGTTCAAGAAACTGTTTCACAATCACAAAAACATTAAACTCACCAGTTTCATCCATGTTGTACACATCCTCCAGATTGTAGGAGGAGATGAGCTGCCTCAGGTCAGGCAGAGAGACCTTACCATAGCATCAACATCAGCCTAACCACTCTCGCCACGAATCTTGAAGGACTTCAGCGTGTGCCTCTGCTGGAAGCGGTCCAGCCAGCCATTGGAGAACTCCATCTTTTTGTCCAACTGCAGAACCTCCTGAAACTGGAGGCCCTTCTGCTTGATGAGCTCTCCACTGAGGGAAATGCCTTTGTTCTGGAACTGCAGAACCCAGGTGGAAATGGCCTCCTCCAGCTGATTGGAAGTGACTTTGCAGGCCCTCTTTGACTGAAGGGAGGCTTTGTCCAGTTTCTCCACCTCCTTCTTCCTCTTCAGGATGCCGCTGATTCCCGGCTGACTCATGCCCCGGATGTTGAACTGTTGCACAGCCCACTTGGCCAGCTCTGTCTGGCTCATGCCTGGATGGGCCGCACTGTGCTTGCAGATATCCAGCCTCTGCTCATTTGTGATCTTGTCCTGTTCAAAGTTTGGAAGAGAAGATGTCAGCTGAGGCAGCACAGCTGCTGAAAAGAGCTCTGCGCACTTGCCTCTGAGTTCTGGCCTTTGCCCTTAGTGGCGCTGGTGGCCTTGGGGGTCTTGGTCATGGTTGTTTTGGTTTTGACGTGGGTGTGGGTGGTGGAGGTGTGGTGGAGTCAAGTTCAAAATCGAACACCGTAGTGTCGAGAACCTGACCACCATCGTGCCCAGCCTTCCAACTGACGGGGGAGGGTGTAACAGGACTGATCCTGTTACGGGCTTACACTGTATTTTGCGAGGAAGCGTGTAACGGGGTTACATTCGGGTAACACTGAGTGTTGGTGTACATGAGTACACCACGGTTGAGGTCAGTATTGGCCGGGTTGAAAGGTTTCGAACCTTTGGTTATTTTAACCAATCAGGGCATGGGCCCTTGCTGTGGGGGTGTGTCAGCCATCCACGTGTCAGTACACAGGTGTGTACACTACATTTTAGCTAGGTACGAATTAGGAATATTCTACTTAGTGCTACATATATTTTATATTAGTTTAAATTAATTTAGGCTAATTACATATTAAATATATTCAGTTTACATTTCACTCTATCTTACAGACGCACGACCTCGACCGGTCGTGCGTGTAGTGAGTGCCGTAGCGTAAGGGGAGCCCTACCCTTAGCTACACCCTTATTAAGGGAGCCTTGCCGTTAAGGCACTAGCAAAGGCTACAGTAAACTAACCCGGGAATCTTGGCCCCGAGTAGGAGAGATCTCTCCTACTAAGCCCTTTACAAGGGCGTATCTGCTAAGTAGCGGTGAACGCCGCTTTAAGGAAGAGTCTTCCTCTGCTCTAGTCGCACCGTGCGTATACGCACCGGCTACATCTTGTAGCACTTGTAGTCAATCCAACACCTGTGTTGGTAGACTAGTCATCCTCTGCAAAGGATGAATCAGGACGATTGGGATAGTTTGACCCTCGTCCATCAGGAAGCCTTTGAAAGGCTGTTACCCTTAACGGGGGAAGAAGGTATGAAGCTCCTAGTGGAGCATGGCCTTGAGGTCGTAAATTCAAGGGTGAATGCCCTCATCGCTCATGAGGCGAGTTGCGGTGGAGGTCATTCCACGGGGGTGCGCCCTCCATTATCGTTTAAGATAAAGGAGTTCACCGGAGAGAAGGGTGACAACCTTTACGTGTGGTTGCGAGAGGTCGAAACGGCCTTCGCCACAGCAAACATGACCGCTGATCACTTGCAAGTGGGACTTGCATTGACCCATCTTACGGGCAAAGCCCGTACATGGGCGTTTACATGCTCGGAATCAGTCATGGACGTGTTTCCAACATGAAGGTCCTTAAGCAGAAGCTCATGGACATGTACGCAACGCCTGATCTGGTTTTCCAGAATCAACTGGCGTTCCTGAGGTGCCGTCAAGGCACTAAGGACCTGGAGGTTTATATCCAGGAGCTTAAGACCCTGTTGGAAGGGATGTACGCGAAAGCGTATTCGGACGATGTGTCCATCACCGTCTTCATGGGAGGCCTGAGAGAAGGGCCAGCACGTTCGGAATTGTTCCGATTCCGACCCGAATCCCTGGAAGAGGCATTCAAGATGGCGTTCAACGCCGAGAGGAACTTCCTTTCCTCTAAGGTGGGTCCCGAACCCATGGACCTGAGTCAGGTCGAAGAGGAGGAGAAACCTCCCGCTAAGAGTCATTCTGACTCTTTTTCACAGAGCTTCGAGGCAGAGCTCTTAGCTATGTTGCAGCGGCGTGGGCCGCTGAGATGCTTCCTGTGTGGGAGCATGGATCATCTGAGGGACAGATGTACGGAAATTTCCCAGCGAGACACTCGCTACAAGGGACCAAGGGTGGGGAAAAAGCCCTTGTCCAAGCCGTCGGGAAACGACGGCTCCCATTAGGTGCGGGGCGCCCTACTGGTGGACCCCTCAGTGCCGTTAAGCCCCAGGGTAGGGGACGACAGCACAAAGCCCCGAGGGAAGCGGTGCTTTCTAGCACCGAGTTGGTGTACCAGCCAGGTTTGCTGGTAGTCCTTGCGGACGTGAAAGGCTTTGATAAGCCTTGGAGAGTCTTGATAGACTCTGGAGCGTCTGACAATTATGTGAGACGGGCTTCTGTTGAGAATAGTCGGCTGTATGCCGAGGCCCTAGAGGCACGTTCTCGTGACGTTGTCACGGTCCGTCTTGCGACGGGCGTACAGGTTTCTGTACCCAAGGTCTCGATTGACCTTAAGATGAAGTTTGCAGACGTCGACAGCTTAGAACGTTGCCTAGTCCTGGATTTGGACTCGAGGTATGACCTCATTCTGGGCATGAAGTGGCTGGAACGCCACGAGCCATGGATAGACTGGAAGTCTAAGTCCATTGGCTCAACGCACCCGCGGTCGGGTGAAGCATTGGCGAGTCATGAACCCACCTTTGCTCGATCGCAAAAGCGATTCTGGCGTGAGATGACAGAGATTGGGATGTCTGAAATGATCATTCCCAATGGCGTTAAGGAAGAGTTCCTTAACGAGGGGGATTCGTCGGTTAATCCCCGCGCCGATATAGGCGAGACTGGAGAGTCGCCAGTGATAGAGGTGGAATCCTCTTAGGGTAAAGGCGAGGCGCTTAGAGAAGAGACCCGAAGTTCGTCTCTTCTACAGTTCGGAACAGATTCCGACCACGCCATGTCCGGCGAACAAGTTGCGACTCCAGTGGTAGGGGTAGAGACCCCTGTGGTTAAGCGCGAGGCGCTTCCAAGCGAAGAGACCCGATGTTCGTCTCTTTCGCACGTCGGAAATGATTCCGATTACGCCGTTATAGGTGAGACCGGCGAGTCACCGGTGGTAGAGGTAGAGACCTCTGTGGATAGGCGCGTGGCGCTTCCAATAGATGGGGCAATTGACTCCCCCCCATCTGGGTCTCGGGATGAGTTCCGAGGCCAGTAGTCAGCAGTCCGACAGGATGCTGAATAGTGTGACAGGTGTTGTCACAGAAGGCGTAAGCCTGGAACGGTTTCCCGGGATAGGCGAACTGTTGTCGTTGGAGGAGATGTCCTTCAACGAGTTTGAGACTGCTTTGAAAGCAGATGAAATCGACGAGGTCGTCGCGTTGCGTCCGGAAGAGGAGTTGAACTCCTTTCCGCGATGGACGAGTCAGTTTTGGTGAAAACTAAACAGGCATTAAATGCCCAAAGCGGCCTCAAGATCCTCGCGGATCCTGAGGACCCTTACCATTCCTTATTAAAGGAATTTGGAGATGTCATTAGTGACAACCCGCCGATGGGGTTACCACCGGATCGGGGAGTCCGACATGAAATTAATTTGGTTCCCGGAACCAAATACTGCGTCACTAGGCAGTGGCCTCTCCCCAAGGAACAATGCGACGTCATTGACGCATTCTTCAAGGGGAAAGAAGAGGCAGGGATAGTGCGGGAGAGTAAGTCTCCCCACTCATCTCCAACCTTTTGTGTTCGTAAACCGAACGGAAAGTGGCGCATTGTGCATGCGTATAGCAAGCTGAATGCAGCTACTGTACCCATGCAGACTCCGATTCCTCGGAAGGATGTCCTCCAGAACAATATGGCGGGCTGTACTGTATACAGTGCCTTAGATCTGGTGGACGGGTATTATCAGGTGCTCATGCGAGCGTCCGATATTCCGCTTACAGCGGTCAGCACGCCTATTGACATGCTGTGGGAGTGGCTTGTTATGCCACAGGGGCTTTCGAATGCGCCAGCGACTTTCAATCGCTTGGTGACTCAACTCTTCCGCCCTCATAGAAAGTACGCTCAGACGTACTTCGACGATGTATTCGTTCATAGTCGTACGGAAGGCGACTCGTCTGATGTTCAGACGCACCTTATACACCTTCGAGCTGTGCTCGAATGTATGCGAGAGCATACGTTATATGCGAACGCATCCAAATGTATATTTGGTGCTGAGGAAATTCCTTTCCTCGGATGCTTCATCGGTAAGGATGGAGTGCGGGCGGATCCCGCGAAGGTGAAAGCCATTGTGGAGTGGCCTTCGCCTGTAAATCTTAGAGATTTACGGAAGTGGCTAGGATTAGCCAACTATCTCCACAAGTACAGCTAGAACTACGCTGAAATGGCGAAGCCATTAACCGACCTTCTTAAGAAGGACGTAGATTGGTGTTGGGAAACCAAACACCAAAACGCTTTTGAAGCGCTAAAGGGGAGATTGTTAAAATCTCCCGTTCTTGCTCTCCCAGATTCTGGGAAAACATTTAGTGTCGTCTGCGACGCCTCCGATTTCGCAATCGGATGTGCTTTGTTACAAGCAGACGATGCAGGAAGGGAACGCGTGATTGCGTTTGAGTCGAGGCAGCTTAAAGCTGCGGAAAGGAATCATCCCGCTCATGACAAGGAGCTACTTGCAATGAAGTATGCTCTTGTCAAATTTAGGGTTCACCTACTCGGCTAAAAGCCGTTCGTGGTTTATACTGACCACGCGTCCTTACGGACAGCGACAAAGTCGCCTCATCTCTCGCAACGGATGGCCCGTTGGCTCTCCTTCTTTGCGGAGTACAACGTTGAGGTTAAGTATAAACCTGGAAAGCAGAACGTGCTTGCAGACGCGTTATCGCGTCGTCCCGATTACGGGCTTGCTCGCGCGACATTCGTCACCTCGTCTGTGGTGGATCTCATACGCCAGGCGTATGAGAAAGACCCACAATGTACGGAGCTTATCCGCGCGTTAGGTGAAAAGGGCCTTGGCTCGTCTGATCCAACCCTGTTAAGTCGAGCTAGAGCTCGTTTAAACCGTTACAGGTACTGTGACGGTTTGCTATATTATAGCACGAGCGCGGAGGACACTCCGCGGGTGGAAGTTCTCATAATGAGGAACTGAAGTATAGATTCCTCTTTGAGGCACATGACGCCCCTACCGGGGGACATTTAGGTCGGGATAAGACCTACAGCGCTTTAAGCGCTTTGTATTGGTGTACCAACATGTATAAGTGGGTCGGTGCGTATATACGAACCTGTGAGACGTGTCAGAGGGTTAAACCCTCTGCAACTTCAGCTGCGCCTTTCGCAAGCTTATCGGTTCCAACGGAGTGTTGGAAATCCATTAGCATGGATTTATCTTCGGTTTTCCGAAGGATAAGGCCGGCAACACCGGCATATTGGTCTTTTTAGACCGTTTTAGCAAGATGGCTCACCTGGCGGCGGTGCCAGAGTCCATTGATGGACAAGGAACAGCGAAGGTGTTCCTAGACCGTGTCTTTCGACAGCATGGTCTACCCGATTCCGTTGTGTCGAATCGGGATCCCCGTTTTACGGGAAAGTTTTGGGGGCGTTGTTTAAGGTGCTAGGCACCAAGCTCCTCATGTCCACTGCGGATCATCCGCAAACGGACGGACAAACGGAACGCGTAAATCGCGTTGTTGAGGATATTCTCCGGAGTTTATGTCCGGATTCTCCAAAGCGTTGCAGTGAGATGCTCCCGATGGTTGAATTTGCTATTAACAATTCGGTACATGCATATACGGGGTTTACCCCGTTTTACGTGAACGGATTGGTGAATTCGAGGGTTCCGTTAACGCCACATGTGTGTGTCCCAGGGCTTGAGGGGGGAGGATTACCCGATGTCAGCCCTGTATCTGTGCGAAAGCACATCGATAAGTTTTTATCGACGCGCCTTAGTGTCTTACGACACGTCTGAGATGCCATGGCGGAAAGCCAAGACAAGCGGAAGGAGCAATCTGACCGAAAGGGGCGGCATAACAAAAAGGTATACAAAGTAGGATAAATTGTTTTATTAAACGCTAAAATCTTCCTACACATGCAGTTTCAAATGTGTTGCGCAATAAACTGCGCCCCTGGTTTGTGGGCCCCTTTAAGGTGTTAGCCCGAAAGGGCTTGTCGTACACCTTAGACATCCCGAAGGCGATGCGTACGCATCCAACCTTTTATGTCGGTATGCTTAAGCCATACCAGGACCCGGAGGCAGGCCCCCTCCTGGAGGGGGGTGGAAAGGCGGATAGCCGTAAGAGCCGTAAGTCACGGCAGGGCGAAGGAAGCCCGAAAGGGCTGAAATGCGACCACGAAGCTCCGCAACGGCCGTCTCGAGAGAGGCAAGCCGCCTCTCGAAGCAATCAGTGGCATCCCGCTCATCGCGGATCCCCTCGTGGAGATCATGGATGCGATTGCTGTGTCGATCACAGCGTTCGCGAATCTCACGTCGCAATTGCTCGACCTCCTCCTCCAATGATTGATGCGGAGGGTACTCCACACTTTCTTGTGGAGCGTCTGATGGCGCGACGCCATCATCGGGGTTAAACCCAGTATCTGGTGAAGTGGAAAGGTTATCCACACTCACAGAGTTCGTGGGAGTTCGAGACTCCCCTACGGCAGGATTGCCGCGACGTCGTTGACGCTTTTAAGCGGGAGAATCCCGCTGTAGGTCAACGACCAGAGGGGCATGAGAAGCCCCTTTACTCTCAATAAGTGGGAGTTTGCCGGAGGCAGATGTGGCGACCACACTGTCTCCGGACACCATGGTGGAGACAGGGGCGCTGGCGTAGCGAGTGCGATACGGAGCACATAGTTGCTCCATCGCCTTAGATTTGGCAAATGTAAGGCGCAACACCCTCTCCACCCAAATGTATCGACGGGAATAGCTGTCATGCAGCTCATCGAAGCTGGGGAGAAGCTTCTCCCCTTCCGCCCAAGCGCGAACTTCTTCTCTGCATCATCGGCACTTTCTCCCGGAGAAAGAACGAAAGGAACCTCGCGGAGGTTATCAACAGGGGCACCTTGTGCCTGCCTGTTTAAGCGCTCTCGGTACGAGACGCTAGTGAACTGCTTTTGTGTAAGCAGTTGTTGCCGGAGTTTCTCACGGCGTTCGCGTTGGTACGGCTGTTCAGCCGCGGGGCCAGGGGTATAGGACGCTAGACTAGTCCTTACCATACGCCCGGACCACCTTGGAAGGTCACGAGGACCATCGAAATTATAAGCCGCCCTTGACGGGCGTTTGGGGGCGCGTAACGCAGCCCTTAGTGCCTGTGCGGCAAGTTGGGAGTCTTGAGCTGCGTCCAGCTCATTAGTGATGATCGCCTTTGGCGATTCGGATGTATCATCCGATACGGGCAGGGGTGCCGCACTGGTTAGTGCATTTTCCTCACGGGTGGGGAAGGGATTAGGCTGCCGACAACGCCGTTCGGCGCTGTCGGAGCAGCTCACCATTGAGGAGGTATCCCCAAAGGCATCCACTTCCGAGTTTTCGGAGTAGTCTACCTCTTCTAGAGGAGACGCCATAGCACCACTGGAGGTGTATATATGGATGGCCAGGGGAACTGGCGTTGGAGTTCTCCAACAAAATTTTGTTTATTGCGTAAGCAATAGTCGTTATGGGGGAGGATGTAACGGGGTTACATTCGGGTAACACTGAGTGTTAGTGTACATGAGTACACCACGGTTGAGGTCAGTATTGGCCGGGTGAAAGGTTTCGAACCTTTGGTTATTTTAACCAATCAGGGCATGGGCCCTTGCTGTGGGGGTGTGTCAGCCATCCACGTGTCAGTACACAGGTGTGTACACTACATTTTAGCTAGGTACGAATTAGGAATATTCTACTTAGTGCTACATATATTTTATATTAGTTTAAATTAATTTAGGCTAATTACATTTTAAATATATTCAGTTTACATTTCACTCTATCTTACAGACGCACGACCTCGACCGGTCGTGCGTGTAGTGAAAGCCGTAGCGTAAGGGGAGCCCTCCCCTTAGCTACACCCTTAGTAAGGGAGCCTTGCCGTTAAGGCACTAGCAAAGGCTACAGTAAACTAACCCGGGAATCTTGGCCCCGAGTAGGAGAGCTCTCTCCTACTAAGCCCTTAATAAGGGCGTATCGGCTAAGTAGCGGCGAACGCCGCTTTAAGAAAAGTCTTCCTCTGTGCGCTAGTCGCACCGTGCGTATACGCACCGGCTACAAAGCGAGCAATACAATAGGGGCAGTATTAGTTGGTAACAACTAATCCTATATTAAAGCAAATATATTTATTTGCTTAGGCTTGAGAACGCAAAATTAAGAGTGTTTATTAAATGGGTGGTTAGCGGCTAATAGTATAGTAATTACCTAACTAATATAATAATATCAAGTCTTAAACTAACTGTACTATTAGTTAACCTGCATGATTCGGTATTTATACCGAATCGACTTTTCCTTCGTAGATTATAATAACTTATAATCTATTATTTGAATTTCAGACAACGCGTCTGAAATTCAACTGTGATATTCTAACTTGAATATCAATTATGTAATGGCACCCCATTACATCACCCCCCACTTAAGGTGGTTGGCCAATAATAATTCTTACTTTGGCCAATCAGAGGTGGCACTTGTTGGTCGTTCTCATTTACCAACTGATTGACCATCGACTGGATGGTCAAAGCACGCGGCGGCGATCTAAAGAGCGCTGCTGAAAATGTCGAAGGAGCTTCTTCCTCCGCCTCAGCACTAGGTGCTGAGGTGTTGAGTGACAACAGTGACGCTGCATTAGCAGAGTAACTACGCAAAGGTCGGAAGACGTACCGTCTTCGACCACAGATGCTGCTAAGGCGGCATCTGACAAGAAACAGGGAGATTTTGCTAATGCAACATCTCGCACGATGGCAACTTCCGAATGGCGTGTTGCCAAGAGGGCCATGTTCGGGAGTTCTGACTCCGAACAAAGTGATGGGGATACAGATGTCCCCACTAAAGGATCTAGCGAGTCGAAACTCGCTAGGTGCTCATCGCCTAACAGCGATGACGACTCTGGTGTCGCTGTCTGCTATGACAGCGACAATTATTATCACAGGTGGTTGCGGGAACGCAGATCCCCACCTGGACCAAGTACTTCTCCACGTCGGGGTGATTTAACCCCGGCGCGTGGTGTTGAAGCAGGCGGTGTTCCGCCTGCTAAAAGAGATCGAACAGAAGCGGCGCCTACCGCTTCTAAAGCGTATCATCGTACGGAACCACATGTTCCGTACAGAGTGGGGTTTTGGACCCCTGGATGGGCTATTGCCCCCAACAGTGGCGGTAACCGTAAACGGGACTGACAATATGCGTTGTTCGATGTCAACGTGTTGGATGACTGCGAAGACATCCAGTCACGTCGATTCGATCGAAGTACAGACGATAGACGTCTGTACTTTATTGACCTCTTTTTCCAGGTTCTATATAATTCGAGCCGGAAAGGGTCAAGGAGGAACAGGGACGATAAAGACGCCCTGACTCAGAGTTGGAACGCTTTTTTTGACAACTACAACAAAAGCCCCGATGACTACGTGAACAAAGTTCACGTAATGCGCGGGCGCTTTTTAAAGCACTCGCGAACAGGCAAAATGGAATACATACATTTTGCTTGTATCAAAGAAGGGTTGAACTGTGGTGTCCCTTCTCACCTCGTTTGCCCGCGGTGTCCGCAGGGCGCTCCTCGTCTGTCAGAGGAGGAGTTGTGGGGGTACGGTGGTTTTTCCGTACCCACCGAAATTAAGGGCTTAATCGATGCCCTAAATGCATCAACACCTAGTGTTGATGCTACTTCGCATTATGAGTTTGAGACTCCTTCTCAAACTCAGTTAAAAGGTCTGGGGAGTCGGCCCTCAGAACCTCAAACGGCTCCCAAGAGTCGAACTCTTGGGGTAACCCAGCCAGCGTACTAAGTACTCGGTACGCTGCCCCTTCTTCGAAGGAACCGAGCGCTTCGAGATCAAGCGCTCGAGAATGTATCGCTTATTCCCCTGATTATCGATCAGGGGCGGCGGAGGTTGAGAATTCCCTCGCCGTTGTTGTTGCGGAGCATGGTTCTTCGCTCCGTAAGCTCGAGGAGGGTTATTCCTCCTTGAGCATCGATATGTCTCACTCTGTGAAGACATATCGGTCTCTTCGCGAAGATGTCTGCGACATCTTCGGGGCGCACACTGCCCTTCAGCAGAAGAATGATCTTCTGTACATCGAGCTTTCCCGATGTAAGGAAGAGCTCGATCGGCACAAGGTTGATCTTGAGCAGTCGAAGGCGGAGGTAGTGACTCTCAGCTCTGCTCATCAACGGCTGGAAGCCGATTACAAGTCTCTCTTGGGAGACTTGGAGAAGCACGTTATCTTCCGTGGTTCTGTGTCTCGTCGTAAGACGAAGAAGAATGATACGGTTTGAGCCGCCCAACATAGAATGTTGGGTGGAGCCGCATTGCTGTGGGAATGTCTAAGGTATAGGCATTCCCCCGAATCTCTTGGACCTTGAAAGGTCCAATGTACTTAGGAAGCAACTTCCATGTAGCGAAGTTGCTTATTGCATGTATAGACAAATTGGTAGTACTTAATAATACAAATTCGCCTTTCCGAAAGGAGTTTTTGTTCTTCCTTCCTTGATTGTCTGCATTTTGCTTCTGCTTATCCAAAGCAGAAGCAAGTGCATCTTTTATATAGCGTATTACAGCTTGGCGCTGTAATACGAATTCATCTACTGCTTTACCAGCAGTAGGTGCGTTGCCCTCATTGTCTGCAGCCATTGCTGCAGACACATATTCATCATATGCAGCTTCAGTTTCATTTGAAGCTGCTTCCGCTTCTACTGTACTTTCAGTAGAAGGGCCATCGTTTTGTTCACAAGTTTCAGTCGCAACTTGCGCATTGACTCGCTCAAAATTTGAGCGGGTCCCTCCCCCACTTAGATTTGGCGTACCGCCAAGTAAAGATGGGGTTCGTGGATGCCTTAAGGCATTCACGTAGAACGGTGTATGCTTAGTTGAAGCATGCACCGAATTGTTAATCGCGAATTCAGTGAGTGGCAGATAGTCACTCCACTGTTCAAAGTCATGTGCGTATGATCGCAGCATGTCTCCGAGAACGCTGTTAACCCGTTCCGTCTGCCCATACGTTTCCGGATGGTCCGCAGTTGACATCTTCAACTGGGTTCCCAACAATGAGAACGTTTCTTGCCAGAAATCTCGGATCTCGATCCGAGACAATGTCTTCCGGCATTCCGTGCAAACGGAATACCGTATCAACGAATATCCGTGCTGTTTGAGCGGCGGTTACGTTCGCTGATACTGCAGTAAGATGTACCCTCTTACTGAAACGGTCTACAAAGACCACTATTCCAGTCTTCCGACTATTGTCGGGTGGAAGACCGAATACGAAGTCCATTGAAATGGACTTCCAACACTCTGTCGGAACCGGCAGAGATTGCAGCGGAGTCTGTGCAGACTGCGCAGGCTTACAGCGCTGGCAAATCTCGCAAGCGCGTACGTATTTCCGTACCCACTTGTACTGGTTTCGCCAGTAAAAGTCACGTGCGAGAGAAGCGTATGTCTTCTCTCGACCTTGATGCCCCAAATCGGTGCATCATGATACTCAAACATAATTTGATGTTTGATATCATCGTCGTTTTGGAGCGACGATGCGACTTTCATCTTTTTGGTCTGTGCTGTAAAGCAGCAGACCATTGTGCAGTCGATATCGATGCACGCAAGCGCGGAGGAACTCTGGGAGTTCGTCTCGCTTCTCACTTGATTGATTACTTAAGTAATCATCAACAGAAGTGTCTCCTCGTCTGTTTTGTACGCCTCGCGTACTTGTCGTATAATTGACGACGACAAAGCAGTGCAACGGATCGCGTTTGCACTGGCACCTTCGGTTACGGACGGTTTCGTCTCTTAATCGGGCCTTCGTGATAGCGCATCCGCTATCACGTTCAACTTTCCGGGTTTGTATTCAACCGTAAAGTTGTATTCAGCAAAGAATGACAGCCATCGAGCCATTCTTTGAGAAATGTGTGGTGAATTCACGGACGTGAGTACGACGCATGGTCCGTGTAAACCACAAACGGTCTATCTCCCAAGAGATAGATCCGAAACTTGGCCAGTACATACTTCATGGCAAGGAGTTCCTTGTCATGCACTGGATAGTTGCGCTCGGCTGGGCGCAACTGACGCGATTGATAGCAGATTACGCGATCACGATCATCGTGATCACGCTGCATCAAAGCACAGCCGATAGCGAAATCGCTCGCGTCACAAACGACGTGGAACGGGCGCTCGTTATCGGCTATAGCCAAGACAGGCGCTTCAGTCAAGCTTTGCTTGACTGCATCAAAAGCATCTTGGCAATGGGTATCCCAATGCCATTCGACATCTTTCTTAAGTAGTTGAGAAAGAGGTCGTATTAACCCAGCATACTTGCACGAATACTTGTGCAAATATGTTGCCAACCCAAGGAACTTTCGAAGTTCCTTAACGTTGTTTGGCGTAGGCCATTCAACGATCACCCTGATCTTTTCTGGATCAGAACGCACCCCGTTCTTGCCCACAAAGCATCCAAGAACGGGTATCTCAGGTGCACCAAAGGTGCACTTCTTTAGATTTGCATAGAGCTTATGCTTACGCATAAGCTCTAACACTCGACGTAGATGTTCCCTATGGACATCTACATCGCTTTTATCGTGTTCACCCTTACTATGGATGAACACGTCATCGAAATAACTCGGTGCGAATTCTCGCACCGGGCGTAATAGATGCGTTACGCATCTGTTAAACGTAGTAGGGGCATTTCGAAGCCCCTGCGGCATAACAAGCCACTCCCAAAGCATGCCGCCTGGGATGCTTACCGCCGTGAGAGGGATATCCTTCTCACGCATTAGCATTTGATAAAATCCATCTCTTAGATCGAGAGCACTAAAGATGGTGCTCCCGCACATGCCATCAATGATTACATCTTTTCGCGGTATCGGCGTCTGCGCCGGTAACGTCGCTGCGTTCAGCTTGTTGTAAGCGTGAACGATTCTCCACCCACCTGTGGACTTTTTCACACAAAAGGTGGGGGTAGAGTGCGGTGAGATAGACTCCCGCACTTGGCCTGCTTTACGACGAGCTTCGAAAAACTCGTCGATCGCTTTTACCTGATCACGCGGCAACGGCCATTGCCGCGTGACACAATACTTCGTGCCTGGCACGAGGTCAATTTCATGACGAGTTCCCTTATCCTTAGGGAGATCGCTAGGTACTTCTTCTGGGAATACATCAGCGTATTCCCGAAGTACCTCATAAAATGGGGAGTTCGCTTTAAGCGACTCCCAGCTCTGCGCTTCAAAGCGCTAAACTTTGGTTTGATCATTGGGAACCTCGTTCCCAATGTTTTCCACTTGTAACGTGGATATTCGTTCACGAATATCCACTACATCATCTGTCGCAACGATAATACAGATCTGTTCGATCTGATCGTCGTGAAAGTTTCTCATAAACTTCTTCCAGCTTAGCGCTGGAAGAGCCATCACCTCCGAACCTTCTTTCGGAGGGTGTTCCATCAACAGACACTGGGTAGCTAATCCGGTCTCCGTTTGCGTCAAGACGTTGATCGTCTCGACGGAACTGTCCATGCAATCAGACGCACTCGTCTGATTGACTGCTACACGGTGATTACGATTCACCGTGTGCGAATACTCATCATCATGGTGACCACTGCCTACCATGGAATTTTGGCGATCAGATGTGCTCGTCTGATCGGCCGCATTTTCTGCGACACGGTGGTCTTTATCACCCGTGCGCATGGCTAACGCAACGTGGTGGGCACTGTCCACCACGGAATTTTGCTCACGATTGCACTCGATCGTGAGTTCACTCTCATCAACACGGAATTCATTCGTCGTGTTGGAACCTTCGGTCGCACAGTGGGTGTTTCCCACTGTGGATACATTTTCATTCTCACGGTGGGTGTTTCCCACCGTGGATAT
>JAPDHQ010000334.1:0-10529 GCA_026184515.1 Peronosclerospora sorghi
CTGGTGGACGGGTATTATCAGGTGCTCATGCGAGCGTCCGATATTCCTCTGACAGCGGTTAGCACGCCTAGTGGCATGCTGTGGGAGTGGATTGTTATGACACAAGAGCTTTCAAATGCACCAGCGACTTTCAATCGCTTGGTGACTCAACTCTTCCGCCCTCATAGTAAGTACCCTCAGACGTACTTCGACGATATATTCGTCCATAGTCGTGCGGAAGGCGACTCGTCTGATGTTCAGACGCATCTGATACACCTTCGAGCAGTGCTCGAATGTATGCGAGAGCATAAGTTATATGCAAACGCATCCAAATGTATCTTTGGTGCTGAGGAAATTCCTTTCCTCGGATGCTTCATCGGTAAGGATGGAGTGCGGGCGGATCCCGCGAAGGTGAAAGCCATTGTGGAGTGGCCTTCGCCTGTAAATCTTAGAGATTTACGAAAGTGGCTTGGATTAGCCAACTATATCCACAAGTACAGAGAGAATTACGCTGAAATGGCGAAGCCATTGACCGATCTTCTTAGGAAGGATGTTGATTGGTGTTGGGAAACTGAACACCAAAACGCTTTTGAAGCGGTTAAGGGGAGCTTGTTATAATCTCCCGTTCTTGCTCTCCCAGACTCTGGGAAACCATTTAGTGTCGTCTGCGACGCCTTCGATTTCGCAATCGGATGTGCTTTGTTACAAGCAGACGATGAAGGAAGGGAACGCGTAATTTCGTTTGAGTCGAGGCAGATTAAAGCTGCAGAACGGAATTATCCCGTTCATGACTAGGAGCTACTTGCAATGAAGTATGCTCTTGTCAAATTTAGGGTTCACCTACTCGGCTCAAAGCCGTTCGTGGTTTATACTGACCACGCGCCCTTACGGACAGCGACAAAGTCGCCTCATCTCTCGCAACGGATGGCCCGTTGGATCTCCTTCTTTGCGGAGTATAACTTTGAGGTTAAGTATAAACCTGGCAAGCAGAACGTGCTTGCAGACGCGTTGTCGCGTCGTCCCGATTACGAGCTCGCTCACGCGACATTCGTCACCACGTCTGTGGTGGATCTCATACGTCAGGCGTATGAGAAAGACCCACAATGTACGGCGCTTATCCGCGCGTTAAGTGAAAAGGGTCTTGGCTCGTCTGAGCCAACCCTGTCAAGTCGAGCTAAATCTCGTTTACACCGTTACAGGTACTGTGACGGTCTGCTATTTTATAGAACGAGCGCGGAGGACACTCCGTGGGTGGTAAATCCTCATAATGAGGAACTGAAGTATAGTGTCCTCTTTGAGGCACATGAAGCCACTACCGGGCGTCATTTAGGTCGGTATAAGACCTACAGCGCTTTAAGCGCTTTATATTGGTGGCCCAATATGTATAAGTGGGTCGGTGCGTATATACGCACCTGTGAGACGTGTCAGAGGGTTAAACCCTCTGCAAGCTCAGCTGCGCCTTTGGCGAGCTTATCGGTTCAAACGGAGGGTTGGAAATCCATTAGCATGGTTTTTATCTTCGGTTTTCCGAAGGATAAGGCCGGGAACACCGGCATATTGGTCTTTGTAGACCGTTTGAGCAAGATGGCTCACCTGGCGGCGGTGCCAGAGTCCATAGATGGACAAGGAACAGCGAAAGTGTTCCTATACCGTGTCTTTCGACAGCATGGTCTACCCGATTCCGTTGTGTCGGATCGGGATCCCCGTTTTACGGGACAATTCTGGGGATCGTTGTTTAAAGTGCTAGGCACCAAGCTCCTCATGTCCAATGCGGATCATCCGCAGACGGACGGTCAGACGGAACGCGTTAATCGCGTTGTGGAGGATATTCTCCGGAGTTTATGTCCGGATTCTCCAAAGAGTTGGAGTGAGATGCTCCGATGGTTGAATTTGCTATCAACAATTCGGTACATGCATCTACGGGACTTACCCCGTTTTACGTGAACGGATTGGTGAATCCGAGGGTTCCGTTAACGCCACTTGTGTGTGGCCCAGGGCTTGAGGGGGAAGGATTCCCCGATGTCAGCCCTGTATCTGTGCGAAAGCACATCGATAAATTTTTATCGACGCGCCTCAGTGTCTTACGACACGTCTGCGATGCCATGGCGGAAATCCAAGACAAGCAGTAGGAGCAAGCTGACCGAAAGGGACGGCGTAACAAAAAGGCATACAGAGTAGGAGAAAGTGTTTTATTAAACGCTAAAAAGCTTCCTACACATGCAGTTTCAAATGTGTTGCGCAATAAACTGCGCCCCAGGTTTGTGGTCCCCTTTAAGGTGTTAGCCCGAAAGGGCTTGTCGTACACCTTAGACATCCCAAAGGCGATGCGTACGCATCCAACCTTTTATGTGGGTATGCTTAAGCCATACCAGGACCCGGAGGCGGGTCCCCTCCTGGAGGGGTGGTGGTGGAAAGGCGAATAGCCGTAAGATCCTCAAGGCATCCAGGGCGAAGAAGACCGAAAGGGATAAAATGCGACCACGAAGCTCCGCAACGGTCGTCTCGAGAGAGGCAAGCCGCCTCTCGAAGCGATCAGTGGCATCCCGCTCATCGCGGATACCCTCGTGAAGATCATGGATGCGATGGCTGTGTCGATCACAGCGCGCGCGAATCTCACGTCGCAATTGTGCGACCTCCTCCTGCAATCCTCGATGTTGAGAGTACTCCACACTTTCATGTGGAGCGGCTGATGGCGCGGCGCCATCATCGGGGTCAAACCCAGTATCTGATGAAGTGGAAAGGTTATCCACACTCAAAGAGTTCGTGGGAGTTCGAGACTCCCCTACGGCAGGATTGCCGCGACGTCGTTGACGCTTTTGAGCGGTAGAATCCTGCTGTAGGTCAACGACCAGAGCGGCATGAGAATCCCCTTCACTCCCAATAAGTGGGAGTTAGCCGGAGGCAGATGTGGCGACCACACTGTCTCCGGACACCATGGTGGAGACAGGGGCGCTGGCGTAACGCGTGAGATACGGTGCACGTAGTTGCTCCATCGCCTTAGCTTTGGCAAATGTAAGGCGCAACACCCTCTCCACCCAAATGTCTCGACGGGAATAGCTGTCATGCAGCTCATCGAAGCTGGGGAGAAGCTTCTCCCCTTCCGCCCAAGCGCGGAACTTCTTCTCTGCATCATCGGCACTTTCTCCCGGAGAAAGAACGAAAGAAACCTCGCGGAGGTTCTCAACAAGGGCACCTTGTTCCTGCCTGTTTAAGCGCTCTCGGTACGAGACGCTAGTGAACTGCTTTTGTGTAAGCAGTTGTTGCCGGAGTTTCTCACGGCGTTCGCGTTGGTACGGCTGTTCAGCCGCGGGGCCAGGGGTATAGGACGCTAGACTAGTCCTTACCAAACTCCTGGCCCACCTGGGAAGGTCACGAGGACCATCAAAATTATAAGCCGCCCTTGACGGGCGTTTGGGGGCGCGTAACGCAGCCCTTAGTGCCTGTGCGGCAAGTTGGGAGTCTTGAGCTGCGTCCAGATCATTAGTGATGATCGCCTTTGGCGATTCGGATGTATCATCCGATACGGGCAGGGGTGCCGCACTGGTTAGTGCATTTTCCTAACGTGTGGGGAAAGGATTAGGCTGCCGACAACGCCGTTCGGCGCTGTCGGAGCGGCCCACCATTGGAGAGGTATCCCCAAAGTCATCCACTTCCGAGTTTTCGGAGTAGTCTACCTATTCTAGAGGAGACGCCATAGCACCACTGGAGGTGTACATATGGATGGAAAGGGGAACTGGCGTTGGAGTTCTCCAACAAAATTTTGTTTATTGCGTAAGCAATAGTCTTGATGGGGGAGGATGTAACGGGGTTACATTCGGGTAACACTGAGTGTTGGTGTACATGAGTACACCACGGTTGAGGTCAGCATTGGCCGGGTTGAAAGGTTTCGAACCTTTGGTTATTTTAACCAATCAGGGCATGGGCCCTTGGTGTGGTGGTGTGTCAGACATCCACGTGTCAGTTCACAGGTGTGTACACTACATTTTATCTAGGTACAAATTAGGAATATTCTACTTTGTGTTACATATAGTTTATATTAGTTTAAATAATTACATATTAAATATATTCAGTTTACATTTCACTCTTTCATACAGACGCACGACCTCGACCGGTCGTGCGTGTAGTGAGTGCCGTAGCGTAAGGGGAGCCCTCCCCTTAGCTACACCCTTTGTAAGGGAGCCATGCCGTTAAGGCACTAGCAAAGGCTAGAGTAAACTAACCCGGGAATCTTGGCCCGGGTAGGAGAGCTCTCTCCTACTAAGCCCTTAATAAGGTCGTATCGGCTAAGTAGCGGCGAACGCCGCTTTAAGGAAAGTCTTCCTCTGTGCGCTAGCCGCACCGTGTGCGCTAGCCGCACCGGCTACAGCCTGTATACCAGATAACGAGCTGGAGAGAAACGTCGAATCATCAGCAAAGGAGACACTAGTTGCAGTGTGGTCCTTGGTGATGCAGACTTCATGTTCTTCATGCTGGTGTAGATGGTTCACCAAGGGTTCAATGAACATGAGGAAAAGCAGTGATGAGAGTGGTTCTCCTTGTTTGACTCCTTGCGTTAGAAAGATAGCTAGCTGGACGTAACCATTGAGCGAAAGATGTGTCTGTGGGCGAGTGTAAAGAAGCTTCACCCAGTCGGAAAAGGCGCCACCACGGCCCATTCGGGCGAGTACTTGAAACATAATATTCCAGTTGAGTCGGTCATACGCTTTCTCAAAGTCAAGAAACATAGCGAAAGCTTCCTCGTCGATTGCAGCCATGAGGTCTTGCATTTCAGCCATGAACCGCACGTGGTAGTGTATTGACCTCGCTTTGACAAACGCCTTTTGATCCGGATGTATAAGCTTGGGGGAAAAAAGCTGGAGGCTGAAGGTCAACACTTTTGACAACGCCTTCACGTCGACGCCTATGAGCGAGATCGGACGAAAATTTCCGGGATCGTCACGCGGGCCTTTTTTGTGCAACATGCACACAGCTGACTTGCGTTGTGAAGGGAGAAGCTCTCCGCGTAGCAGTTGTTAGTTGAACACTATGCTCATACATTCGCCGAAGATGTCGGGATCGACCTGGTAGAAGCCAGAGGTGATTCCGTCCATGCCAGGCGAAGAGCTGGCCTTCATGTGTTTAAGCGCGTCGGTTAGGATGGCGCTAAAGAATGGAGCGTTTAGCAGATCTTGTTCGTCATAAGTTAACCGTTTTTCGATCGTATGCATCAATTTTAGTTGACTGTCAAAATTAGCTTGAGGTAGTGGTCCAGCGAGACCTACAACGTCACCCATGATACCACCCAATGGGTTCGAAAGTGCGCTGATATGTCTGTTAGGTTTCGAGAGATTTCGCCATCCGAAGTTTGAACTTCCTCGAAACTAATTCGCCTAAGTGAAGGGTCAAGTGGACGGAAGAAGTACCTAGGAAACCTCGGCATTCTGGACCTGAAAGGCGAAGGGTGCGTCTTGATTTAAGCAACGAGATCGGTTCACACAATCGCGGTACGCGTTCTAAGCGGCATGAAGATTGTCTTGAGAAGTGGTGTCCCGCACGACACGATATCGTCTTGCTGCTTGGTCCATTGTAGCTTGTGAGGCTGTAATTGCGTCTGTAGCCGGTACGTATAAGCACGGTGCGGCTAGCGCACAGAGGAAGACTATTCCTTAAAGCGGTAGCTACCGCTACTTAGCCGATACGCCCTTGTAAAGGGCTTAGTAGGAGAGTTCTCCTACTCGGGGCCAAGATTACCGGGTTAGTTTACGACTTAGCCTTAACGGCTGTATTCCCTTTACGGGGTGTAAGTAAAGGCAGGATTCCCTCTTACTTACAACACTCATGCGCGCGCTACCGGTCGAGGTCGCGCGTCCGCTAAATAGAGTGAAATGTAAACTGAATATATTTAATATTTAATTAGCCTAAATTAATTTAAACTAATATAAACTAAATGTAATACTGAGTAGAATATTCCTAATTCGTACCTAGATAAAATGTAGTGTACACACCTGTGTACTGATACGTGGATGGCTGACACACCACCACACCAAGGGCCCATGCCCTGATTGGTTAAAATAACCAAAGGTTCGAAATCTTTCAAACCGGCCAATACTGACCTCAACCGTGGTGTACTCATGTACACCAACACTCAGTGTTACCCGAATGTAACCCCGTTACATCCTCCCCCATCAAGACTATTGCTTACGCAATAAACAAAATTTTGTTGGAGAACTCCAACGCCAGTTCCCCTGGCCATCCATATGTACACCTCCAGTGGTGCTGTGGCGTCTTCTCTAGAAGAGGTAGAATACTCCGAAAACTCGGAAGTGGTTGCCTTTGGGGATACCTCCCCAATGGTGAGCCGCTCCGACAGCGCCGAACGGCGTTGTCGGCAGCCTAATCCTTTCCCCACACGTGAGGAAAATGCACTAACCAGTGCGGCACCCCTGCCCGTATCGGATGATACATCCGAATCGCCAAAGGCAATCGTCACTAATGAGCTGGACGCAACTCAAGACAACCAACTTTCCGCACAGGCACTAAGGGCTGCGTTACGCGCCCCAACGCCCGTCAAGGGCGGCTTATAATTTTGATGGTCCTCGTGACCTTCCCAGGTGGGCCAGGCGTTTGGTAAGGACTAGTCTAGCGTCCTATACCCCTGACCCCGCGGCTGAACAGCCGTACCAACGCGAACGCCGTGAGAAACTCCGGCAACAACTGGTTAGACAAAAGCAGTTCACTAGCGTCTCGTACCGAGAGCGCTTAAACAGGCAGGAACAAGGTGCCCTTGTTGAGAACCTCCGCGAGGTTCCTTTCGTTCTTTCTCCGGGAGAAAGTGCCGATGATGCAGAGAAGAAGTTCCGCGCTTGGGCGGAAGGGGAGAAGCTTCTCCCCAGCTTCGATGAGCTGCATGACAGCTATTCCCGTCGAGACATTTGGGTGGAGAGGGTGTTGCGCCTTATATTTGCCAAAGCTAAGGCTATGGAGCAACTACGTGTTCCGTATCGCACGCGTTACGTCAGCGCCCCTGTCTCCACCATGGTGTCCGGAGACAGTGTGGTCGCCACATCTGCCTCCGGCAAACTCCCACTTATTGGGAGCGAAGGGGCTACTCATGCCCCTCTGGTCGTTGACCTACAGCAGGATTCTACCGCTCAAAAGCGTCAACGACGTCGCGGCAATCCTGCCGTAGGGGAGTCTCGAACTCCCACGAACTCTGTGAGTGTGGATAACCTTTCCACTTCACCAGATACTGGGTTTGACCCCGATGATGGCGTCGCGCCATCAGCCGCTCCACATGAAAGTGTGGAGTACTCTCCGCATCGAGCATTGGAGGAGGAGGTCGCACAATTGCGACGTGAGATTCGCGCGCGCTGTGATCGACATAGCCTTCGCATCCATGATCTCCACGAGGGGATCCGCGATGAGCGGGATGACACTGATCGCTTCGAGAGGCGGCTTGCCTCTCTCGAGAAGACCGTTGCGGAGCTTCGTCGTCGCATTTTATCCCTTTCGGGCTTACTTCGCCCTGCCGTGCCTTACGGCTATCCGCCTTTCTACCCTCCTCCAGGAGGGGGCCCGCCTCCGGGTCCTGGTATGGCTTAAGCATACCGACATAAAAGGTTGGATGCGTACGCATCACCTTCGGGATGTCCAAGGTATACGATAAGCCCTTTCGGGCTAGTACCTTAAAGGGTCCCACAAACCTGGGGCGCAGTTTATTACGCAATACATTTGAAACTGCATGTGTAGGAAGATTTTTAGCGTTTAATAAAACACTTTCTCCCACTTTGTATACCTTTTGTTACGCCGCCCCTTGCGGTCAGCTTGCTCCTTCTGCTTGTCTTGGCTTTCCGCCATGGCATCGCAGACGTGTCTTAAGACACTAAGGCGCGTCGATAAAAATTTATCGATGTGCTTTCGCACAGATACAGGGCTGACATCGGGGAATCCTTCCGCCTCAAGCCCTGGTCCACACACGCGTGGCGTTAACGGAACCCTCGGATTCACCAATCCGTTCATGTAAAACGGGGTAAGTCCCGTAGATGCATGTACCGAATTGTTGATAGCAAATTCAACCATCGGAGCATCTCACTCCAACTCTTTGGAGAATCCGGACATAAACTCCGGAGAATATCCTCCACAACGCGATTAACGCGTTCCGTCTGACCGTCCGTCTGCGGATGATCCGCAGTGGACATGAGGAGCTTGATGCCTAGCACCTTAAACAACGATCCCCAGAATTGTCCCGTAAAACGGGGATCCCGATCCGACACAACGGAATCGGGTAGACCATGCTGTCGAAAGACACGGTATAGGAACACTTTCGCTGTTCCTTGTCCATCTATGGACTCTGGCACCGCCGCCAGGTGAGCCATCTTGCTCAAACGGTCTACAAAGACCAATATGCCGGTGTTCCCGGCCTTATCCTTCGGAAAACCGAAGATAAAATCAATGCTAATGGATTTCCAACACTCCGTTTGAACCGATAAGCTCGCCAAAGGCGCAGCTGAAATTTCAGAGGGTTTAACCCTCTGACACGTCTCACAGGTGCGTATATACGCACCGACCCACTTATACATATTGGGCCACCAATACAAAGCGCTTAAAGCGCTGTAGCTCTTATCCCGACCTAAATGATCCCCGGTAGGAGCGTTATGTGCCTCAAAGAGGACACTATATTTAAGTTCCTCATTATGAGGAATTACCACCCGCGGAGTGTCCTCCACGCTCGTGCTATAAAATAGCAGACCGTCACAGTGCCTGTAACGGTGTAAACGAGCTTTAGCTCGACTTGACAGGGTTGGCTCAGACGAGCCAAGACCCTTTTCACTTAACGCGCGGATAAGCGCCGTACATTGTGTGTCTTTCTCATACGCCTGGCGTATAATATCCACCACAGACGTGGTGACGAATGTCGCGTGAGCGAGCTCGTAATCGGGACGACGCGACAACGCGTCTGCAATCACGTTCTGCTTGCCAGGTTTATACTTAACCTCAAAGTTGTACTCCGCAAAGAAGGAGAGCCAACGGGCCATCCGTTGCGAGAGATGAGGAGACTTTGTCGCTGTCCGTAAGGACGCGTGGTCAGTATAAACCACGAACGGCTTTGAGCCGAGTAGGTGAACCCTAAATTTGACAAGAGCATCATTGAAAGTAGCTCCTTGTCATGAACGGGATAATTCCGTTCCGCAGATTTAATCTGCCTCGACTCAAACGCAATTACGCGTTCCCTTCCTGCATCGTCTGCTTGTAACAAAGCACATCCGATTGCGAAATCGGAGGCGTCGCATACGACACTAAATGGTTTCCCAGAGTCTGGGAGAGCAAGAACGGGAGCTTTTAACAATCTCACCTTAACCGCTTCAAAAGCGTTTTGGTGTTCAGTTTTCCAACACCAATTAACATCCTTCTTAAGAAGGTCGGTCAATGGCTTCGCCATTTCAGCGTAATTCTCTCTGTACTTGTGGATATAGTTGGCTAATCCTAGCCACTTCCGTAAATCTCTAAGATTTACAGGCGAAGGCCACTCCACAATGGCTTTCACCTTCGCGGGATCCGCCCGCACTCCATCCTTACCGATGAAGCATCCGAGGAAAGGAATTTCCTCAGCACCAAAGATACATTTGGATGCGTTCACATATAACTTATGCTCTCGCATACATTCGAGCACTTCTCGAAGGTGTATCAGATGCGTCTGAACATCAGACGAGTCGCCTTCCGCACGACTATGGACGAATACATCGTCGAAGTACGTCTGAGCGTACTTCCGATGAGGGCGGAGGAGTTGAGTCACCAAGCGATTGAAAGTCGCTGGCGCATTTGAAAGTCCCTGTGATATAACTAGCCACTCCCACAGCATGCCACTAGGCGTGCTAACCGCTGTCAGCGGAATATCGGACGCTCGCATGAGCACCTGATAATACCCGTCCACCAGATCTAAGGCACTGTACACAGTACAGCCCTCCATATTGTTCTGGAGGACATCCTTCCGAGGAATCGGAGTCTGCATGGGTACAGTAGCTGCATTCAGCTTGTTATATGCATTCACAATGTGCCAATTTCCGTTCGGTTTACGAACACAAAAAGTGGGAGATGAGTGGGGAGACTTACTCTCCCGTACCATCCCTGCCTCTTCTTTCCCCTTGAAGAATGAGTCGATGACGTCGCATTGTTCCTTGGGGAGAGGCCACTGCCTAGTGACGCAGTATTTGGTTCCAGGAACCAAATCAGTTTCATGTCGGAATCCCCGATCCGGGCGTAACCCCATCGGCGGGTTGTCACTAATGACATCTCCAAATTCCTTTAATAAGGAATGGTAAGGGTCCTCAGGATCCGCGAGGATCTTGAGGCCGCTTCGGGCATTTAATGCCTGTTTGTTTTTCACCAAAACTGACTCGTCCATCGTGGATGAGGAGTTCAACTCCTCTTCCGGACGCAACACGACGACCTCGTCGATTTCATCTGCTTTCAAAGCAGTCTCAAACTCGTTGAAGGACATCTCCTCCAACGACAACAGTTCGTCTACCCCAGGCAACCGTTCCAGGCTTACGCCTTCTGTGACAACACCTGTC
>JAPDHQ010000364.1:0-10344 GCA_026184515.1 Peronosclerospora sorghi
GCAAACGCGATCCGTTGCACTGCTTTGTCGTCGTCAATTATACGACAAGTACGCGAGGCGTACAAAACAGACGAGGAGACACGTCTGTTGATTGATTACTTACGTAATCAATCAAGTGAGAAACGCGACGAACTCCCAGAGTTCCTCCGCGCTTGCGTGCATCGATATCGACTGCACGATGGTCTGCTGCTTTACAGCACAGACCAAAAAGATGAAAGTCGCATCGTCGTTCCAAACGACGATGATCTCAAACATCAAATAATGTTTGAGTATCATGATGCACCGATTTCGGGGCATCAAGGTCGAGAGAAGACATACGCTTCTCTCGCACGTGACTTTTACTGGCGGAACCAGTACAAGTGGGTGCGAAAATACGTACGCGCTTGCGAGATTTGCCAGCGCGTTAAGCCTGCGCATTCTGCACAGTCTCCGATGCAATCTCTGCCGGTTCCGACAGAGTGTTGGAAGTCCATTTCAATGGACTTCGTATTCGGTCTTCCACCCGACAATAGTCGGAAGACCGGAATAGTGGTCTTTGTAGACCGTTTCAGTAAGATGGTACATCTTACTGCAGTATCAGCGAACGTAACCGCCGCTCAAACAGCGCGGATATTCGTTGATACGGTATTCCGTTTGCACGGAATGCCGGAAGACATTGTCTCGGATCGAGATCCGAGATTTACAGGACGTTTCTGGCAAGAAACGTTCTCATTGTTGGGAACCCAGTTGAAGATGTCAACTGCGGACCATCCGGAAACGGATGGGCAGACGGAACGGGTTAACCGCGTTCTCGGTGACATGTTGCGATCATACGCACATGCCTTTGAACAGTGGAGTGACTACCTGTCACTCACTGAATTTGCGATTAACAATTCGGTGCATGCTTCAACTAAGCATACACCGTTCTACGTGAATGCCTTAAGGCATACACGAACCCCAGCTTTACTTGGCGGTACGCCGACTCTAAGTGGGGGAGGGACCCGCTCATTTTTTTAAGCGAGTCAATGCGCAAGTTGCGACTGCAACTTGTGAACAAAACGATGGCCCTTCTACTGAAAGTACAGTAGAAGCGGAAGCAGCTTCAATTGAAACTGAAGCTGCATACGATGAATATGTGTCTGCAGCAATGGCTGCAGACAACGAGGAAAATGCACCTACTGCTGATAAAGCAGTAGATGAATTCGTATTACAGCACCAAGCTGTAATACGCTATGTAAAGGATGCACTTGCCTCTTCTTTTGATAAGCAGAAGCAAAATGCAGATAAACAAGGAAGGAAGAACAAGAACTCCTTTCTTAAAGGTGAATTAGTATTACTAAGTACTACTAATTTGCCTACACATGCAATAAGCAACTTCCCTACACGGAAGTTGCTTCCTAAGTACATTGGACCCATCAAGGTCCAAGAGATTCGGGGGAATGCCTATACCTTAGACATTCCCACAGCAATGCGGCTTCACCCAACATTCTATGTTGGGCGGCTCAATCCGTATCACTCGTCTTCGTCTTACGACGAGATGCAGAACCACGGAAGATGCCGTGCTTCTCCAAGTCTCCCAAGAGAGACTTGTAATCGGCCTCCAGCCGTTGGTGAGCAGAGCGGAGAGTCGTTACCTCCGCCTTCGACTGCTCGAGATCAGCCGTGTGCCGATCGAGCTCTCTCTTATAGCGAGAAAGCTCAATGTACAGAAGATCATTCTTCTGCTGGAGGGCAGTGTGCGCCCCGAGGATGTCTCGGACATCCTCGCGAAGAGACCGATATGTCTTCACACAGTGAGACATATCGCTGCTCAAGGAGGAATAACCCTCCTCGAGCTTGCGGAGCGAAGAATCATGATCCGCAACAACAACGGCGAGTGAATTCTCAACCTCCGCCGCCCCTGATTGATTATCAGGGGAATAAGCGATATATCCTCGAGCGCTTGATCTCGAAGCGCTCGGTGCCTTTGAAGAAGGGGCAGCGTACCGAGTACTTGGTACGCTGGCTGGGATATCCCCAAGAGTTCTACTCTTGGGAGCCGACTGAGGTTCTGAGGACCGACGCCCCAGACCTTTTGACTGAGTTTGAGAAGAAGTCTCAAACTCATAATGCGAAGTAGCATCAACAGTAGGTGTTGATGCATTCAGGGTATCAATTAAACCCTGAATTTCGGCGGGTACGGAAAAGCCACCATACCCCCGCAACTCCTCCTCTGACAGACGAGGAGCGGCCTGCGTACACCGCGGGCAAACGAGGTGAGAAGGGCAACCACACTTTAACCCTTCTTTGATGCAAGCAAAATGGATGTATTCCATTTTGCCTGTTCGTGAGTGCTTTAAAAAGCGCTCGCGCATTACGTCAACTTTATTCACGTAATCATCTGGGCTTTTGTTGTAGTTGTCAACAAAAGCATTCCAACTCTGAGTCAGGGCGTCTTTATCGTCCCTGTTCTTCCTTGACCCTTTCCGGCTCGAATAATATCGAACCTAGAAAAAGAGGTCAATAAAGTACAGACGTCTATCGTCTGTACTTCGATCGAATCGACGTGACTGGATGTCTTCGCAGTCATCCAGCACGTTGATATCGAACAACGCATACTGGCAGTCCCGTTTACGGTGACCGCCACTGTTGGGGGCAATATCCCATCCAGGGGTCCAAAACCCCACTCTGTACGGAACATGTGGTTCCGTACGATGATACGCTTTAGGAGCGGCAGCCGCCGCTTCTGTTCGAGCCCTTTTAGCAGGAGGAGCACCGCCTGCTTCAACATCACGCGCCGGGGTTAAATCACCCCGACGTGGAGAAGTGCTTGGTCCAGGTGGGGCTCTGCGTTCCCGCAACCACCTGTGATAATCATTGTCGCTGTCATAGATAACAGCGACACCAGAGTCGTCCTCGCTGTTAGGCGATGAGAACCTAGCGAGTTTCGACTCGCTATATCCTTTAGTGGGGACATCTGTATCCCCATCACTTTGTTCGGAGTCAGAACTCCCGAACATGGCCCTCTTGGCAACACGCCATTCGGAAGTTGCCATCGTGCGAGATGTTGCATTAGCAACATCTCCCTGTTTCTTGTCAGATGCCGCCTTAGCAGCATCTGTGGTCGAAGACGGTACGTCTTCCGACCTTTGCGTAGTTGACGCTGCTAATGCAGCGTCACCGTTGTCACTCAACACCTCAGCACCTAGTGCTGAGGCGGAGGAAGAAGTTCCTTCATTGTTTTCAGCAGCGCTCTTTAGAGCGCCGCCGCCGTGTGTCTTGACCATCGAGTCGATGGTCAATCAGTTGGTGAATGAGAAATTCTGACCAACAAGTGCCACCCACGATTGGCCAAAATAAGAGTTATTATTGGACAACCACCTTAAGTGGGGGGTGATGTAATGGGGTGCCATTACATAATTGATATTCAAGTTAGAATATCACAGTTGAATTTCAGACGCGTTGTCTGAAATTTAAATAAGAGATTATAAGTTATTATAATCTAAGAAGGAAAAGTCGATTCGGTATAAATACCGAATCTTGCAGGTTAACTAATAGTACAGTTAGTTTAAGACTTGATATTATTATATTAGTTAGTTAGTTACTATACTATTAGCCTCTAAACCACCCATTAAATAAACACTCTTAATTTTGCGCTCTAGAAACTAAGTAAATATTTATATTTACTTTTACTATAGGATTAGTTGTTATCAACTAATCCTGCCCTATTGTATTGCGCGCTTCCTCGCAAATACAGTGTAAGCCTGTAACAGGATCAGTCCTGTTACAAAGTGGGTATTCAAGTCTAAACTGGACCAAAATGGAGACATCGAACGGTTCAAGGCTAGACTCGTTGCATGTGGCAACGAGCAACGTTTAGGTATCGATTACACCTTAACGTTTGCCGCCGCCATCGACATGAACACTGTTAAGCTGGTTCTCTCATTGGCTACCAAGTGGCAGGTGCCTGCGAGGCACGGGGATATTCCGAATGCCTATGTTAAGGCTGAGGAAAATGATCATGACATCTTTTTGTTCATCCCCCAAGGTATGAAGTTGAAAACCAGTGCGTGCACTCAATACAACCAAGGTGAACAAGTACTCAAGCTCAAGAAGACTCTTTACGGCCTTAAACAGGCAGGGCTGTGGAACAAGCTAATTCACGGAAAGCTTTTGGAATTGGACTTTACACAGTGCTTAACAGACATGTGCCTATATGTCAAGCACTTGGATGGAGAGACCGTCGTAGTAGGCATCTATGTTGATGACCTACTAGTGACTGGTACCAAGGAAGAGCTGGTTCAGAAGTTTTTTGAAGATATGAAGTGCCTTGAGATAAAAAATCTCGGCATGGTGTCGAAATTCCTCGGGATGAGTGTGGTTTTCGACGAGGATACTGGATACAAGCTGGGCCAAGAAGTAACGATCGATGCCATCATCAAGGATTTCAAGTTACAAGACGCTAATCCAGTTCGGACTCCGATCGGGACCGACTTCGAAGATATCTCGCTCCAACCTAGCGAACCCCTTAAAAGTGATGGGGATATCACTATCAAGGATTTCCAGTCTTTGGTCGGCAGCTTGCTCTGGATCGCTCGTTGTACCAGACCTGACACCGTATACGCCGTACACAAGGCTACCCGACGTACTCATGCCCCCACCATCGCCGACTGGCAACTTGCCAAAAAGATTTTGCGTTACCTCAAAGGTACCAAATATCTTAAGTTTTGTATGGGGCGTGGTGAGGTGGCGAGCAACGAGTTGAGCATCAAGGCGTACAGCGACGCGGATTACGGAGGTTCGAAGACCGACAGAAAGTCCACCTCCGGTGGACTCGTATTTTTGAATGGCGTTCTGGTTGCATGGCTCTGCAAAAAACAAGGTGCCGTGTCGTTATCGACTATTGAAGCGGAATTTTACGCGGCTTCAACGAGCGTAGTGATGCTTTTGGGATTCAAGGAGTTGATCGAGGAAGTACAAGTCAAGATGAAGCTGCCCATGCAACTTTGCATGGACAACCAAGCTGCGATCAAGATTTTCAAGGGTGATCAAACAAGCACCAAAATGAAGCATGTCGACATTCGAGTCAAGTTTATTATTTCGAAGTTAGCGGATGGACTTGTCGAAGCTACCTACGTTTTTCAACTCATGACATGCTTGCTGATGGACTTACCAAGGCGTTGTCCGCATCAAGATTCGAAGAGCTACGCGCCGCGCTCTGCCTTCAACATGTGTGACGTTTCGAAATACACATTGAGGAGGAGTGTTAAAAATAGCCCATATACTTAATTACTATAATTAGGTAGGACCATTTGTTATTAGTTAGCAATCTTTATTTTTCTTATCTTTTAGGCACATAAATTAGGACATTTGCACTCGGTTCTGAGTACGACCTATTTTTGTGCCGACCAGGTATGTATGTAACACTACAGCTGTAGACGGTATAGTCACAACAGCTGTTAGCGGTATAGTATACCTTTAGGTCATGCATATTCACGTAAGACTAGCTAATCACTTTTCAATACACTTTGCTTTAGACAATCAATCTAATTGCATACACTTCAACTGTTATCAATCAATCTCTCAAAGGGTGTTATTCTTTCAACCTAGCTCTACTTGGTTGTGAAGATATAAGCACGAGACGATTTGATACACTTGGTTTCACTATACGACTACTACGACTCAAGTTTTCTACCAAGCTACGCTACGATGGACAACAACAATTTTCAACAGGTTATGAGCCCAAAGGGTCAAGCCGTATCAAGTGACGACGGATCCCTTGAAGAGAAGCCGGCGCCTTTCGGTGCCGAAGGGATGCAAATCCTGGAAATGTTTAAGAAGCTATGCGAGCGCATGGATAAGCTCGAAACTTACAGGGCCCAACCGGATGGCAATCACTTCGCGTTCAACAACTCAATGCGCCTGGGTACTCGGATGCGCATGGAGTCGCTTGAAAGTACTCCGGACAGGCAACCGCAGGCGCCGCCGAATGTTACACCAAACGTACACCATAATAACTTCGGTATCGGTGCACCTATGCAGCAACGCCCTCCTGCTTTCAGGACCCCATCAGCTAAGGACTGCAAGCTCTCAATTAAGGTTTTTGATGGCACCGAGCAGTACCGAGGCTTGGGTGCTGGTTTCAAAGATTGGGGTACCAGATTTATCCGTCAAGTATCCATCGCGGAATCAGCTTGCGGATATTTCTGGAGCGAAGATTTCAAGGTTGATTTGCTCGGTCACTACCTGGGTGGTACTGCCGAGCAATACTACAACAGACGAGTCGACACGTGGTGGACTGAAAGTCCCACCCTGGTGCATGTGATGAATAATATGCTTAGTGCATTCCATACAACCATCACCTCTGCACAGGCGATGAAGCTTTTTTCAAGCAAGAAGAGCGCAAAAGTTTCATGGAACGACCACTTTTCTATACATGGTCCAACTTTCGGAAGCTGTTACTAACAGCGAGTCGCTCGTCCTGGACAATATTGTCCATCATGCATCGCCGGAATTAAGGACAGTTTTAATGGCAAAATTTGACCATATGCGGACGGACTATCTTCGACATGCAGAGGAGCTAGTGCATTTTGCTCAAGCTGTCGAAGGTGAATCAAGAGCCCTGAAGACTCATAGTCAAGACGCAGTGCATTTAATCGAAGACAAGAAGAAGACCATCAAGTGTCATGGTTGCGGCAAAGTAGGTCATATTAGACCGAAATGTCCTAACAAGCCGGACAAAAAAGTGGATTTCTCGCTCGCCGTCTCGAATTTTGCGCCGAAATCGGTTGCAAACACTTGGATACTCGATTCCTGTGCTAGTATGCACTTGGTTAATCAGCGAAAGTATATGCGTGATGCCAAACCGATTGACGGCACGTGTTTCCAGGCTGATGGAAAACAGCTGGAAATTACGTATAAAGGCTGGATCTTGTTGAAGGTCCATGCCACTGGAAAACCAAAGACCGTTCGCGTGGAGGACGTGTTTTTCGTGGATAATCTCGCCAAGAACATCTTGTCATATGGTATTTTGGAGGAGAAAGGGTGTGAAATGGCCTATGTCAAAGGCAACCGAGTATTATTACACAGGTCCACCCAATCTCAAATTTTTGATATCCAAAAGACCAACAATGTTTTGACTGTGAACGTTTCCGTCATTATAGACGATGAATCTCGACCTCCTGAAGTGATGGCAATTGTCAACGACAACGATTCTGCTTTGGTTCGGCAGTCAGATGTCCAAGAAGGGTCGCTAATGCATTTTCATGCACGGCTCGGACATCTAAATTTCGATGCCGTCGAACGTTTGTCTAAGGACAAGTCAAGTGGGATTGTCTTGACGGATCGATAACGGATGAACTGTTTGACCTGTGCTCAGGGCAAACAGACCAAAAATCCGCGGTCCGTTGAAGACAGTGGCACCAACTCTCCGATCAATCGTATCGGTGGTGTCATATGTTCGGACCTAAAAGGTCCGATCACCCCTAAGGACCGCCTAGGAAACAGGTAGATGATCAACTTTGTCGATCATAAGTCCAACTATGTGCGTGTCTTCTTGTCAAGGACTAAAGATGTTGCCGCTCGGAAGTTCGAACACTTCATGGCATTTTTCGAGAGGCAATTTAATTGCAAACTTCGTATTTTACGCACCGATGGCGGTTACGAGTTTAAAAATCTCGATGGTTTCCGCATGCAGACTGGTGTTGAACGCCAAATAAGTGAGGCCAACAACCAGTCTAGCAATGGAAAAGCAGAACGCATGCACCGGACAGTCATGAACATGGCTAGGTGCATGCTTTTCGCAAGTGGACTACCTCTCTCGTTCTGGGGCGATGCGGTTCAACACGCAGCTTACATTTTTAACCGCAGCCCAAGTAATTCAAACTCTCGTCGACAATCACCTTTGGAGGTGCTAGAAGGCAAGCAACCGAACCTCATTGATATCGTTGCTTTCGGCTCGATATGCACTGTGTATAGAAATCCTGGAAAGGATTCACTAGCACATCGTGCCCAGGTTGCGGTTGTCGTCGGCAAAAGCGAAGAAGTCAAGGGGTACAAAGTTTACCTTAAGGGTGAACGCAAGGTTGTTGTGACGCAGCATATAAAAAACGTCGAAACCTTGACCCCCGACCAAAACCGTACTCTTCAACAAAGTATGGTGGAGGATCGACAATCAGAGGGGGGAAAACGACTACTTGCCTGACCAAAAAGACGAAGGACCGCGCCAAAAAACGTTGGCAACGCGATCCCTGTGTCACGCGAAGTGTATACAAGTCGAAAATCGAAGATCCGACTACTGGGGATGAAGTTATGGCTGAAACTAAAAGTGCAGTTGAAGATGGTGAATTGGTGAATTTTATCAGCGAAATCGACCCAAAAAGTTACGGCCAAGCAATGAAGTCAGGAAACAAGGACAAGTGGGAGATTGCTGTTCAGGAGGAGCTTAATGCCCTCGAGCGCAATGAAGTTTGGAGCGTCGTCAAAAAGCCGGACGATTGTCGACCCCTTCACACTAATTGTGTAATGGGGTGTCATTACCTAATTGATATTCAAGTTAGAATATCACAGTTTAATTTCAGACGCGTTTTCTGAAATTTAAATAAGAGATTATAAGTTATTATAATCTAAGAAGGAAAAGTCGATTCGGTATAAATACCGAATCTTGCAGGTTAACTAATAGTACAGTTAGTTAAAGACTTGATATTATTATATTAATTAGTTAGTTACTATACTATTAGCCTCTAAACCACACATTAAATAAACACTCTTAATTTTGCGCTCTAGAAACTAAGTAAATATTTATATTTACTTTTACTATAGGATTAGTTGTTATCAACTAATCCTGCCCTATTGTATTGCGCGCTTCCTCGCAAATACAGTGTAAGCCTGTAACAGGATCAGTCCTGTTACACCTGGTAGCACTTTGGGGTCCGTCTTAACGACCACAGTTCCGTTCTGCTAGTTAACTAGCGGAGCGAAGATTAAGAGCCGCTCGGCATCATGTCGCGAGACATGTCGGCTGCCGAGCGAGAAAGAACGCTGGAAGAGGTGAATAAACACTTCCCTCACTTCTCGTCGCGTAGTAAAGACGCGACGGCGGAAATGATTCGGTCTATGGGGACCGACATCATTACCTTCCTCAAGAGTAAGTCTCCAGAGGAAGTGGTACAGGTGGTGAACCGCTTTAATCTAAACTACCTAGAAAAGTCAGAACGGCCCGCGCCAGAGGCAGCGCGGACCGCAACTGCACCTGCAACGCATAGCGTTGAAGTAGTAAAGGCGCGAGTACCGCCCTTTACCGGCGAAGGGGGCGAGCTCTTCGTAGATGGTTCGCAGAGGTGGAAGATGCCATCTCTGCGCAAAATATTGTTGACGAACGTCAACAGGCGTACTTCGCCACAACATGTCTAGGCGGCAGAGCCAGGGCATGGGCGATGAGTCGCAGAGCCACTGATGACTCTGCGTTCCTTACTTATAAGGAATTTAAAGCTGAGCTAAAGCTCAACTTTGAAGCTCCAGAAATGGAGCTAAGTAGTCGGCAGGAGTTTATGGAACTCCGGCAAGGTAAGCTTGACCTTGAAGCTTACGCTCAGAAGACGCAATATTTGCTGTCAAATATTGTGTATGAGCCGTTGCCCCCTGCTATGCAGGTCACTGGCTTCATGAAGGAACTCAATGATGGTCCCGTCAAACAGAGTCTCTATCGGCACCCGCCAGATACTCTGAGGGATGCCATTGATATGAGAATCCGTGAGGAGTTCAGCATGCGATCAGCTTCATCACATGCTGGGTACAGCCGAAGGGCTCAACATACCTTCGCTTTTGACATGCCGCAACGGCATGTCAACAATCAGCAGTCAGGCAGACGAAACTCACACTTCGTCTCAAGAAACAGCCACCCGCGCCAGAGCATGGGCGGTGAAGGTCCAGAGCCGATGGACCTATCGGTTGCGGTTGCTTCGAACACGAAGCAACCGAAATTTAAGAAGAATATTCGCTGCAATAGATGCGCGAAAATGGGGCATTTTGCCCATGAGTGTATGGCACCGCGTCCGGTGCCACGCAGTCAGCGGACGGAACCGTCCGCTGCACGGCGACACCAACAGGGACATCACCCTGTTGGTGCAAAAAACGAGAATCGCCAGTAGAGGCGGGGAGCCCTACTTGGAATGTTATCCTACATGCCGACATAGGGCATGTGAGGGTAATAGCCCCAGACGGGACTATGTCCTGTCAACAGGTGCAGGGTGATGGAAAGCCTCTTATCACCCTGGAGGTTAAGCCGCACGGGAGCGATGTCCCCATGCGAGCTTTGTTTGACACAGGAGCGTCAAACAGTTTCGTTAGAACTCAGAGTCTAACGCTGTTGAGCTTCGTGGAGGTAGA
>JAPDHQ010000376.1:0-10286 GCA_026184515.1 Peronosclerospora sorghi
ATTCGCCTGTAAATCTTAGAGATTTACGGAAGTGGCTTGGATTAGCCAACTATCTCCACAAGTACAGCGAGAACTACGCTGAAATGGCGAAGCCATTGACCGACCTTCTTAAGAAGGATGTTGATTGGTGTTGGGAAACTGAACACCAAAACGCTTTTGAAGCAGATAAGGGGAGCTTGTTAAAAGCTACCGTTCTTGCTCTCCCAGAATCTGGGAAACCATTTAGTGTCGTCTGCGACGCCTCCGATTTCGCAATCGGATGTGCTTTGTTACAAGCAGACAATGCAGGAAGGGAACGCGTAATTGAGTTTGAGTCGAGGCAGCTTAAAGCTGCAGAACGGAATTATCCCGTTCATGACAAGGAGCTACTTGCAATGAAGTATGCTCTTGTCAAATTAAGGGTTCAACTACTCGGCTCAAAGCCGTTCGTGGTTTATACTGACCACGCGTCCTTACGGACAGCGACAAAGTCGCCTCATCTCTCGCAACGGATGGCCCGTTGGCTCTCCTTCTTTGCGGAGTACAACTTTGAGGTTAAGTATAAACCTGTCAAGCAGAACGTGCTTGCAGACGCGTTGTCGCGTCGTCCCGATTACGAGCTCGCTCACGCGACATTCGTTACCACGTCTTGGCTCGTCTGAGCCAACCCTGTCAATTCGAGCTAGAGCTCGTTTACACCGTTACAGGTACTGTGACGGTCTGCTATTTTATAGCACGAGTGCGGAGGACACTCCGCGGGTGGTAGTTCCTCATAATGAGGAACTGAAGTATAGAGTCCTCTTTGAGGCACATGACGCCCCTACCGGGGGTCATTTAGGTCGGGATAAGACCTACAGCGCTTTAAGCGCTTTGTATTGGCGGCCCAATATGTATAAGTGGGTCGGTGCGTATATACGCACCTGTGAGACGTGTCAGAGGGTTAAACCCTCTGCAAGTTCAGCTGCGCCTTTGGAGAGCTTATCGGTTCCAACGGAGTGTTGGAAATCCATTAGCATGGATTTTATCTTCGGTTTTCCGAAGGATAAGGCCGGGAACACCGGCATATTGGTCTTTGTAGACCGTTTGAGCAAGATGGCTCACCTGGCGGCGGTGCCAGAGTCCATAGATGGACAAGGAACAGCAAAAGTGTTCCTAGACCGTGTCTTTCGACAACATGGTCTACCGGATTCCGTTGTATCGGATCGGGAACCCCGTTTTATGGGACAATTCTGGGGAGCGTTGTTTAAGGTGTTAGGCACCAATCTCCTCATGTCCACTGCGGATCACCCGCAGACGGACGGTCAGACGGAACGCGTTAATCGCGTTGTGGAGGATATTCTCCGGAGTTTATGTCCGGATTCTCCAAATAGTTGGAGTGAGATGCTTCCGATGGTTGAATTTGCTATCAACAATTCGGTACATGAATCTACGGGGTTTACCCCGTTTTACGTGAACGGATTGGTGAATCCGAGGGTTCCATTAACGCCACATGTGTGTGACCCAGGGCTTGAGGGGGGAGGATTCCCCGATGTCAGCCCTGTATCTGTGCGAAAGCACATCGATAAGTTTTTATCGACGCGCCTTAGTGTCTTACGACACGTCTGCGATGCCATGGCGGAAAGCCAAGACAAGCAGAAGGAGCAAGCTGACCGAAAGGGGCGGCGTAATAAAAAGGTATAAAATGTAGGAGAAAGTGTTTTATTAAACGCTAAAAATCTTCTACACATGCAGTTTCAAATGTGTTGCGAAATAAACTGCTCCCCAGGTTTGTGGGTCCCTTTAAGGTATTAGCCCGAAAGGGCTTGTCGTACACCTTAGACACCCCGAAGGCGATGCGTACGCATCCAACCTTTTATGTGGGTATGCTTAATCCATACCAGAACCCGGAGGCGAGTCCCCTCTCGGAGTAGGGTGAGAAACCGGATAGCCGAAAGGCGCAACAGGTCGGAACATCTCCGACAGGGTTGATATACGACCCTGAAGCTCCGCAACGAGAGTCTCGAGAGAGGCAAGCCGCTCCTCGATGCGTTCATTCGCACTCCCCTCGTTGCGGAGTTCCTCCTGAGCATCTTGGATGCGAAGGCTGTGCCGATAAAAGAGCTCGTGGAAGTCACGCCGCAATAGCGCGACCCCCTCCTCCAGTGCTCGATACGGAGGGTACGCCACATTATCATGTGGAACGCCTGATGGCACGACGCCATCACCTGGGTGAGACCCAGTACCTGGTGAAGTGGAAAGGGTATCCACATTCCCAGAACTCGTGGGAGTACGAGACTCCCCTGCGGCAGGATTGCCGTGACGTCGTTGACGCTTTCGAGCGGGAGAATCCCACTGAGAGTCAACGACCAAAGGGGCTGAAGAAGCCCCTTCACTCCCAATAGCTGGGAGTTCGCCGGAGTCAGATGCTGTGCTTGCATTGCTCTCCGGCACCACATCGAGAGAAGAGCGCGTACAATAGGAGGCAGGCAATTGCCCTTGCGCCTTGGCCTGATCATAGGCCAAGCGTAGCGCTCTCTCTACCCGACGTCGTGCTCGGAAAAGCTGTTGTACAGCGCATCGAAACTGGGGAGGTGTTTATCCCTTTCCGCCCAGGCGCGGAACGCCTGTTCTGCGTCTTCGACGCTTTCTTCCCTCAGGAGAACAAGGGGAATCTCGCGGAGAACGTCCACGATGGCACCGCGTGCCTGTTTCCCGAGGCGCGTCCGGTACGCCTTAACGGAATAATGTTTGGGCGTTAGTAGTCGGGCCCGGAGTTGGTTCCGATGCGCAATTTCACGCGACAGTATAGCCGCTGGACCAGGGGTATAGGAGGCTAAGACTCTCTTTACCGCGTTCTTAGCCCTCTTTTGAGGGCCGCGAGGTCCCTTACGTGCCCGT
Source organism: Peronosclerospora sorghi (assembly GCA_026184515.1). NCBI lineage: Eukaryota > Oomycota > Peronosporomycetes > Peronosporales > Peronosporaceae > Peronosclerospora > Peronosclerospora sorghi. The sequence goes on from JAPDHQ010000376.1 coordinate 2,857, forward strand.
CCGGCACGTCGGGCCTCTTGAACCAAGGACGGTTCATTGGTGGTGGTTGCCTGTGGCAACCTGGAAGTATCACCCCTAGCGGGTAACGGTGGCGCACGAGTTAGTGCGTTCTCCTCACGTGTGGGGAATGGGTTGGATGACTGATAGCGCCGTTCGGCGCTATCAGCATGGTCAGCTGTTGGGGAGATCTCCCCAAAGGCATCCACTTCCGAGTTGTCGGAATAGTTTTCGTCCATAGCAGCATTGAAGGTGTACAATGGACAGCCAGAGGTACTGGCGTTGGAGTTCTCCAACAAAATTTTGCTTATTGCGTAAGCAATAGTCTTGATGGGGGAGGATGTAACGGGGTTACATTCGGGTAACACTGAGTGTTGGTATACATGAGTACACCACGGTTGAGGCCAGTATTAGCCGGGTTGAAAGGTTTCGAACCTTTGGTTATTTTAACCGATCAGGGCATGGGCCCTTGGTGTGGTGGTGTGTCAGCCATCCACGTGTCAGTACACAGGTGTGTACACTACATTTTATCTAGGTACGAATTAGGAATATTCTACTTAGTGTTACATATAGTTTATATTAGTTTAAATAATTACATATTAAATATATTCAGTTTTACTTTCACTCCTTAGTACAGACGCACGACCTAGACCGGTCGTGCGTGTAGTGAGTGCCGTAGCGTAAGAGGATCCCTCCCCTTAGCTACACCCTTTGTAAGGGAGCCTTTCCGTTAAGGCACTAGTACAGGCTAGAGTAAACTAACCCGGGAATCTTGGCCCCGAGTAGGAGAGCTATCCCCTACTAAGCCCTTAATAAGGGCGTATCGGCTAAGTAGCGGCGAACGCCGCTTTAAAGAAAGCTTTCCTCTGTGCGCTAGCCGCACCGTGCGTATACGCACCGGCTACAATCCGAGATAATGTCTTCCAGCATTCCGTGCAAACGGAATACCGTATAAACGAATATCCGCGCTGTTTGAGCGGCGGTTACGTTCGCTGATACTGCAGTCAGATGTACCATCTTATTGAAACGGTCTACAAAGACCACTATTCCGGTCTTCCGACTATTGTCGGGTGGAAGACCGAATACGAAGTCCATTGAAATGGACTTCCAACACTCTGTCGGAACCGGCAGAGATTGCAGCGGAGCCTGTGCAGACTGCGCAGGCTTAACGCGCTGGCAAATCTTGCAAGTGCGTACGTATTTCCGTACCCACTTGTACTGGTTTCGCCAGTAAAAGTCACGTGCGAGAGAAGCGTATGTCTTCTCTCGACCTTGATGCCCCTAAATCGGTGCATCATGATACTCAAACATAATTTGATGTTTGAGATCATCGTCGTTTGGAACGACGATGCGACTTTAATCTTTTTGGTCTGTGCTGTAAAGCAGCAGACCATCGTGCAGTCGATATCGATGCACGCAAGCGCGGAGGAGCTCTGGGGGTTCGTCGTGCTTCTCATTTGATTGATTACTTAAGTAATCAATCAACAGACGTGTCTCCTCGTCTGTTTTTTACGCCTCGCGTACTTGTCGTATAATTGAAGACGACAAAGCAGTGCAACGGATCGCGTTTGCACTGGCACCTTCGGTTATGGACGGTTTCGTCTCGTAATCGGGCCTTCGTGATAGCGCATCCGCTATCACGTTCAACTTTCCGGGTTTGTATTCAACCGTAAAGTTGTATTCAGCAAAGAATGACAGCCATCGAGCCATTCTTTGAGAAATGTGTGGTGAATTCACGGCCGTGCGTAGCGACGCATGGTCCGTGTAAACCACAAACGTTCTATCTACCAAGAGATAGATCCGAAACTTGGCCAGTGCATACTTCATGGCAAGGAAATCCTTGTCATGCACTGGATAGTTGCGCTCGGCTGGGCGCAACTGACGCGATTGATAGCAGATTACGCGATCACGATCATCGTGATCACGCTGCATCAAAGCACAGCCGATAGCGAAATCGCTCGCGTCGCAAACTACGTGGAACGGAAACTCGTTATCGGCTATAGCCAAGACAGGCGCTTCAGTCAAGCTTTACTTGACTGAAAAAAAGCATCTTGACATTGGGTATCCCAATGCCATTCGACATCTTTCTTAAGTAATTGATAAAGAGGTCGTATCAACCCAGCATAGTTGCACGAATACTTGTGCAAATATGTTGCCAACCCAAGGAACTTTCGAAGTTCCTTAACGTTGTTTGGCGTAGGCCATTCAACGATCACCCTGATCTTTTCTGGATCAGGAAGCACCCCGTGCTTGCCCACAAAGCATCCAAGAACGGGTATCTCAGGTGCACTTCTTTAGATTTGCATAGAGCTTATGCTTACGCATAAGCTCTAACACTCGACGTAGATGTTCCCTATGGACATCTACATCGCTTTTATCGTGTTCACCCTTACTATGGATGAACACGTCATAGAAATAACTCGGTGCGAATTCTCGCACCGGGCGTAATAGATGCGTTACGCATCTGTTAAACGTAGCAGGGGCATTTCGAAGCCCCTGCTGCATAACAAGCCACTCCCAAAGCATGCCGCTTGGGGTGCTTACCACCGTGAGAGGGATATCCTTCTCAGGCATTAGGATTTGATAAAAGTCATCTCTTAGATCGAGAGCACTAAAGATGGTGCTCCCGCACATGCCATCTATGATGACATCTTTTCGCGGTATCGGCGTCTGTGACGGTACCGTCGCTGCGTTCAGCTTGTTGTAAGCGTGAACGATTCTCCACCCACCTGTGGACTTTTTCACACAAAAGGTGGGGGTAGAGTGCGGTGAGATAGACTCCCGCACTTGGCCTGCTTTACGACGAGCTTCGAAAAACTCGTCGATCGCTTTTACTTGATCACGCGGCAACGGCCATTGCCGCGTGACACAATACTTCGTGCCTGGCACGAGGTCAATTTCATGACGAATTCCCTTATCCTTAGGGAGATCGCTAGGTACTTCTTCTGGGAATACGTCAGCGTATTCCCGAAGTACCTCATAAAATGGGGAGTTCGCTTTAATCGACTCCCAGCTCTGCGCTTCAAAGCGCTGAACTTTGGTTTGGTCATTGGGAACCTCGTTCCCAATGTTTTCCACTTGTAATGTGGATATTCGTTCACGAATATCCCCTACATCATATGTTACTACGATAATACAGATCTGTTCGATTTGATCATCGTGCAAGTTTCTCATAAACTTCTTCCAGCTTAGCGCTGGAAGAGCCATCACCTCCGAACCTTCTATCGGAGGGTGTTCCATCAACAGAGACTGGGTAGCTAATCCGGTCTCCGCTTGCGTCAAGACGTTGATCGTCTCGACGGAACTGTCCATGCAATCAGACGCACTCGTATGATTGACTGCTACACGGTGATTACGATTCACCGTGTGCGAATACTCATCATCATGGTGGCCACTGCCTACCATGGAATTTTCTTGGCGATCAGATGTGCTCGTCTGATCGGCCGCCTGTTCTGCGACACGGTGGTCTTTATCACCCGTGTGCATGGCTAACGCAACGTGGTGGGCACTGGCCACCGAGGAGTTGTGCTCACGATTGCACTAGATCGTGAGTTCACTCTCATCAACACGGAATTCTTTCGTCGTGTTGGAACCTTCGGTCGCACAGTGGGTGTTTCCCACTGTGGATACTATTTCATTCTCACGGTGGGTGTTTCCCACCGTGGATATCACTTCATTCTCACGGTGGTCTTTATCACCCGTGGAATGTTTCTCTCCAACACGCAACGACTCTTCTGTTGTGTGTGGTAGTCCCTCTCGACTCTCACCAGCGGAGGTACCTTCCGCTGATCGTGTCGGAACAGAACTGGTGGTGCCATCGCTATCCACCAGAATGTCCGACGCTGCGGTGGTATCCTCTGATACAGCCGGATTACACACAGGGTGATCAGATCCTGTGGGTCCGCCGCAGTCGATCGATAGGTTAACCCAGTCGATCGAAGGTTTAAACTTGGACATCCATGGGATTCCAAGTATCACATCGAACTTGTCATCTAAATCGAGGACGATGAATTCATCCTCGAATGACAGTTCATTCAACTCGAAGCGGGTTTTAATCACACTCTTTGGAATAGTCACGGTTGCACCTGTTGCTAACCGGACTGAAAACATACTTCGTGGAGTTTCTACCTCCACGAAGCTCAACAGCGTTCGACTCTGAGTTCTAACGAAATTGTTTGACGCTCCTGTGTCAAACAAATCTCGCATGGGGGCATCGCTCCCGTGCGGCTTAACCTCCAGGGTGATAAGAGGCTTATCATCACCCTGCACCTTTTGACAGGACATATTCTCGTCTGGGGCTATTACCCTCACATGCCCTATGTCGGCATGTGGGATAACATTCCCAGTAGGGCGCCCCGCCCCTACTGGTGATTTACTTTTTTGCACTAACAGGGTGATGTCCCTGTTGTTGTCGCCGTGCAGCTGACAGTTCCGTCCGCTGACTGCGTGGCACCGGATGCGGTGCCATACACCCATGGGCAAAATGCCCCACTTTCGCGCATCGATTGCAGCGAATGTTCTTCTTAAATTTCGGTTGCTTCGAGTTCGAAGCAACCGCAACCGATAGGTCCATCGGCTCTGGACCTCCACCGCCCATGCTCTGGCGCGGGTGGCTGTTTCTTGAGACGAAGTGTGAACTTCGTCTGCCCGACTGCTGATTGTTGACATGCTGTTGCGGCATGTCAAAAGCTAAGGGCTGTTGAGCCCTTCGGCTGTACCCAGCATGCGATGACGCTGATCGCATGCTGAACTCTTCACGGATGCTCATATCAATGGCATCCCTTAGAGTCTTTGGCGGGTGCCGGTAAGGACTCTGTTTGACGGGACCATCATTGAGTCCCTTCATGAAGCCAGTGACCTGCATAGCAGGGGGCACCGGCTCATACACAATATTTGACAGCAAATATTGCGTCTTCTGAGCGTAAGCTTGAAGATCAAGCTTACCTTGCCGGAGTTCCATGAACTCCTGCCGACTACTTAGGTCCATTTCTGGAGCTTCAAAGTTGAGCTTTAGCTCAGCTTTTAATTCCTGATAAGTCAGCAACGCAGAGTCATCAGTGGCTCTGCGACTCATCGCCCATGCCCCGGCTCTGCCTCCCAGACATGTTGTGGCGAAGTACGCCTGTTGACGTTCGTCAACAATATTTTGCGCAGAGATGGCATCTTCCACCTCTGCGAACCATCTACGAAGGGGCTCGCCCCCTTCACCGGTAAAGGGCAGTACTCGCGCCTTTACCACTTTAACGCTATGCGTTGCAGGTGCAGGTGCGGTCCGCGATGCCTCTTGCGCGGGCCGCGCTGGCTTTTCTAGGTGGTTTCGCCTAAAGCGATTCACCACCTCTATCGCTTCCTCCGGGGTCTTACCCTGGAGGAAGGTAAGGATGTCGGTCCCCATGGACCGAACCATCTCTACCGTCGCGTCTTTACTACGCGACGAGAAGTGGGGGAAGTGTTTCGTCACCACTTCCAGCGTTCTCTCTCGCTCGGCAGGCGTCATGTCTCACGACTTGATGCCGAGCGGCTCTTAATCTTCGCTCCTCTAGTTGACTAGCGGAACGGAACTGTGGTCGTTAAGACGGACCACGAAGTGCTACCAGGTGTAACAGGACTGATCCTGTTACAGGCTTACACTGTGTTGTGCGAGGAAGCGCGCAATACAAGAGGGGTAGGATTAGTTGATGACAACTAATCCTATACTAAAAGTAAATATAAATATTTACTTGTTGTTTAGAACGCAAAATTAAGAGTGTTTATTAAATGGGTGGTTAGCGGCTAATAGTATAGTAATTACATAACTAATATAATAATATCAAGTCTTAAACTAACTGTACTATTAGTTAACCTGCATGATTCGGTATTTATACCGAATCGACTTTTCCTTCGTATATTATAATAACTTATAATCTATTATTTGAATTTCATACAACGCGTCTGAAATTCAACTGTGATATTCTAACTTGAATATCAATTATGTAATGACACCCCATTACAAACGGTCTCCAACACGCTCGAACGTTCGGGCGAGATCCTCCAAAAGGCGTCCGACATCAATCTTGAGCAGTGCGGCAAAAGACCGTAAAGTATCCTGATATGGAGAAGGCGCTTTTTGAGTGTTTACGGCTCATGAGGAGCAGGTGAACATGAGCGGTGATCTTCTGGAAGAAAGCGCTAGCAAGATCCTTGATCGTCTTTACCCAGGTCACGAGAAATTCGAGTTCTCAAACGGCTGGCTTGAATCATTCAAGACACGTCACGGCATTCGGTCCGTCCGTCGCTTTGGCGAGAGTGGTTCCGTCAACAAACAACTCATCGAGGACGAGCGCCCAAATATACGTGAGGTGCTCGACAAGTATGCACTCAGTGACATCTACAACATGGATGAGACGGTCCTGTTCTACAGGATGAAGGTTTGTTAAACATTGCCATTCAATTCAATTGTGATAAAAATTGCTCTAAGCGTGTCACGTTTCAGGCAGATCACTCGCTTGCAACCAAGCAGCTTGAAGGGCGCAAGAAGCACAAGGAACGCCTGACTCTTGCCGTTTGCTGCAATGCCGATGGTTCAGACAATCTTCCCCTTTGGATCATTGGGAAGTCAAGGAGCCCACGCTGCTTCAAGAACATCAATCTGAACAATCTCGGTTGCGTGTACCGCAACAATGTAAAGGCTTGGATGACGCAAATTATTTTTCTTGAGTCGCTCAAATCGTTTGATCTTCGAATGGCTGACAGAAAAGTTCTTTTGATTCTTGACAATTGCGGTGCACATGTTCCTCTTGACTACATTCCGGCCCGCATTCAGCTCGGGAACACTACTGTGTTCTACCTGCCACCAAACACCACATCAAAGCTGCAGCCCTGCGATGCTGGGATTATCCGGAGCCTCAAGGCCTACTACCGCCGCGCTTTCAACAAATTTCTCCTGCAGCGTGTGGAGGACAAACTTCCTGATCCTGAGAAGATCGACATTCTTGAGGCAATCAGGATTGCAGTCCCCGCGTGGAAGAACGAGGTGAAGGCAGAGACCATTGCAAACTGTTTCCGCCACTGCCAGATTCGCAGCACGGCACTGGAGGATCAGCAGCCAGTTTTGGCAGAGGAGGAGCTTCTTGACCAGGAGGTTGTGGCCGAGCTGGAGTCACAGATTCGCCGCTTCCGCTACGCCAATCCCATGGATGTGCGTAACCTCCTCAACTACAGCGAGGAGGATGTTGTCACCTACGCACCTACCTTGGACGAGGTGATTCAGGATCACTTGGTGCCGGAACCCGTGGAAGAACAGGCCGATGACGATGAAAGCCAAGAGGTCGCCATTGTTCCGGTATCCGAGGCACAAGCAATGATACGTTCACTGGAAACATTCTGGCTGCAGCAATCTGACGTGAACGAGCTCTTCATGACGGCCCTCCAACGCATGAAGAACAAGGCTGCAG
>JAPDHQ010000409.1:0-10506 GCA_026184515.1 Peronosclerospora sorghi
CTACCACCATCGCGGCCAGCCTTCCAACTTTCGGAGGGGGTACTCCGAGGACCACCACTCGAGATCTGGTCCGATCGTCCGCTGCAAGCAGACGACCGGTCGTCATCAGAACCCACTTGGTCTGATTGTTTAGTGTCCATCTCTCCTTGTGTACCCGATGGAATGGGCTAGTTACACACTCGGTGGATCGGGATCGCAGGTTGGATCGAAGTGGTCTTGAATATAGAAGACCAATCTGGGTAGGTATCTCTGGGGCGGAACTCTTCACCCCAGACACAAACAGACCAAAAACAATTCCAAGAGATAATTTCCAATAGGTCGATCGTCCAAACGATCAAGACCTGACCAATACGAAATAATAGAGGGTAGACCGACCGTTCCGGTCTAGCCCCTGACGAATACGAAATAATATAAAAACCGGTCTAGTTTCCAACCAATATTAAAACAAGCCAATATGTCCGCGTAAAGACCCAATATGCTCGCGAAACTCCACAAACGATGTCTCCCCGCCAAGACCAATCCAGTGAATAGCACGTTCCAAACGTACTTGAGTTGAGGTGTTGAGATCGCCAAATCGTACTCCCGTCGAGGGAATTACGGTAGGCAAAAGTGCGCGTGCGGCGCGTCCAGACCGGGTATAATGGGCGAGAGGGGATAATTCGACCCTCTGCCCCCAGACACTCCGCGGCGGGCACAGGCGACTAGCGTACGAAAAGGGAAGAACGGCGACCCCTAGCTGTGGTGTGAACCGAGACCAGAAGAGGTTTCAGCCACTTATCCGAAAGCTAAAAGATTTCCTTACTTAAAGGTATAACCTCTGTCCTAAAAGGTAAAACCACAACTAAAATACTACTACCCTATAGTCCCTAAATGTACCCCCACAAAAATATGTAAAATACCCAAAGTCGGGTGACTCACCAAAACTTGCGTTCTTGACACTTCTTGAGTCTGATAGACTGAAAGGCCCCCCTTGTTTAAACCAATCCGAAATTAGACCGAATGCCTTGACGAAACTTGACCAGAAGTGTGCCAAATTTTGGGCACGCTTCTCCACAACAGTGGCTCTTATAGAGAGGGTTCACTGTATTACATATAGTTTACATTAGTTTAAATTAATTTAGACTAATTATATATTAAATATACATTCAGTTTACATTTTCACTCAACAAATGCAGACGCACGACCTCGACCCGTCGTGCGTGTAGTAAGTGCAGTAGCGTAAAAGGAGACCTCCCTTTAGCTACACCCTTAGTAAGGGAGCCTTGCCGTTAAGGGTTAGCGAAGGCTATTAGTAAACCAAACCGGGAATCTTGGCCCCGAATAGGATAGCTCTCTCCTACTAAGCCCTTTATAAGGGCGTATTGGCTAAGTAGCGGCGACCGCCGCTTTAAGGAAAGTCTTCCTCTGTGCGCTAGCCGCGCCGTGCGTATACGCACCGGCTACAGTTGAAAATCCATTAGTATGGATTTTATCTTCGGTTTTCCGAAAGATAAGGCCGGTAACACCGGCATATTGGTCTTTGTAGACCGTTTGAGCAAAATGGCTCCCCTGGCGGAGATGCCAGAGTCCATAGATGGACAAGGAACAGCAAATTGTTCCTAGACCGTATCTTTCGACAGCATGGTCTACCCGATTCCGTTGTGTCGGATCGGGATCCCGTTTTACGGGAAAATTCTGGGGAGCGTTGCTTAAGGTGCTAGGCACTAAGCTCCTCCTGTCCACTGCGGATCCTCTGCAGACGGAAGGTCAGACGGAACGCGTTAATCGCGTTGTTGAGGATATTCTCCGAAGCTTATGTGGAGAAGCGTGTCCCAAATTTGGTACACTTCTGGTCAAGTTTTGTCAAGGCATTCGGTCTAATTTCGGATTGGTTTAAACAAGGGGGGCTTTTCAGCCTATCAGACTCAAGAAGTGTCAAGAACGCAAGTTTTGGTGAGTCACCCGACTTTGGGCATTTTACATATTTTTGTTAGGGTACATTTAGGGACTATAGGGTAGTAGTATTTTAGTTGTGGTTTTACCTTTTAGGACAGAGGTTATACCTTTAAGTAAGGAAATCTTTTAGCTTTCGGACAAGTGGCTAAAACCTCTTCTAGTCTAGGTTCACACCACAGCTAGGGGTCGCCGTTCTTCCCTTTTCGTACGCTAGTCGCCTTCCCCCGCCGCGAAGTGTTTGGGGGAAGAGGGTCGAATTATCCCCTCTCGCCCATTATACCCGGTCTGGACGCGCCGCACGCGCACTTGGCCTACCGTAATTCCCTCGACGGGAGTACGATTTGGCGATCTCAACACCTCAACTCAAGTACGTTTGGAACGTGCTATTCACTGGATTTGTCTTGGCGTGGAGACATCATTTGTGGAGTTTCGCGAGCATATTGGGTCTTTACGCGGACATATTGGCTTGTTTTAATATTGGTTGGAAACTAGACCGGTTTTTGTATTATTTCGTATTGGTCAGGGGCTAGACCGGAACGGTCGTTCTACCCTCTATTATTTCGTATTGGTCAGGTCTTGATCGTTTGGACGATCGACCTATTGGAAGTTATCCCTTGGAATTGTTTTTGGTCTGTTTGTGTCTGGGGTGAAGAGTTCCGCCCCAGAGATACCTACCCAGATCGGTCTTCTATATTCAAGACCGGTTCGATCCAATCTGCGATCCCGATCCACCGAGTGTGTAACTAGCCCATTCCATCGGGTACACAAGGTGAGATGGACACTAAACAATCGGACCAAGTGGGTTCTGATGACGACCTGTAACAGGGTTACATTCGGGTAACACTGAGTGTTGGTGTACATCAGTACACCACGGTTGAGGCCAGTATTGGCCAGGTTGAAAGGTTTCGAACCTTTGGTTATTTTAACCAATCAGGGCATGGGTCCTTGGTGTGGCGGTGTCAGCCATCCACGTGTCAGTACACAGGTGTGTACACTACATTTTAGCTAGGTACGAATTAGTAATATTCTACTTAGTGTTACATATAGTTTATATTAGTTTAAATAATTACATATTAAATATATATTAAGCTTAATTTCCACTTCGTAGTACAGACGCACAACCTCGACCGGTCGTGCGTGTAGTGTGTGCCGTAGCGTAAGGGGAGCCCTCCCCTTAGCTACACCCTTTGTAAGGGAGCCTTGCCGTTAAGGCACTAGTACAGGCTAGAGTAAACTAACCCGGGAATCTTGGCCCCGAGTAGGAGAGCTCTCTCCTACTAAGCCCTTAATAAGGGCGTATCGGCTAAGTAGCGGCGAACGCCGCTTTAAGTAAATCCTTCCTCTGTGCGCTAGCCGCACCGTGCGTATACGCACCGGCTACATCTGGTAGCACTTGTAGTCAATCCAACACCTGTGTTGGTAGACTAGGCATCTCTGCGAGGGATGGATCAGGGCGATTGGGATAGTTTGACCCTGGTCCAGCAGGAAGCCTTTAAAAGGCTGTTACCCTTACTGGGTGAGAACGGTACGCAGCCCCTAGTGGAGCAGGGCCTTGAGGCTGTAAAGGCAAGGGTAAATGCCCTCATCGCTCATGAGGCGAGTTGTAGTGGAGGTCGTTCCACGGGGGTGCGTCCCCCATTGTCCTTTAAGATAAAGGAATTCACTGGGGGAAAAGGTGATAACCTTTATGTGTGGTTACGAGAGGTCGAAACGGCCTTCGCCACAGCGAATATGATCACTGATCACTTGCAAGTGGGACTTGCGCTGACCCATCTTACGGGTAAAGCCCGTGCATGGGCGTTTACGTGTTCGGACTCGGTCACGAACGTGTTCCCTACCTGGGAGGTCCTTAAGCAGAAGCTTATGGACATGTACGCCACGCCTGATCTGGTTTTCCAGAATCAGCTGGCGTTTCTGAGGTGCCGTCAGGGCACTAGGGACTTGGAAACATATATCCAAGAACTTAAGACCCTGTTGGCAGGGATGTACGCGAAAGCGTATTCGGACGATGTGTCCATCCCCGTCTTCATGGGAGGCCTGATAGAAGGGCCAGCACGTTCGGAGCTCTTCCGATGCCGACCCCAATCCCTGGGGGAGGCGTTCAAGATGGAGTTCAACGCCGAGAGGAACTTTCGTTCCTCTAAGGTGGGTCCCGAACCCATGGACCTGAGTCAGGTCGAAGCGGAGGAGAAACCTCCCGCTAAGAGCCATTCGGACTCTTTTTCACAGAGCTTCGAGGCAGAGCTCTTAGCTATGTTGCAGCGGCATGGGCCGCTGAGATGCTTCCTGTGTGGGAGCACGGATCATCTGAGGAACAGATGTCCGAAAAATCCCCAGCGAGACACTCGCTACAAGGGACCAAGGGTGGGAAAAAAGACCTTGTCCAAGCCGTCGGGAAACGACGGCTCCCAGTAGGTGCGGGGAGCCCTACTGGGGGACCCCTCAGTGCTGTAAAGCCCCAGGGTAGGGGACGACAGAACAAAGCCCCGAGGGAAGCGGTGCTTTCTAGCACCGATTTGGTGTACCAGCCAGGTTTGCTGATCGTCCTTGCGGACGTGAAAGGCTTTGATAAGCCTTGGAGAGATTTGATAGACTCTGGAGCGTCTGACAATTATGTCAGACGGGCTTCTGTGGAGAAGAGTCGGCTGTATGCCGAGGCCCTAGAGGCACGTTCTCGTGACGTTGTCATGGTCCGTCTTGCGACGGGCGTACAGGTTTCTGTACCCAAGGTCTCGATTGACCTTAAGCTGAAGTTTGAAAACTTCGACAGCTTAGAACGTTGCCTAGTCCTTGATTTGGACTCGAGGTATGACCTCATTATGGGAATGAAGTGGCTGGAACGCCACGATCCATGGATAGACTGGAAGTCTAAGTCCATTGGCTCAACGCACCCGCGGTCGGGTGAAGCATTGGCGAGTCAGGAACCCACCTTTGCTCGATCGCAAAAGCTATTCTGGCGTGAGATGCCAGAGATTGGGATATCTGTCTGAAATGATCATTCCCAATGGCGTTGAGGAAGAGTTCCTTAACGAGGGGGATTCGGCGATTAATCCCCACGCCGTGAACGGTGAGACTGGTGATTTACCTGTGGTAACTCCAGTGGTAGAGGTAGAGACCCCTATGGTTAAGCGCGAGACGCTTCCACGCGAAGAGACCCGTAGTTCGGCTCTTTTACACGTCGGAAATGATTCCTACCATGCCGTTATAGGCGAGACTGGTGAGTTACCTGTGGTAACTCCAGTGGTAGGGGTAGAGACCCATGTGTTTAAGCGCGAGGCGCTTCCATGCGAATAGACCCGGAGTTCGTCTCTTTCGCACGTCGGAAATGATTCCGATTACGCCGTTATAGGTGAGACCGGCGATTCACCGGTGGTAGAGGTAGAGACCTCTGTGGATAGGCGCGTGGCGCTTCCAAAAGATGGGGCAATTGATTCCCCCCATCTGGGTCTCGGGATGAGTCCTGAGGCCAGTAGTCAGCAGTCCTATAGGATGCTGAATAGTGTGACAGGTGTTGTCACAGAAGGCATAAGCCTGGAACGGTTGCCTGGGGTAGGCGAACTGTTGTCGTTGGAGGAGATGTCCTTCAACGAGTTTGAGACTGCTTTGAAAGCAGATAAAATCGACGAGGTCGTCGTGTTGCGTCCGGAAGAGGAGTTAAACTCGTCATCCACGATGGACGAGTCAGTTTTGGTGAAAACCAAACAGGCATTAAATGCCCGAAGCGGCCTCAAGATCCTCGCGGATCCTGAGGACCCTTACCATTCCTTATTAAAGGAATTTGGAGATGTCATTAGTGACAACCCGCCGATGGGGTTACCACCGGATCGGGGAGTCCGACATGAAATCGATTTGGTTCCTGGAACCAAATACTGCGTCACAAGGCAGTGGCCTCTCCCCAAGGAACAATGCGACGTCATCGACGCATTCTTCAAGGGGAAAGAAGAGGCAGAGATGGTACGGGAGAGTAAGTCTCCCCACTCATCTCCCACTTTTTGTGTTCGTAAACCGAACGGAAAGTGGCGCATTGTGCATGCATATAACAAGCTGAACGCAGCTACTGTACCCATGCAGACTCCGATTCCTCGGAAGGATGTCCTCCAGAACAATATGGCGGGCTGTACTGTGTACAGTGCCTTGGATCTGGTGGACGGGTATTATCAGGTGCTCATGCGAGCATCCGATATTCCGCTGACAGCGGTTAGCACGCCTAGTGGCATGCTGTTGGAGTGGCTTGTTATTCCACAAGGCTTCCGAATGCACCAGAGACTTTCAATCGCTTGTTGACTCAACTCTTCCGACCTCATAGGAAGTACGCTCAGACGTACTTCGACGATATATGTTCATAGTCGTGCGGAAGGCGACTCGTCTGATGTTCAGACGCATCTGATACACCGTAGAGTGGCGCTCGAATGTATGCGGGAGCATAATTTATATGCGAACGCATCCAAATGTATCTTTGGTGCTGAGGAAATTCCTTTCCTCGGATGCTTCATCGGTAAGGATGCAGTGCGGGCGGATCCCGCGAAAGTGAAAGCCATTGTGGAGTGTCCTTCGCCTGTAAATCTTAGAGATTTACGGAAGTGGCTTGGATTAGCAAATTATCTCCACAAGTACAGCGAGAACTACGCTGAAATGGCGAAGCCATTGACGGACCTTCTTAAGAAGGATGTTGATTGGTGTTGGTAAACCAAACACCAAATCGCTTTTGAAGCGGTTAAGGGGAGCTTGTTAAAATCCCCCGTTCTTGCTCTCCCAGACTCTGGGAAACCTTTTAGCGTCGTCTGCGACGCCTCCGATTTTGCAATCGGATGTGCTTTGTTACAAGCAGACGACGCGGGATGGGAACGCGTGATTGCGTTTGAGTCGAGGCAGCTTAAAAGCTGCAGAACGGAATTATCCCGTTCATGATAAGGAGCTACTTGTTATGAAGTATGCCCTTGTCAAATTTAGGGTTCACCTACTCGGCTTGAAGCCGTTTGTGGTTTATACGGACCACGCGACCTTACGGACAGCGACAAAGTCGCCTCGTCTCTCCAAACGGATGGCCCGTTGGCGCTACTTCTTTGCGGAGTACAACTCTGAGGTAAAGTACAAACCTGGTAAACAGAATGTACTTGCAGACGCGTTGTCGCGTCGTCCCGATTACGAGCTCGCTCACGCGACATTCGTCACCTCGTCTGTGGTGGATCTCATACCCCAGGCGTATGAGAAAGACCCAAAGTGTACGGAACTTATCAGCGCGTTGGGTGGAAAGGTACTTGGCTCGTCTGAGACAACCCTGTCAAGTCGGGCTAAAGCTCGCTTACACCGTTACAGGTACTGTGACGGTTTGCTATATTATAGCACGAGCGCGGAGGACACTCCGCGGGTGGTTGTTCCTCATGATGAGGATCTAAAGTATAGATTCCTCTTTGAGGCACATGACGCCCCTACCGGGGGTCATTTAGGTCGGGATAAGACCTACAGCGCTTTAAGCGCTCTGTATTGGTGGCCCAACATGTATAAGTGGGTCGGTGCGTATATACGCACCTGTGAGACGTGTCAGAGGGTTACACCCTCTGCAAGTTCAGCTGCGCCTTTGGCGAGTCTATCGGTTCCAACGGAGTGTTGGAAATCCGTTAGCATGGATTTTATCTTCGGTTTTCCGAAGGATAAAGCCGGGAACACCGGCATATTGGTCTTTGTAGACCGTTTGAGCAAGATGGATCACCTGGCGGCGGTTCCAGGGTCCATAGATGGACAAGGAACAGCAAAAGTGTTCCTAGACCGTGTCTTTCGACAACATGGTCTACCCGATTCCGTTGTGTCGGATCGGGATCCCCGTTTTACGGGACAGATCTGGGGAGCGTTGTTTAAGGTGCTAGGCACCAAGCTCCTCATGTCCACTGCGGATCATCCGCAGACGGACGGTCAGACGGAACGCGTTAATCGCGTTGTTCAAGACATTCTCCGGAGTTTATGTCCGGATTCTCCAAAGAGTTGGAGTGAGATGCTTCCGATGGTTGAATTTGCTATCAACAATTCCCTACATGCATCTACGGGGTTTACCCTGTTTTACGTGAACGGATTGGTGAATCCGAGGGCTCCGTTGACGCCACGTGTGTGTGGCCCAGGGCTTGAGGGGGGAGGATTCCCCGATGTATGCCCTGTATCTGTGCGAAAGCACATCGATAAGTTTTTATCGACGCGCCTTAGTGTCTTACGACACGTCTGCGATGCCATGGCGGAAAGCCAAGACAAGCAGAAGGAGCAAGCTGACCAAAAGGGGCGGCGTAATAAAAAGGTATACAGAGTAGGAGAAAGTGTTTTATTAAACGCTAAAAATCTTCCTACACATGCAGTTTAAAATGTGTTGCGCAATAAACTGCGCCCCAGGTTTGTGGGTCCCTTTAAGGTATTAGCCCGAAAGGGCTTGTCGTACACCTTAGACATCCCGAAGGCGATGCGTACGCATCCAACCTTTTATGTCGGTATGCTTAAGCCATACCAGGACCCGGAGGCGGGGCCCCTCCTGGAGGAGGGTGGAAAGGCGGATAGCCGTAAGGCACCGCAGGGCGAAGGAAGCCCGAAAGGGCTAAAATGCGACCACGAAGCTCCGCAACGGTCGTCTCGAGAGAGGCAAGCCGCCTCTCGAAGCGATCAGTGGCATCCCGCTCATCGCGGATCCCCTCGTGTAGATCATGGATGCGAAGGCTGTGTCGATCACAGCGCGCACGAATCTCACGTCGCAATTGTGCGACCTCCTCCTCCAATGCTCGATGCGGAGAGTACTCCACAATTTCATGTGGAGCGGCTGATGGCGCTGCGCCATCATCGGGGTCAAACCCAGTATCTGGTGAAGTGGAGAGGTTATCCACACTCACAGAGTTCGTGGGAGTTCGAGACTCCCCTACGGCAGGATTGCCGCGACGTCGTTGACGCTTTTGAGCGTGAGAATCCCGCTGCGGGTCAACGACCAGAGGGGCATGAGAAGCCTCTTCACTCAATAAGTGGGAGTTGTCCGGAGGCAGATGTGGCGAGCACACTGTCTCCGGACACCAGGGTGGAGACAGGGGCGCTAGCGTAGCGCGTGCGATACGGAGCACGTAGTTGCTCCATCGCCTTAGCTTTGGCAAATGTAAGGCGCAACACCCTCTCCACCCAAATGTCTCGACAGGAATAGCTGTCATGCAGCTCCTCGAAGCTGGGGAGAAACTTCTCTCCTTCCGCCCAAGCGCGGAACTTCTTCTCTGCGTCATCGGCACTTTCTCCCGGAGAAAGAACGAAAGGAACATCGCGGAGGTTCTCAACAGGGGCACCTTGTGCCTGCCTGTTTAAGCGCTCTCGGTACGAGACGCTAGTGAACTGCTTTTGTGTAAGCAGTTGTTGCCGGAGTTTCTCACGGCGTTCGCGTTGGTACGGCTGTTCAGCCGCGGGGCCAGGGGTATAGGACGCTAGACTCGTCCTTACCAAACGTCTGGCCCATTTTGGAAGGTCAAGGGGACCATCGAAATTATAAGCCGCCCTTGACGGGCGTTTGGGGGCGCGCAACGCAGCCCTTAGTGCCTGTGCGACAAGCTGGGAGTATTGAGCTGCGTCCAGCTCATTAGTGATGATCGCCTTTGGCGATTCGGATGTATCATCCGATACAGGAAGGGGTGCCGCACTGGTTAGTGCATTTTCCTCTCGTGTCGGGAAGGGATAAGGCTGCCGACAACGCCGTTCGGCGCTGTCGGAGCGGCTCACCATTAGGGAGGTACCCCCAAAGGCATCCACGTCCGAGTTTTCGGAGTAGTATACCTCTTCTAGAGGAGACACCATAGCACCACTAGATGTGTATATATGGATGGCCAGGGGAACTGGCGTTGGAGTTCTCCAACAAAAATTTTGATTATTGCGTAAGCAATAGTCTTGATGGGGGAGGATGTAACGGGGTTACATTCGGGTAACACTGAGTGTTGGTGTACATTGATACACCACGGTTGAGGCCAGTATTGGCCGGGTTGAAAGGTTTCGAACCTTGGGTTATTTTAACCAATCAGGGCATGGGTCCTTGGTGTGGTGGTGTCAGCCATCCACGTGTCAGTACACAGGTGTGTACACTACATTTTAGCTAGGTACAAATTAGTAATATTCTACTTAGTGTTACATATAGTTTATATTAGTTTAAATAATTACATATTAAATATATATTCAGTTTACTTTCCACTCCGTAGTACAGATGCACGACCTCGACCGGTCGTGCGTGTAGTGAGTGCCGTAGCGTAAGGGGAGCCCTCCCCTTAGCTACACCCTTTGTAAGGGAGTTTTGCCGTTAAGGCACTAGTACAGGTTAGAGTAAACTAACCCGGGAATCTTGGCCCCGAGTAGGAGAGCTCTCTCCTACTAAGCCCTTAATAAGGGCGTATCGGCTAAGTAGCGGCTAACGCCGCTTTAAGGAAAGCCTTCCTCTGTGCGCTAGCCGCACCGTGCGTATACGCACCAGCTACACGACCGGTCGTCTGCTTGCAGCGGACTATCGGACCAGATCTCGAGTGGTGGTCAGCGGAGTACCCCCTCCGAAAGTTGGAAGGCTGGCCGCGATGGTGGTAG
>JAPDHQ010000418.1:0-10386 GCA_026184515.1 Peronosclerospora sorghi
GGGGATTAACCGCCGAATCCCCCTCGTTAAGGAACTCTTCCTTAACCTCATTGGGACTGATCATTTCAGACATCCCAATCTCTGGCATCTCACGCCAGAATCGCTTTTGCGATCGAGCAAAGGTGGGTTCATGACTCGCCAATGCTTCACCCGACCGCGGGTGCGTTGAGCCAACGGACTTAGACTTCCAGTCTATCCATGGCTCGTGGCGTTCCAGCCACTTCATGCCCAGAATGAGGTCATACCTCGAGTCCAAATCCAGGACTAGGCAACGTTCTAAGCTGTAGAAGTCTGAAAACTTCAGCTTAAGGTCAATCGAGACCTTGGGTACAGAAACCTGTACGCCCGTCGCAATACGGACCGTGACAACGTCACGAGAACGTGCCTCTAGTTCCTCGGCATACAGCCGACTCTTCTCCACAGAATCTCGTATGACATAAAGTCAGACGCTCCAGAGTCTATCAAGTCTCTCCAGGGCTTATCAAAGCCTTTCACGTCCTCAAGGACAACCAGCAAACCTGGCTGGTACACCAACTCGGTGCTAGAAAGCACCGCTTCCCTCGGGGATTTGTGCTGTCGTCCCTTACCGTGGGGATTAACAGCACTGAGGGGTCCCCCAGTAGGGCGCCCCGCACCTACTGGGAGCCGTCGTTTCTCGACGGCTTGGACAAGGGCTTTTTCCCCACCCTTGGTCCCTTGTAACGAGTGTCTCGCTGGGGATTTTTCGGACATCTGTTCCTCAGATGATCCGTGCTTCCACACAGGAAGCATCTCAACGGCCCATGCCGCTGCAACATAGCTAAGAGCTCTGCCTCGAAGCTCTGTAAAAAAGACTCAGAATGACTCTTAGCGGGAGGTTTCTCTTCCGCTTCGACCTGACTCAGGTCCATGGGTTCGGGACCCACCTCAGAGGAACGGAAATTCCTCTCGGCGTTGAACGCCATCTTGAACGCCTCCTCCAGGGATTTGGGTCGGCATCGGAACAATTCCGAACGTGCTGGCTCTTCTCTCAGGCCTCCCATGAAGACGGGGATGGACACATCGTCTGAATACGCTTTCGCGTACATCCCTGCCAACAGGGTCTTAAGCTCCTGGATGTAAATCTCCAGGTCCTTAGTGACTTGACGGCACCTCAGGAACGCCAGTTGATTCTGGAAAACCAGATCAGGCGTTGCATACATGTCCATGAGCTTATGCTTAAGGACCTTACATGTTGGGAACACGTCCGTGACTGACTCCGAACACGTAAACGCCCATTTACGGGCTTTGCCCGTAAGATGGGTCAATGCAAGTCCCACTTGCAAGTGATCAGCGGTCATATTCGCTGTGGCGAAGGCCTTTTCGACCTCTCGCAACCACACATAAAGGTTTCCACCCTTCTCTCCGGTGAACTCCTTTATCTTAAACGATAAGGGAGGGTGCACCCTCGTGGAATGACCTCCACTACAACTCGCCTCATGAGCAATGAGGGAATTTACCCTTGCCTTTACGGTATCAAGTCCCTGCTCCACTAGGAGCTTCATGCCTTTTTCCCCCGTTAAGGGTAACAGCCTTTTAAAGGCTTCCTGCTGGACGAGGGTCAAACTATCCCAATCGTCCTGGTTCATCTTTTGCAGAGGATGCGTAGTCTACCAACACAGGTGTTGGATTGACTACAAGTGCTACCAGATGTAGCCGGTGCGTATACGCACGGTGCGGCTAGCGCACAGAGGAAGACTCTCCCTTAAAGCGGTATCTACCGCTACTTAGCCGATATGCCCTTGTAAAGGGATTAGTAGGAGAGTTCTCCTACTCGGGGCCAAGATTCCCGGGCTGGTTTACTACTCAGACTTAATGGCTGTATTCCCTTTACGGGATGTAAGTAAAGGGAGGGCCCCCTCTTACCGACGACACTGACTGCGCGCGAGACCGGTCGAGGTCGCACGTCCGCAAGATAGAGTGAAATGTAAACTGAATATTTTAATATGTAATTAGCCTAAAATAATTTTAATTGCCATGTTGCATGCACTTATGCTCTGTTACTACCCCCTCCGTCGATTTTAATATAAACTATATGTAATACTAAGTAGAATATTCCTAATTCGTACCTAGCTAAAATGTAGTGTACACACCTGTGTACTGACACGTGGATGGCTGACACACCACCACACCAAGGGCCCCTGCCTTGATTGGTTAAAATAACCAAAGGTTCAAAACCTTTCAAACCGGTCAATACTGACCTCAACCGTGGTGTACTCATGTACACCAACATTATATGTAACTCGAATGTAACCCCGTTACATCTCTTGCTTAAACTTCCCAGGCTCTTGATACTTACATCCGAACCTTAATACAAAGTTACTGAAAATGGGAACTTCCTGTTAACACTCAGGCTGCCCCTTAACTTAGGTAAACGCAGAGGATCTTTATCACGCTTTAACACGCGTTCACTAACGGTTTCCTCGGGTTGTATTAGTTAGTGTATGTGGTTGAAAGATTTGGTTGGTTGGAAACCAACTGTCTTCAAAAGGGGAAATTTGATTATATTAAAAGTGTTAAGAAATATTTTATCTACCTTCAGTATCTGTTCACCTTGTTACTTCTTGGTTACTTCAGCACTGGCTTCAATACTGAAAACTCAATTCATGATCGGCTAAAAACACCGTATACCTTTTATGTATACTTTTCGTATACACTAAACCATAAATTCCAGTCACTTCACCACAACACTCCCCTTGCGCAGCTTCAGCGTAAGCGAGCAAAAGCAAGCAACCCATTTATATCGTATAACAATACCCCTGTTTCGTTAATTCCACTTCAAATATTGACGCGCTTCAATGTCCTTCATAGTGGATGCAAAACAAGGAACATCATATTTACTACATACTTCCATCATCCGATCCCAATCGACATATTGCTCGAATACATATCGCTCAGCCACAATGAATAAGTAATCACGTGATCTGCTGAGTGATACCAACGATCCCGACGGATTTCCTTCCATAAATCCTATAGTATGCGAACGCACCATCGTAAAAATAGTAATTTCTGCTTCTCGGCCTTGACTAGAATCGGTAGTAGCCACTTCGATATCTAAATTATCTTCATACATTCCATTCAAGTATCGTAACTCCCTCCTTATAGCCGAGACTTGGTCTTGATATGGTGAAATTATCAACACCGACTTTCGTATAGCACCATTCAACCTCCGTGGTTCAACCTGAAAAGCCGACCATATTTT
The DNA here is from genome assembly GCA_026184515.1 of Peronosclerospora sorghi. Classification (NCBI taxonomy): domain Eukaryota; phylum Oomycota; class Peronosporomycetes; order Peronosporales; family Peronosporaceae; genus Peronosclerospora; species Peronosclerospora sorghi. The sequence continues at coordinate 3,221 of JAPDHQ010000418.1, forward strand.
CTCCAATAGCTGCACCACTATCGCCAATTCAATCAACATTTCTATGCCTATACATGGTGCGCTCACGTTATTCAACCCATTCTTGAGAACTAATCCACACGACACGCTGTTCCCCCAAAATTTTCCTCACCCTAGAAGGGTAGCGGTCATCCGGCTTTGCCCAATCAAGTATTTCCATAGGCCTCAGATGTATTGATGCCAAATAATCTTGTGACTTATAGGCTCGATCACGAATAGTGTATGGATAAATTTTGTAACAATCTCGTGACCATAGAATGGCTCTTAAATTCTGCCATCATAGTAACTCCAGGGAATGCAGGTGATATTTTCCGCATCGCTCGGTAATGTTCCATGGAATGTATCAACCCCCACGTAATCTTATGACGACGTACGCCATCACGGAATCGATGCTTCATTCTTTCATCCATAGGGGAGTATGCAAAAAGCTGGTACGGATCTCCCACTGAGATAATCACTTTTACCCACGGTCAAATAGATTGTAGTAATGCCACTCTGCTGTTTGCGCACCCTCATCATTGATAATCACGTCATAGAGCAAGTTCGAGAGATCTGGTCGCCCCAATTTAGCCAAAGTAGCAGCAGTCACACGTGCCTCATCCAACGTGTCTCTCTCTTTTAACTTCAATCTGGGAGATATCTCTTTCCGATTCACACACCCTTCCAATGATTGTCGCACTCGTCGTAATATCTCCGAAAGGAACCTTCGTCGATATTTCAGCATCTGGCGCTAGCATAGTGCCCTTTATTTCTCCCAGCCGAACTATATCTTGATCGTTTAGATGCTTTGAATCCATCAACCTTTTCAGATCTTCATCAATAGCTGCATTGGTTTCGGACACGATGGCAATCCGATATGAAGGAAAGATTGCTAATAGAGACAGTACAACAGCCGTAATTGTAGATGTCTTCCCACATCCATAAGGGCCACGAGCCAACACTATCCCTTTCGTCTCTATTGCTGAACATATCACTTCCATTTGATCCCTATCCAAGCTGCGCTGAAATGTTTTATATACTGGTGTTAGTTCCGCACCAGCCATTACTGATGAACTTCTCAGCAATTGAACAGTTTCCCTTCGACTCATCAGTTTCAATATCTCTGGTGGTGAATCTCTAGTTAGCTTATCTATCACTCCGAATCTTCGGATAGTTCATAATGTTGGCTTTGGGTATCCATCGTAACTTATGTATGTTATCGTGAATACGTCCTCCCAAGGCGGTGGTTAGGATAGCATGTCTGAATCCTACAGAGCATATTATCCCCCAACCTAAAAGTTCCAGTTTTTTACCTCGTGGGACACATAGTTGTCCATAATCCCATCGTTGTAAATCTTATGTACTCGTATTTACATGTTCATGCATATCATTTCCGGCTACTTGCAGGTACATTACCCCTCTCATTAATGGCATGAAATGAGTTGTGCCACTATCATTGGTGTAAGTATTCCATCGTTTGGCTAAACATTGCCCAATACCGTATGATAACACATGAAGCTTGATGGTTGACTCAACATCATCCGTTGTCCAGTCGTATTGATCAGGGTTGGTGGCCCAAAATGCATCTAGATGTGTCACTAGGCACATGGTAAGGAGGGAATCACTTACTGATATGAAATCATCCACATACACCTCCCGATATTTTGCATAAAACCAATTTCCTTGGTAGTGAAATAATTGTGGTATGGTCACATCATATTTTAGACTACACAAGTCATCCCTGCAAGTTCCATAACCACCACCCCAACATTCGCGTAGGAAAACCACTAGAGACGCTGAATCTCGTAATAATAACGTGACAGCAAACAATACGTTTCTTGCATCCTCCGGGGTGATCGAGTTGATTTGTCGTCTTATACCAATTTCTTTGTGTAACCCCAGTGATCGGCTCTCAATAATAATAGCTCCCGGGCTGATAGTGCTCTTTTCGACTTCCTGACACCAATTCCTTTCCATATCTGACATACGCGTTATCACTTGCCTTGTCGTTGAGCCTTGCTTATATGCACTTCGCCACACTAACTCTCTACACTCTGCTGTGAGCAGCCCTTCCTTAAACGTATAGCTTCGATATTCCTCTTTCCTCTGCACAACCGTCTTGAGCGTATCTGCATTCGTATCAGTCATCGGAGTAAGATTGTTCAGAGCTTCCCCACACATATCATCACAGTTCTGCTCTGTGATTGTAGGGGGGTCTATATCTTCCGAGATGTACTTATTTTCCTTCCTTGGCACACCGGACTCTTGTCTATATGGCAGTTCATCTTCATTGGTTACGGGCTTTCCTTCATTATCCTCATGAAGACTTGATTTTAAATCTTCCGTCGACTCAGTTAAATCTATGGCCGCGCAGTTGTCTTGTTTTGATTCTACATCATCGTTTAGAGTATCGTCAAGTCGTTTTTCGTTTAATTCTGGCTCCAACGTTCTCTCATTCACCGTGTTCTGCTGTTCGAAGATTTCACCAGAGTTTGTCCTTTTTACTTCTTGCACTGTACTGTCAAACCCCACATCTTTGTACACATTGACATCTTCCGCCGCCATTCTCTGTAATTCAAGTTAAGTCAGCACAACACATTCTGCATTTTCTGACTCTTCTTCTACTCCTGAGGATGTCGGAGTAGGGTTGTTCGAGGCTTCTCCACACATCTCCTCATAGGTGTGCTGTAGCCGGTGCGTATACGCACGGTGTGACTAGCGCACAGAGGAAGACTCTTCCTTAAAGCGGTAGCTACCGCTACTTAGCCGATACGCCTTTGTAAAGGGCTTAGTAGGAGAGTTCTCCTACTCGGGGCCAAGATTCCCGGGCTGGTTTACTACTTAGACTTAATGGCTGTATTCCCTTTACGGGATGTAAGTAAAGGGAGGGCCCCCTCTTACCTACGACACTGACTGCGCGCGCGACCGGTCGAGGTCGCACGTCCGCAAGATAGATTGAAATGTAAACTGAATATATTTAATATTTAATTAGCCTAAATTAATTTTAATTGCCATGTTGCATGCACTTATGCTCTGTTACTACCCCCTCCGTCGATTTTAATATAAACTATATGTAATACTAAGTAGAATATTCCTAATTCGTACCTAGCTAAAATGTAGTGTACACACCTGTGTACTGACACGTGGATGGCTGACACACCACCACACCAAGGGCCCCTGCCCTGATTGGTTAAAATAACCAAAGGTTCAAAACCTTTCAAACCGGTCAATACTGACCTCAACCGTGGTGTACTCATGTACACCAACATTATATGTAACTCGAATGTAACCCCGTTACATCCTCCCCCATCAAGACTATTGCTTACGCAATAATCAAAATCTTGTAGAGAAGTCCAGCGCCAGTACATCTGGCTGTCCACTGTACACCTTCAGCGGTGCTATGGACGCAAACTATTCCGACAACTCGGAAGTGGACGCCCTTGGGGAGCTCTCCCCAACGGCTGGCCATGTTGATAGCGCCAAACGGCGCTATCAGGCATCCAACCGATTCCCCATAGGTGGGGAAAACGCACTAACGCGTGCGCCACCGTTACCCGCTAGGGGTGATACCTCCAGAGTGCCACAGGCAACTACCACCAACGAACCGTCCTTGGTTCACGAGTCCCGACGTGCCGGACGGACACGGAAGGGACCTCGCGACCCTCAAAAGAGGCTAAGAACGAGGTCAAGAGGGGTTTAGCCTCTTATCCCCCTGGTCCAGAGGCTATACTGCCGCGTGAAATTGCGCATCGGAACCAACTCCGGGCCCGACTATTAACGCCCAAACATTATTCCGTTAAGTCCTACAGAACGCGCCTCAGGAAGCAGGCACGCGGTGTCTTCGTGGGTATTATACGCGAGATTTCCGTTGTGCTCCGGAGGGAAGAAAGCGTCGAAGACGCAGAACAGGCGTTTCGCGCCTGGGCGGAAGGGTAGAAACGCCTCCCCAGTTTCGATGCGCTGTACAACAGCTTTTCCGAACACGACGTTCGGGTCGAGAGTGCGCTACGCTTGGCCTATGCTCAGGCCAAAGCGCAAGGGCAATTATCTGCCTCCTATTATACGCGCTCTGCTCTCGATGTGGTGCCGGAGAGCAATGCAAGCACAGCATCTGCCTCCGACGAACTCCCAGCTATTGGGAGTGAAGGGGCTTCTTCATCCCCTTTGATCGCTGATTCTCAGTGGGATTCTCTCGCACAAAAGCGTCAACGACATCACGGCAATCCTGCCTCAGGGGAGTCTCATACTCCCACGAGCTCTGGGAATGTGGATACCCTTTCCACTTCACCAGGTACTGGGTCTCACCCCGGTGATGGCGGCGTGCCATCAGGCGTTCCACATGGTAATGTGGAGTACCCTCCGTATCGAGCACTGGAGGAGGGGGTCGCGCTATTGCGGCGTGACTTCCACGAGCGCTGTGATCGGCACATCCGTCGCATCCAAGATGCTCAGGAGGGACTCCGCAACGAAGGGAGTGCGAATGAACGCATCAAGGGGCGGCTTGCCTCTCTCGAGTCTCTCGTTGTGGAGCTTCAGGGTCGTATTTCAACCCTGTCTGAGATGTCTGACCTGTCGCGCCTTTCGGCTATTCGGCTTCTAACCCTCCTCCGAGACGGGACCCGCCTCAGGGTTCCGTTATGGCTTAAGCATACCAACATAGAAGGTTGGATGCGTACGCATCGCCTTCGGGATGTCTTAGGTATACGACAAGCCCTTTCGGGCTAGTACCTTTGTAACGGGGTTACATTCGGGTTACATTGAGTGTTGGTGTACATGAGTACACCACGGTTGAGGTCAGTATTGGCCGGTTTGAAAGGTTTTGAACCTTTGGTTATTTTAACCAATCAGGGCAGGATCCCTTGGTGTGGTGGTGTGTCATCCATCCCCGTGTCCGTACACAGGTGTGTACACTACATTTTAGCTAGGTACGAATTAGGAATATTCTACTTAGTATTACATATAGTTTATATTAAAATCGACGGAGGGGGTAGTAACAGAGCATAAGTGCATGCAACATGGCAATTAAAATTATTTTAGGCTAATTACATATTAAATATATTCAGTTTACATTTCACTCTATCTTGCGGACGTGCGACCTCGACCGGTCTCGCGCGCAGTGAGTGTCGTCGGTAAGAGGGAGTCCTCCCTTTACTTACATCCCGTAAAGGGAATACAGCCGTTAAGGCTAAGTCGTAAACTAACCCAGGAATCTTGGCCCCGAGTAGTAGAACTCTCCTACTAAGCCCTTTACAAGGGCATATCGGCTAAGTAGCGGTAGCTACCGCTTTAAGGAAGAGCCTTCCTCTGTGCGCTAGCCGCACCGTGCGTATACGCACCGGCTACATCTGGTAGCACTTGTAGTCAATCCAACACCTGTGTTGGTAGACTAGGCATCCTCTGCAAAGGATGAATCAGGACGATTGGGATAGTTTGACCCTCGTCCAGCAGGAAGCCTTTAAAAGGCTGTTACCCTTAACGGGGGAAGAAGGAATGAAGCTCCTAGTGGAGCAGGGACTTGATACCGTAAAGGCAAGGGTAAATTCCTTCATTGCTCATGAGGTGAGTTGTAGTGGAGGTCATTCCACGAGGGTGCACCCTCCCTTATCTTTTAAGATAAAGGAGTTCACCGGGGAGAAGGGTGACAACCTTTATGTGTGGTTGCGAGAGGTCGAAACGGCCTTCGCCACAGCGAATATGACCGCTGATCACTTGCAAGTGGGACTTGCATTGACCCATCTTACGGGCAAAGCCCGTAAATGGGCGTTTACGTGTTCGGAGTCAGTCACGGACGTGTTCCCAACATGGAAGGTCCTTAAGCAGAAGCTCATGGACATGTATGCAACGCCTGATCTGGTTTTCCAGAATCAACTGGCGTTCCTGAGGTGCCGTCAAGGCACTAAGGACCTGGAGATTTACATCCAGGAGCTTAATACCCTGTTGGCAGGAATGTACGCGAAAGCGTATTCGGACGATGTGTCCATCCCCGGCTTCATGGGAGGCCTGAGAGAAGAGCCAGCACGTTCGGAATTGTTCCGATGCCGACCCCAATCCCTGGAGGAGGCGTTCAAGATGGCGTTCAACGCCGAGAGGAATTTCCGTTCCTCTAAGGTGGGTCCCGAACCCATGGACCTGAGTCAGGTTGAAGCGGAGGAGAAACCTCCCACTAAGAGTCATTCTGAATCTTTTTTACAGAGCTTCGAGGCAGAGCTCTTAGCTATGTTGCAGTGGCATGGGCCGCTGAGATGCTTCCTGTGTGGAAGCACGGATCATCTGAGGAACAGATGTCCGAAAAATCCCCAGCGAGACACTCGTTACAAGGGACCAAGGGTGGGGAAAAAGCCCTTGTCCAAGCCGTCGGGAAACGACGTCTCCCAGTAAGTGCGGGGCGCCCTACTGGGGGACCCTCAGTGCTGTTAAGCCCCAGGGTAGTGGACGACAGCACAAACCCCCAGGGAAGCGGTGCTTTCTATCACCGAGTTGGTGTACCAGCCAGGTTTGCTTGTAGTCCTTGCGGACGTGAAAGGCTTTGATAAGCCTTGGAGACTCTTGATAGACTCTGGAGCGTCTGACAATTATGTCAGACGAGCTTCTGTGGAGAAGAGTCGGCTGTATGCCGAGGCCTTAGAGGCACGTTCTCGTGACGTTGTCACGGTCCGTCTTGCGACGGGCGTACAGGTTTCTGTACCCAAGGTCTCGATTGACCTTAAGCTGAAGTTTGCAGACTTCGACAGCTTAGAACGTTGCCTAGTCCTGGATTTAGACTCGAGGTATGACCTCATTCTGGGCATGAAGTGGCTGGAACGCCACGAGCCATGGATAGACTGGAAGTCTAAGTCCATTGGCTCAACGCACCCGCGGTCGGGTGAAGCATTGGCGAGTCATGGACCCACCTTTGCTCGATCGCAAAAGCGATTCTGGCGTGAGATGCCAGAGATTGGGATGTCTGAAATGATCAGTCCCAATGAGGTTAAGGAAGAGTTCCTTAACGAGGGGGATTCGGCGGTTAATCCCCACGCCGATATAGGTGAGACTGGTGAGTCGCCAGTGATAGAGGTGGATTCCTCTGAGAGTAAGCGCGAGGAGATTAGAGAAGATACCCGAAATTCGTCTCTTCTACAGGTCGGAATTGATTCCGACCACGCCATGTCCGGCAAACAAGTTGCGACTCC
>JAPDHQ010000455.1:0-14356 GCA_026184515.1 Peronosclerospora sorghi
CAAATTTGGTCACTTTTGGTCAAGGCAGTTGGTCGAGTTTCCGATTGTTCTAAACAAGGGGGGCTTTTTAGCCTATCAGATTCAAGGAGTACCAAGAACGCCGGTCTTGGGTGAGTCACCTGACATTGGTATTTTACATAATTTTGTGTGGGTACATTAGGGACCATAGGGAGGTAGTATTATTGGTTAGTTGTGGTTTTTCCAAGTAAGAGTCTTTTGGTTACGGATTTTCCGGTAAATGTTTTTGGTCTAGGAATAAGGGGGGAAAAGCCTCTTCTGGTCTTGGTCTACACCGCAGCAAGGGGTCGCCGTTATTCTTTCCACGTACACTAGTCGCCTCCGCCCGCCGCGGAGTGTTTGGGGTCAGAGGGTTGAATTATCCCCTCTTGCCTATTATAACCGGTCTGGACGCGCCGCACGCGCACTTTGGCCACCGGAAGTCCCTCGACGGGAGGACGATTTGGCGATCTCGACACTTTAAGTCAAGTACGTTTTGAACGTGCTATTCACTGAATTGGTCTTTACGTGGAGATATCGTTTGTGGAGTTTCACGGGCATATTGGGTCTACACGTGGACATATTAGCTCATTGTAACATTGGTTGGAGTTTAGACCGGTTTTGGTCTTCTCTCATATTGGTCAGGGGCTAGACCGGTTGATTGGTCTACCCTCTATTAATTCGTATTTGTCAGGTCTAGATCGTTTGGACGATCGACCTATTGGAATTTATCTTTTGGAAGTGTTTATGGTCTGTACGTACCTGGGGTGAAGAGTTCCACCCCAGGTACACCTAGCCAGCACGGTCTCCGATATTCAAGACAGAATCAGATCGATCTGCGATCCCGATCCATCGAGTGTGTAACTAGCCCATTCCATCGGGTACACAAGGTGAGATGAACTTAAGTGAATCGGACCAAGTGTCTTTGGATGATGACCGGTCGTCTGCCAGCAGTGGACGATCGGACCAGATTTTGAGTGGAGGTCCGCGGGGTACCCCCCCCGTATGTTGGAAGGCTGGGCACGATGGTGGTGGTCAGGTTGTCGATACAAATGTATTCGATTTCGAACTTGACTCCACCACAGTTACGCATCTGTTAAACGTAGAAGTGGCATTTCGAAGCCCCTGCGGCATAACAAGACACTCCCAAAGCATGCCGCTTGGGGTGCTTACCGCCGTGAGAGGGATATCCTTCTCACGCATTAGGATTTGATAAAATCCATATCTTAGATCGAGAGCACTAAAGATGGTGTTCCCGCACATGCCATCAATGATGACATCTTTTCGCGGTATCGGCGTCTGCGCCGGTACCGTCCCTGCGTTCAACTTGTTGTAAGCGTGAACGATTCTCCACCCACCTGTGGACTTTTTCACATAAAAGGTGGGGGTAGAGTGCGGGGAGATAGACTCCCGCACTTGGCCTGCTTTACGACGATCTTCGAAAAACTCGTCGATTGCTTTTACTTGATCACGCGGCAACGGGCATTGCTGCGTGACACAATACTTCGTGCCTGGCACGAGATCAAATTCATGACGAGTTCCCTTATCCTTAGGGAGCTCGCTAGGTACTTCTTCTGGGAATTCGTCAGCGTATTCCCGAAGTACCTCATAAAATGGGGAGTTCGCTTTAAGCGACTCCCAGCTCTGCGCTTCAAAGCGCCGAAATTTGGTTTGATCATTGGGAACCTCTTTCCCAATGTTTCCCACTTGTAATGTGGATATTCGTTCACGAATATCCACTACATCATCTCTTGCTACGATAATACAGATCTGTTCAATCTGATCATCGTGCAAGTTTCTCATAAACTTCCTCCAGCTTAGCGCTGGAAGAGCCATCACCTCCGAACCTTCTTTCGGAGGGTGTTCCATCAACAGAGACTGGGTAGCTAATCCGGTCTCCGTTTGCGTCAAACGATGATCGTCTCGACGGAACTGCCCATGCAATCAGACGCACTCGTCTGATTGACTGCTACACGGTGATTACAATTCACCGTGTGCGAATACTCATCCTCATCGTGGCCACTGCCTACCATGGAGTTTTGGCGATCAGATGTGCTCGTCTGATCGGCCGCCTTTTCTGCGACACGGTGGTCTTTATCACCTGTGTGCATGGATAACGCAAGTGGTGGGCACTGACCACCACGGAGTTGTGCTCACGATTGCACTCGATCGTGAGTTCACTCTCATCAACACGGAATTCTTTCATCGTGTTGGAACCTTCGGTCGCACAGTGGGTGTTTCCCACTGTGGATACTATTTCATTCTCACGGTGGGTGCTTCCCACCGTGGATATCACTTCATTCTCACGGTGGTCTTTATCACCCGTGGAATGTTTCTCTCCAACACGCAACGACTCTTCTGTTGCGTGTGGTAGTCCCTCTGGACTCTCCCAGCGGAGGTACCTTCCGCTGATCGTGTCGGAACAGACCTGGTGGTGCCATCGCTATCCATCAGACTGTCCGACGCTGCGGTTGTATCTTCTGATACAGCCGGATTACACACAGGGTGATCAGATCCTGTGGGTCCGCCGCAGTCGATCGATAGGTTAACCCAGTCGATCGAAGGTTTAAACTTGGACATCCATGGGATTCCAAGTATCACATCAAACTTGTCATCTAAATCGAGGACGATGAATTCATCCTCGAATGACAGTTCATTCAACTCGAAGCGTGTTTTAATCACACGCTTTGGAATAGTCACGGTTGCACCTGTTGCTAACCGGACTGACAACATACCTTGTGGGGTTTCTACCTCCACGAAGCTCAACAGCGTTAGACTCTGAGTTCTAACGAAATTGTTTGACGCTCCTGCGTCAAACAAAGCTCGCATGGGGACATCGCTCCCGTTCGGCTTAACCTCCAGGGTGATAAGAGCATTATCATCACCCTGCACCTTTTCACAGGACACAGTCCCGTCTGGGGCTATTACCCTCACATGCCCTATGTCGGCATGTGGGATAACATTCCCAGTAAGGCACCCCGCCCCTACTGGTGATTTACGTTTTTTGCACCAACAGGGTGATGTCCCTGTTGGTGTCGCCGTGCATCGGACGGTTCCGTCCGCTGACTGCGTGGCACCGGACGCGGTTCCATACACTCATAGGGAAAAATGCCCCATTTTCGCGCATCGATTGCAGCGAATATTCTTCCTAAATTTCGTTTGCTTCGTGTTCGAAGCAACCGCAACCGATAAGTCCATCGGCTCTGGACCTCCACCGCCAATGCTCTGGCGCGGGTGGCTATTTCTTGAGACGAAGTGTGAGCTTCGTCTGCCCGACTGCTGCTTGTTGACATGCTGTTGCGGCATGTCAAAAGCGAAGGGCTGTTGAGCCCTTCGTCTGTACCCAGCATGCGATGACGCTGATCGCATGATGAACTCCTCACGGATGCTCATATCAATGGCATCCCTTAGAGTCTCTGGCGGGTGCCGGTAGAGACTCTGTTTGACGGGACCATCATTGAGTCCCTTCATGAAGCCAGTTACCTGCATAGCAGGGGGCACCTGCTCATACACAATATTTGACAGCAAATATTGCGTCTTATGAGCGTAAGCTTGAAGGTCAAGCTTACCTTGCTGGAGTTCCATGAACTCCTGCCGACTACTTAGCTCCATTTCTGGAGCTTCAAAGTTGAGCTTTAGCTCAGCTTTTAATTCCCGATAAGTCAGGAACGCAGAGTCATCAGTGGCTCTGCGACTCATCGCCCATGCCCTGGCTCTGCCGCCCAGACATGTTGTGGCGAAGTACTCCTGTTGACGTTCGTCAACAATATTTTGCGCAGAGATGGCATCTTCCACCTCTGCGAACCATCTACGAAGGGGCTCGCCCCCTTCACCGGTAAAGGGCGGTACTCGCGCCTTTACCCCTTCAACGCTATGCGTTGCAGGTGCAGGTGCGGTCCGCGCTGCCTCTTGCGCGGGCCCTGCTGGCTTTTCTAGGTGGTTTCGCCTGAAGCGATTCACCACCTCTATCGCTTCCTCCGGGGTCTTACCCCGGAGGAAAGTAAGGATGTCGGTCCCCATGGACCGAACCATTTCTACCGTCGCGTCTTTACTACGCGACGAGAAGTGGGGGAAGTGTTTCGTCACCACTTCCAGCGTTCTCTCTCGCTCGGCAGGCGTCATGTATCACGACTTGATGCCGAGCGGCTCTTAATCTTCGCTCCGCTAGTTGACTAGCGGAACGGAACTGTGGTCGTTAAGACGTACCACAAAGTTCTACCAGGTGTAACAGGACTGATCCTGTTACAGGCTTACACTGTGTTGTGCGAGGAAGCGCGCAATACGGGAGGGGTAGGATTAGTTGATGACAACTAATCCTATACTAAAAGCAAATATAATATTCGCTTTACCTTAAGAACGCAAAATTAAGAGTTTTTATTAAATGGGTGGTTAGCGGCTAACAGTATAGTAATTACCTAACTAATATAGTAATATCAAGTATTAAACTAACTGTACTATTAGTTAACCTGCATGATTCGGTATTTATACCGAATCGACTTTTCCCTCGTAGATTATAATAACTTATAATCTATTATTTGAATTTCAGACAACGCGTCTGAAATTCAACTGTGATATTCTAACTTGAATATCAATTATGTAATGGCACCCCATTACACAGAGCCTGTAACGGGGTTACATTCGGGTTACACTGAGTGTTGGTGTACATGAGTACACCACGGTTGAGGTCAGTATTGGCCGGGTTGAAAGGTTTCGAACCTTTGGTTATTTTAACCAATCAGGGCAGGGGCCCTTGGTGTGGTGGTGTGTCAGCCATCCACGTGTCAGTACACAGGTGTGTACACTACATTTTTGCTAGGTACGAATTAAGAATATTCTACTTAGTATTACATATAGTTTATATTAGTTTAAATTAATTTAGGCTAATTACATATTAAATATATTCAGTTTACATTTCACTCTAAAGTGCAGGCGCGCGACCACGACCGGTCGCGCGCGCAGTGAGTGCCGTAGCTAAAGGGAGCCCTCCCTTTACCTACACCCTTAGTAAGGGAGCCTTGCCGTTAAGGCATTAGCGGAGCTAGGCGCGCGACCACTCCTGGTCGCGCGCGCGGTGAGTATTGTAGCCCAAGGGAGTTCTCCCTTACGCTACCTCCCTTTATAAGGGAATCCTTGTTACAAGGGGTTAGCGAAAGCTATCTGTAAACCACCCCGGGAATCTTCGCCCCGAGTAGGAGAGCTCTCTCCTACTAAGCCCTTGAAGGGCGTATCGGCTAAGTAGCGGCGAACGCCGCTTAAAGGAAAGTCTTCCTCTGTGCGCTAGCCGCACCGTGCGTGTACGCACCTGGCTATATCTGGTAGCACTTGTAGTCAATCCAACACCTGTGTTGGTGATCAACATCCTCTGCAAGGGATGGATCAGGACGATTGGGGTAAGCTAACCCCGTCCAACAGGAAGCCTTTAAAAGGCTGTTACCCATACTGGGTGAGGATGGCATGCGCCATCTAGTGGAGCAGGGCCTCGATGCCGTGCGTGAAAGGGTGAATGCCCTTATCGCCCATGGGGCGAGTCTTCGCGGGAGTAATCCCGCGTCTACAGGGTTGCGCCCTCCGATGTCCTTTAAGATAAAGGAATCCACCGGCGAGAAAGGTGAAAACCTTTATGTGTGGCTTCGAGAGGTTGAAACCGCATTCGCCATCGCGAACGTGATCGAGGATCACCTGCAAGTGGGACTTGCACTGACCCATCTTACGGGCAAAGCCCGTACATGGGCGTTTACGTTTCAGGATTCGGTCACGACCGTGTTCCCGAACTGGGTAGCCCTTAAGCGAAAGCTTATGGACAGGTATTCAACGCCTGATCTGGTTCTCCAGAATCAGCTGGCGTTTTTGAGGTGCCGTCAGGGCACTAGGTACTTGGAGAGATATGTCCAAGGACTGAAGACCCTGTTGGCAGGGATGTACGCGAAAGCGTATTCGGACGATGTGTCCATCCCCGTCTGCATGGGAGGCCTGAAAGAAGGACCAGCACGTTCGGAACTGTTCCGATGCCTACCCCAATCCCTGGGGGAGGCATTCAAGATGGCGTTCAACGCCGAGAGAAACTTCCGTTCCTCTAAGGTGGGTCCCGAACCCATGGACCTTAGTCAGGTCGAAGCGGAGGAGAAACCTCCCGATAAGAGTCACACTGACTTTTTTCCGCAGAGCTTTGAGGCGGAGCTACTTGCAATGTTGCAGCGGCATGTACTGCTGAGATGCTTCCAGTGTGGGAGCGTGGATCATCTGCGGAACAGATGTCCACAAAATCCCCAGCGAGATAGTCGCTGGAAGGGGCCGAGGGCGGCAAAAGGCCCTCGCCCAAACCGTCGCGAAACAGCGGCTTCCAGTAGGTGCGGGGCGCCTTACTGGGGGACCCCTCAGTGCTGTTAATCCCCAGGGTAGGGGACAACAGCACAAATCCCCGAGGGAAGCGGTGCTCTAGCACCGAGCTGGTGTACCAACCAGGTTTGATGGTAGTCCTTGCGGACGTGAAAGGCTTGGATATGCCTTGGAGAGTCTAGATAGACTCTGGAGCGTCTGACAATTATGTCAGACGGGCTTCTGTTGAGAAGGGTCGGCTGTATGCCGAGGCCCTAGAGGGACGTTCTCGTGGGCGTACAGGTTTCTGTACCCAAGGTCCCGATTGACCTTAAGCTGAAGTTTGCAAACTTCAATAGCTAAGAACGTTGCCTGAGTCCTGGATTTGGACTCATTCTGGGCATAAAGTGGCTGGAACGCCACGAGCCATGGATAGACTGGAAGTATAAGCCCATTGGATCAACGCACCCGCGGTCGGGTGAAGCATTGGCGAGTCAAGAACCCACCTTTGCTCGATCACAAAAGCGATTCTGGCGTGAGATGCCAGAGATTGGGATATTTGAAATGATCATTCCCAATGGCGTTAAGGAAGAGTTCCTTAACGAGGGGGATTTGGCGGTTAATCCCCACGCCGTTGTAGGCGAGACTGGTGAGTCGCCAGTGATAGAGGTGGATTCCTCTGAGGTTAAGCGCGAGGCGCTTAGAGAAGAGACCCGAAGTTAGTCTCTTCTGCAGGTCGGAACTGATTCCGACCACGCCGTGTCCGGCGAACAAGTTGCAACTCCAGTGGTAGGGGTAGAGACCCCGGTGGTTAAGCGCGAGGCGCTTCCAAGCGAAGAGACCCGAAGTTCGTATCTTTCGCACGTCGGAAATGATTCCGACTACGCCGTTATAGGTGAGACCGGCGAGTCACCGGTGGTAGAGGTAGAGACGTCTGTGGATAGGCGCGTGGCGCTTACAATAGATGGGGCAATTGACTCCCCCCATTTGGGTCTCGGGATGAGTCCCGAGGCCAGTAGTCAGCAGTCCTATCGGATGCTGAATAGTGTGACAGGTGTTGTCACAGAAGGCGTAAGCTCTGAACGCTTGCCTGGGGTAGGCGAACTGTTGTCGTTGGAGGAGATGTCCTTCAACGAATTTGAAACTGCTTTGAAAGCAGATGAAATCGACGAGGTTGTCGTATTACGTCCGGAAGAGGTGTTGAACTCCTCATACACGATGGACGAGTCAGTTTTGGTGCAAACCAAACAGGCATTGAATGCCCGAAGCGGCCTCAAGATCCTTGCGGATCCTGAGGACCCTTACCATTCCTTGTTAAAGGAATTCGGAGATGTCATTAGTGACAACCCACCGATGGGGTTACCACCAAATCGGGGAGTCCGACATGAAATCGATTTGGTTCCTGGAACCAAATACTGCGTCACTAGGCAGTGGCCTCTCCCCAAGGAACAATGCGACGTCATCGACGCATTCTTCAAGGGGTAAGAAGAGGCAGGGATGGTGCGGGAGATCAAGTCTCCCCACTCATCTCCCACTTTTTGTGTTCGTAAACAGAACGCAAAGTGGTGCATTGTGCATGCGTACAACAAGCTGAATGTAGCTACTGTACCCATGCAGACTCCGATCCCTCGGAAGGATGTCCTCCAGAACAATATGGCGGTCTATACTGTATACAGTGCCTTAGATCTGGTGTACGGGTATTATCAGGTGCTCATGCGAGCATCCGATATTCCGCTTACTGCGGTCAGCACGCCTAGCGGCATGCTGTGGTAGTGGCTTGTTATGCCACAAGGGCTTTCAAATGCACCAGCGACTTTCAATCGCTTGGTGACTCAACCCTTCCGCCCTCATAAAAAGTACGCTCAGACGTACTTCGACGATATATTCGTTCATATTCGTGCGGAAGGCGACTCGTCTGATGTTCAGACGCATCTGATACACCTTCGAGCAGTGCTCGAATGTAGGCGAGAGCATAAGTTATATGCAAACGCATCCAAGTGTATCTTCGGTGGTGAGGAAACTCCTTTCCTCGGATGCTTCATCGGTAAGGATGGAGTGCGGGCGGATCCCGCGTAGGTGAAAGCCATTGTGGAGTGGCCTTCACCTGTAAATCTTAGAGATTTACGGAAGTGGCTTGGATTAGCCAACTATCTCAACAAGTACAGCGAGAACTACGCTGAAATGGCGAAGCCATTGACCGACCTTCTTAAGAAGGATGTTGATTGGTGTTGGGAAACTTAACACCAAAATGCTTTTGAAGCTGTTAGGGGGAGCTTGTTAAAAGCTCCCGTTCTTGCTCTCCCAGACTCTGGGAAACCTTTTAGCGTCGTCTGAGACGCCTCCGATTTCACAATCGGATGTGATTTGTTACAAGCAGACGACGCGGGAAGGGAACGCGTAATTTCGTTTGAGTCGAGGCAGCTTAAAGATGCGGAACGGAACTATCCCGTTCATGACAAGGCGATACTTGCAATGAAGTATGCTCTTGTCAAATTTAGGGTTCACCTACTCGGCTCAAAGTCGTTCGTGGTTTATACTGACCACGCGTCCTTACGGACAGCGACAAAGTCGCCTCATCTCTCCCAACGGATGGCCCGTTGGCTCTCCTTCTTTGCGGAGTACAACTTTGAGGGTAAGTATAAACCTGGCAAGCAAAACGTGCTTGAAGACGCGTTGTCTCGTCGTCCCGATTATGAGCTCGCTCACGCGACATTCTTCACCACATCTGTGGTGGATCTCATACGCCAGGCGTATGAGAAAGACCCACAGTGTACGGCGCTAATCAGCGCGTTGGGTGAAAAGATTCTTGGCTCGTCTGAGCCAACCCTGTCAAGTCGAGCTAAAGCTCGTTTACACCGTTACAGGTACTCTGACGGTATGCTATTTTATAGAACGAGCGCGGAGGACACTCCGCGGATGATAGTTCCTCATGATGAGAAACTGAAGTATAGAGTCCTCTTTGAGGCACATGACGCCCCTACCGGGGGTCATTTAGGTCGGGATAAGACCTACAGCGCTGTAAGCGCTTTGTATTGGTGGCCCAACGTGTATAAATGGGTCGGTGCGTATATACGCACCTGTGAGACGTGTCAGAGGGTTAAAACCTCTGCAAGTTCAGCTGCGCCTTTGGCGAGCTTAGTCGTTCCAACGGCGTGTTAAAAATCCATTTGGATTTTATCTTCGGTTTAACTGAAGGCCGGTTACACCGGCGTTTCGGTCTTTTTGTAGACCGTTTGAAGCAGGATGCTCACCTGGCAGCGGTGCCAGAGTCCATTTTTTTGATGGACAAGACGGAACGCGTTAATCGCGTTGTTAAGGATATTCTCCGGAGCTTATGTCCGGATTCTCCAAGAGTTGGAGTGAGATGCTTCCTATGACCGAATTTGCCATAAACAATTCGTCGCATGCATCTACGGGATTTACCCCGTTTAATGTGAACGGATTAGTAAATCCGCGGGTTACGTTGACGCCAAGTGTGGTGGCCCAGGGCTTGAGGGGTCAGGAGTCCCCGATTTCAGCCCTGTATGCTCCTATCCGTTTATTTGGCCTACCCGGAAGGGCGGCCGGCAGGCTGACCGACGGCAGGACGGGGCGGAGCGTATGATGGCGCGACTCTATCATCGGGGTCAAACCCAGTATTTGGTGAAGTGGAAGGGTTATCCACATTCACAGAGTTCGTGGGAGTTCAAGACTCCCCTGAGGCAGGATTGCCGTGACGTCGTTGACGCTTTCGAGCGGGAGAATCCCGCTGTGAGTCAACGAACAAAGGGGCGGAGTAAGCCCCTTCACTCCCAGTAGATGGGAGCCCTCCGGAGGCAGATGCGTAACCCGTACTGTGCTCCAGCACCGTAGTGAGGGCACGGGCGCTAGCATAGCGCATTAGATAGGGGGCACGTAACTGCCCCATGGCTTTGGCTCTGGCAAAAGCCAATCACAATGCCCTCTCTATCCGAACGTCACGTTCGGAATATCTGTTGTACAGCTTTAAAAAACTCGGGGAGACGTTTCTCCTCTCCGCCTAAGCGCGGAACTTCTGCTCTGCCTCTTTGGCTTATTCTCCTTGCAGTAGAATGAAGGGAATCTCGCGGAGGTTCCCAACAACGGCACCTTGTGCCTGTTTCTAGAGGCTCTCTCGATATGAGGTAGCAGTGAACTGCTTCTGCGTGAGCAGTTTTTTCCGGAGTTGATTCCGGCGTGTGATGTGTTGCGGCTGTACAGTCGCGAGGCCAGAGGTATAGAAGACTAAACCCTTCTGTACCTCATTCCTGGCCCACTTTGGGAGGTCACGAGGAGTTCCAAAACGATATACCGTCCGTGGAAGGGGCATGGGGGGCGTGCAAGGAAGCTTGTAATGCCTGTGCGGCATTTTGAGCCTCTTGAGCTGCGTCCAGATCAGTAGTGGTGATCGCCTTCGGCGATTCGGATATGTCATCCGAGGTTGGTAATAGTTGCGCACGAGCTAGTGCGTTTTCCCCACGTGTGGGGAATGGGTTGGATGACTGATAGCGCCGTTCGGCGCTATCAACATGGCAAGCCGTTGGGGAGAGCTCCCCAAGGGCGTCTACTTCCAAGTTGTCGGAATTGTTTGCGTCCATAGCGCACCGCTGAAGGTGTACAATGGACAGCCAGAGGTACTGGCGTTGGAGTTCTCCAACAAGATTTTGATTATTGCGTAAGCAATAGTCTTGATGGGGGAGGATGTAACGGGGTTACATTCGGGTTACACTGAGTGTTGGTGTACATGAGTACACCACGGTTGAGGTCAGTATTGGCCGGGTTGAAAGGTTTCGAACCTTTGGTTATTTTAACCAATCAGGGCAGGGGCCCTTGGTGTGGTGGTGTGTCAGCCATCCACGTGTCAGTACACAGGTTTGTACACTACATTTTAGCTAGGTAAGAATTAAGAATATTCTACTTAGTATTACATATAGTTTATATTAGTTTAAATTAATTTAGGCTAATTACATATTAAATATATTCAGTTTACATTTCACTCTAAAGTGTAGGCGCGCGACCACGACCGGTCGAGCGCGCAGTGAGTGCCGTAGCTAAAGGGAGCCCTCCCTTTACCTACACCCTTAGTAAGGTAGCCTTGCCGTTAAGTCATTAGCGGAGCTAGGCGCGCGACCACGCCCGGTCGCGCGCGTGGTGAGTATTGTAGCCCAAGGGAGTTCTCCCTTACGCTACCTCCCTTTATAAGGGAAGCCTTGTTACAAGGGGTTAGCGAAAGCTATCTGTAAACCACCCCGGGAATCTTGGCCCCGAGTAGGAGATCTCTCTCCTACTAAGCCCTTTAAGGGCGTATCGGCTAAGTAGCGGCAAAAGCCGCTTAAAGGAAAGTCTTCCTCTGTGCGCTAGCCGCACCGTGCGTGTACGCACCCGGATACAGAGCTCATCGAAGGATCAGCTTTATCAGCCTGCAACTGACCGCACGGACAAAGAATTTCAGTACCTGACGTGACGATCGATGAAGAGCGTCCATGGTAGCCGACGGGTAAGTGCAGCCTTTAATTTCATAGAAAAAGAGCATTGTAAGTCAGTAGATGAACAAGTCTTGCTAGTCAACTACCCGACGCACCAGTTTGGCTGCAGCGCATTGTCTTCCCCACGAAATATGCGACCGACATTGGTAGCGTGCTCGCGCGAAGAGTAGAAGTCTGTGTAATATCCGATCTTGGCAGGCATATGCATGCGCACATTCTCCTAGTGGATACGTGAGCGCTGTCGAAGTGCATCATTGTCACGTAATGCGGACTCGTCGGCTAATAGCAGTTGTTAGACAGTATCGCGCGCTGTTGACTACACCCCAGGTCCTAGTGCCATAAAAAAATTCATTGAGCGACGAGTGGAGAACAATTTGTCATTAGATGCGGAAAGAAAGATCACTCATAGATATTTTTACGGGCTCACCTCATAGAAGCAGGCGGCGTCAAACCCTTTAAAATAGCCTTCTGTCTCTAGTACGGACAAATGTAGCACCTAACACACCCTTAAGTTGTTAGAAGCTATGGTAAAACGACTTAAAGCAAAAAAGAAACGTACAAATGCTCCAATGGCGACGCCTACGCGCTTCTTCTCATTGCTTTTGGTAGAGAAAATGCCTATGGGGAGAGCCTACACACACCTTACATAAAAGGGAGGGGTGTGTGACCGGAGCAAAGGTGTGTGTGTGTGACCGCAGGCTGCCCCTATATATACAGTCTTTCTTATTTATAGCATTAATGAAGAGTCGTGTGATAGTACTCGCCATGATCGTATGCAGAACTTTTAATAGGGTATCATGCATGTACCGTCTTTGAAGCCGGGTGCGTACACGCACGGTGCGGCTAGCGCACAGAGGAAGACTTTCCTTTAAGCGGCGTTCGCCGCTACTTAGCCGATACGCCCTTATAAAAGGGATTAGTAGGAGAGAGCTCTCTCCTACTCGGGGCCAAGATTCCCGGGGTGGTTTACAGATAGCTTTCGCTAACCCCTTGTAACAAGGCTTCCCTTATAAAGGGAGGTAGCGTAAGGGAGAACTCCCTTAGGCTACAATACTCACGCGCGCGCGACCGGGCGTGGTCGCGCGCCTAGCTCCGCTAATGCCTTAACGGCAAGGCTCCCTTACTAAGGGTGTAGGTAAAGGGAGGTCTCCCTTTAGCTACTGCACTCACTGCGCGCGCGACCGGTCGAGGTCGCACGTAAGCAAAATAGAGTGAAATATAAACTGAATATATTTGATATGTAATTATCCTAAATTAATTTAAACTAATATAAACTATATGTAATACTAAGTACAATATTCTTAATTCGTACCTAGCAAAAATGTAGTGTACACACCTGTGTACTGACACGTTGATGGCTGACACACCACCACACCAAGGGCCCCTGCTGTGGTGGAGTCAAGTTCGAAATCGAATACATTTGTATCGACAACCTGACCACCACCATCGTGCCCAGCCTTCCAACTTACGGGGGGGGGTACCCCGCGGACCTCCACTCGAAATCTGGTCCGATCGTCCGCTGCTGGCAGACGACCGGTCATCATCCAAAGACACTTGGTCCGATTCACTTAAGTTCATCTCACCTTGTGTACCCGATGGAATGGGCTAGTTACACACTCGGTAGATCGGGATCGCAGATCGATCTGATTCGGTCTTGAATATCGGAGACCGTGCTGGCTAGGTGTACCTAGGGTGGAACTCTTCACCCCAGGTACGTACAGACCAGAAACACTTCCAAAAGATAAATTCCAATAGGTCAATCGTCCAAACGATCTAGACCTGACCAAGACGAAATAATAGAGGGTAGACCAATCAACCGGTCTAGCCCCTGACCAATATGAGAGAAGACCAAAACCGGTCTAAACTCCAACCAATGTTACAATGAGCCAATATGTCCACGTAAAGACCAAATATGCCCGTGAAACTCCACAAACGATATCTCCACGTAAAGACCGATCCAGTGAATAGCACTTTCCAAACGTACTTGAGTCAAAGTGTCTAGATCGCCAAATCGTACTCCCGTCGAGGGACTTCCGGTGGCCAAAGTGCGCGTGCGGCGCGTCCAGACCGGTTATAATAGGCAAGAGGGGATAATTCAACCCTCTGACCCCACACACTCCGCGGCCGGCGGAGGCGACTAGTGTACGTGAAAAGAATAACGGCGACCCCTTGCTGCGGTGTAGACCAAGACCAGAAAAGGGTTTTGCTACTTATTCCTAGACCAAAAGACTTTACTTGGAAAATCCGCAACCAAAAGACTCTTACTTGGAAAATCTGCAACCAAAAGACACTTACTTTTAAAATCCGCAACCAAAAGACTCTTACTTGGAAAATCCGCAACCAAAAGACTCTTACTTGGAAAATCCGCAACTAACCAATAATACTACCTCCCTATGGTCCCTAATGTACCCACACAAAATTATGTAAAATACCCAATGTCAGGTGACTCACCCAATACCTGCGCTCTTGATACTCCTTGAATCTGATAGGCTAAAAAGCCCCCCTTGTTTAGACCAATCGGAAACTCGACCAACTGCCTTGACCAAAAGTGACCAAATTTG
>JAPDHQ010000485.1:0-10318 GCA_026184515.1 Peronosclerospora sorghi
GCCGTAGCGTAAGGGGAGCCCTCCCCTTAGCTACACCCTTTGTAAGGTAGCCTTGCCGTTAAGGCACTAGTACAGGCTAGAGTAAACTAACCCGGGAATCTTGGCCCCGAGTAGGAGAGCTCTCTCCTACTAAGCGCTTAATAAGGGCGTATCGGCTAAGTAGCGGCGAACGCCGCTTTAAGGAAATCCTTCCTCTGTGCGCTAGCCGCACCGTGCGTATACTCACCGGCTACATCTGGTAGCACTTGTAGTCAATCCAACACCTGTGTTGGTAGACTAGGCATCCTCTGCAAAGGATGAACCAGGACGATTGGGATAGTTTGACCCTCGTCCAACAGGAAGCCTTTAAAAGGCTGTTACCCTTAACGGGGGAAGAAGGTATGAAGCTCCTAGTGGAGAAGGGCCTTGAGGCCGTAAAGGCAAGCGTGAATGCCCTCATCGCTCATGAGGCGAGTTGTGGTGGAGGTCATTCCACGGGGGTGCGCCCTCCATTATCGTTTAAGATAAAGGATTTCACCGGAGAGAAGGGTGACAACCTTTATGTTTGGTTGCGAGAGGTCGAAACGGCCTTCACCACAGCGAACATGACCGCTGATCACTTGCAAGTGGGACTTGCATTGACCCATCTTACGGGCAAAGCACGTACATGGGCGTTTACATGCTCGGAATCAGTCAAGGACGTGTTTCCAACATGGAATGTCCTTAAGCAGAAGCTTATGGACATGTACGCAGCGCCTGATCTGGTTTTCCAGAATCAACTGGCGTTCCTGAGGTGCCGTCAAGGCACTAAGGACCTGGAGGTTTATATCCAGGAGCTTAAGACCCTGTTGGCAGGGATGTACGCGAAAGCGTATTCGGACGATGTGTCCATCCCCGTCTTCATGGGAGGTCTGAGAGAAAGGCCAGCACGCTCGGAATTGTTCCGATGCCGACCCGAATCCCTGGAAGAGGCATTCAAGATGGCGTTCAACGCCGAGAAGAACTTCCGTTCCTCTAAGGTGGGTCCCGAACCCATGGACCTGAGTCAGGTCGAAGCGGAGGAGAAACCTCCCGATAAGAGTCATTAGGACTCTTCTTCACAGAGCTTCGAGACAGAGCTCTTGGCTATGTTGCAGCGGCGTGGGCCGCTGAGATGCTTCTTGTGTAGAAGCATGAATCATCTGAGGAACAGATGTCTGAAAAATCCCCAGCGAGACACTCGCTACAAGGGACCATGGGTGGGGAAAAAGCCCTTGTCCAAGCCGTCGGGAAACGACGGCTCCCAGTAGGTGCGGGGCACCCTACTGGGGGACCCCTCAGTGATGTTAATCCCCAGGGTAGGGGACGACAGCACAAAGCCCCGAGGGAAGCGGTGCTTTCTAGCACCGAGTTGGTGTACCAGCCAGGTTTGCTGGTAGTCCTTGCGGACGTGAAAGGCTTTGATAAGCCTTGGAGAGTCTTGATAGACTCTGGAGCGTCTTACAATTATTTCGGACGGGCTTCCGTTGTGAAGAGTCGGCTGTATGCCGAGGCCCTAGAGGCACGTTCTTGTGACGTTGTCACGGTCCGTCTGCGACGGGCGTACAGGTTTCTGTACCCAAGGTCTCGATTGACCTTAAGCTGAAGTTTGCAGACTTCGACAGCTTAGAACGTTGCCTAGTCCTGGATTTGGACTCGGGGTATGACCTCATTCTGGGCATGAAGTGGCTGGAACGCCACGAGCCATGGATAGACTGGAAGTCTAAGTCCATTGGCTCAACGCACCCGCGGTCGGGTGAAGCATTGGCGAGTCATGAACCCACCTTTGCTCGATCGCAAAAGCGATTCTGGCGTGAGATGCCAGAGATTGGGATGTCTGAAATGATCATTCCCAATGGCTTTAAGCAAGATTTCCTTAACGAGGGGGATTCGGCGGTTAATCCCCACGCCGTGAACGGCGAGACTGGTGAGTTACCTGTGGTAACTCCAGTGGTAGGGGTAGAGACCCCTGTGGTTAAGCGCGAGGCGCTTTCCAAGCGAAGAGACCCGTAGTTCGTCTCTTTTGCACGTCGGAAATGATTCCGACCACGCCGTTATTGACGAGACTGGTGAGTTACCTGTGGTAACTCCAGTCGTAGGGGTAGATACCCCTGTGGTTAAGCGCGATGCGCTTCCAAGCGAAGAGACCCGAAGTTTGTCTCTTTCGCACAACGGAAATGATTCCGACTACGCTGTTATAGGTGAGACCGGTGAGTCACCGGTGGTATAGGTAGAGATCTCTGTGGATAGGCGCGTGGCGCTTCCAGTAGATGGGGCAATTGTTTCCCCCCATCTGGGCCTCGGGATGAGTTTCGAGGGCAGTAGTCAGCAGTCCTACAGGATGCTGAATAGTGTGACAGGTGTTGTCACAGAAGGCGTAAGCCTGGAACGGTTGCCTGGGGAAGGCGAACTGTTGTCGTTGGAGGAGATGTCCTTCAACGAGTTTGAGACTGCTTTGAAAGCAGATGAAATCGACGAGGTCGTCGTGTTGCGTCCGGAAGAGGAGTTGAACTCCTCATCCACGATGGACGAGTCAGTTTTGGTGAAAACCAAACAGGCATTAAATGCCCGAAGCGGCCTCAAGATCCTCGCGGATCCTGAGGACCCTTACCAAAGGAATTTGGAGATGTCATTAGTGACAACCCGCCGATAGGTTTACCACCGGATAGGGGAGTCCGACATGAAATTTATTTGGTTCCCGGAACCAAATACTGCGTCACTAGGCAGTGGCCCCTCCCCAAGGAACAATGCGACGTCATCGACGCATTCTTCAAGGGGAACGAAGAGGCAGGGATGGTACGGGAGAGTAAGTCTCCCCACTCATCTCCCACCTTTTGTGTTCGTAAACCGAACGGAAAGTGGCGCATCGTGCATGCTTATAACAAGCTGAATTCAGCTACTGTACCCATGCAGACTCCGATTCCTCGGAAGGATGTCCTCCAGAACAATATGGCGGGCTGTACGGTGTACAGTGCCTTAGATCTGGTGGACGGGTATTATCAGGTGCTCATGCGAGCGTCCGATATTCCGCTAACAGCGGTTAGCACGCCTAGTGGCATGCTGTGGGAGTGGCTTGTTATGCCACAAGGGCTTTCGAATGCACCAGCGACTTTCAATCGCTTGGTGACTCAACTCTTCCGTCCCCATAGGAAGTACGCTCAGACGTACTTCGACGATATATTCGTCCATAGTCGTTTGGAAGGCGACTCGTCTGATGTTCAGACGCATCTGATACACCTTCGAGCAGTGCTCGAATGTATGCGAGAGCATAAGTTATATGCAAACGCATCCAAGTGTATCTTTGGTGCTGAGGAAATTCCTTTCCTCGGATGATTCATCGGTAAGGATGGAGTGCGGGCGGATCCCGCGAAGGTGAAAGCCGTTGTGAAGTGGCCTTCGCCTGTAAATCTTAGAGATTTACGGAAGTGGCTTGGATTAGCCAACTATCTCCATAAGTACAGCGAGAACTACGCTGAAATGGCGAAGCCATTGACCGACCTTCTTAAGAAGGATGTTGATTGGTGTTGGGGAACTGAAAACCAAAACGCTTTTGAAGCGGTTAAGGGGAGCTTGTTAAAAGCTCCCGTTCTTGCTCTCCCAGACCCTGGGAAACCATTTAGTGTTGTCTGTGACGCCTCCGATTTCGCAATCGGATGTACTTTGTTACAAGCAGACGATTCAGGAAGGGAACGCGTAATTGCGTTTGAGTCGAGGCAGCTTAAAGCTGCAGAACGGAATTATCCCGTTCATGACAAGGAGCTACTTGCAATGAAGTATGCTCTTGTCAAATTTAGGGTTTACCTACTCGGCTCAAAGCCGTTCGTGGTTTATACTGACCACGCGTCCTTACGGAAAGCGACAAAGTCGCCTCATCTCTCGCAGCGGATGGCCCGTTGGCTCTCCTTCTTTGCGGAGTATAACTTTGAGGTTAAGTATAAACCTGGCAAGTAGAACGTGCTTGCAGACGCGTTGTCGCGTCGTCCCGATTACGAGCTCGCTCACGCGACATTCGTCACCACGTCTGTGGTGGATCTCATACGCCAGGCGTATGAGAAAGACCCACAGTGTACGGCGCTTATCCGCGCGTTGGGTAAAAAGGGTCTTGGCTCGTCTGAGCCAACCCTGTCAAGTCGAGCTAGAGCTCGGTTACACCGTTACAGTTACTGTGACGGTTTGATATATTATAGCACGAGCGCGGAGGACACTCCGCGGGTGGTTGTTCCTCATGATGAGGAACTGAAGTATAGAGTCCTCTTTGAGGCACATGACGCCCCTACCGGGGGTCATTTAGGTCGGGATAAGACCTACAGCGCTGTAAGCGCTTTGTATTGGTGGCCCAATATGTATAAGTGGGTCGGTGCGTATATACGCACCTGTGAGACGTGTCAGAGGGTTAAACCCTCTGCAAGTTCAGCTGCGCCTTTGGCGAGCTTGTCGGTTCCAACGGAGTGTTGGAAATCCATTAGTATGGATTTTATCTTCGGTTTTCCGAAGGATAAGGCCGGGAACACCGGCATTTTGGTCTTTGTAGACCGTTTGAGCAAGATGGCTCACCTGGCGGCGGTGCCAGAGTCCATTGGTGGACTAGGAACAGCAAAAGTGTTCCTAGACCGTGTCTTTCGACAACATGGTCTACCCGATTCCGTTGTGTCGGATCGGGATCGCCGTTTTACGGGACAATTCTGGGGAGCGTTGTTTAAGGTGCTAGGCACCAAGCTCCTCATGTCCACTGCGGATCATCCGCAGACGGACGGTCAGACGGAACGCGTTAATCGCGTTGTGGAGGACATTCTCCGGAGTTTATGTCCGGATTCTCCAAAGAGTTGTAGTGAGATGCTTCCGATGGTTGAATTTGCTATCAACAATTCGGTACATGCATCTACGGGGTTTACCCCGTTTTACGTGAACGGATTGGTGAATCCGAGGGTTCCGTTAACGCCATGTGTGCGTGGCCCAGGGCTTGAGGGGGAGGATTCCCGGATGTCAGCCCTGTATCTGTGCGAAAGCACATCGATAAGTTTTTATCGACGCGCCTTAGTGTATTACGACACGTCTGCGATGCCATGGCGGAAAGACAAGAAAAGCAGAAGGAGCAAGCTGACCGAAAGGGACGGTGTAACAAAAAGGTATACAGAGTAGGAGAAAGTGTTTTATTAAACGCTAAAAATCTTCCTAAAATGTGTTGCGCAATAAACTGCGCCTCAGGTTTGTGGGCCCCTTTAAGGTGTTAGCCCAAAAGGGCTTGTCGTACACCTTAGACATCCCGAAGGCGATGCGTACGCATCCAACCTTTTATGTCGGTATGCTTAAGCCATACCAGGACCCGGAGGCAGGGCCCCTCCTGGAGGAGGGTGGAAAGGCGGATAGCCGTAAGGCACCGCAGGGCGAAGGAAGCCCGAAAGGGCTAAAATGCGACAACGAAGCTCCGCAACGGTCGTCTCGAGAGAGACAATCCGCCTCTCGAAGCGATCAGTGGCATCCCGCTCATCGCGGATCCCCTCGTGGAGATTATGGATGCGAAGGGTGTGTCGATCACAGCGTGCGCGAATCTCACGTCGCAATTGTGCGACCTCCTCCTCCAATGCTCGATGCGGAGAGTACTCCCCACTTTCATGTGGAGCGGCTGATGGCGCGGCGCCATCATCGGGGTCAAACCCAGTATCTGGTGATGTGGAAAGGTTATCCACACTCACAGAGTTCGTGGGAGTTCGAGACTCCCCTACGGCAGGATTGCCGCGACGTCGTTGACGCTTTTGAGAGGGAGAATCCCGCTGTAGGTCAACGACCAGAGGGGAATGAGAAGCCCCTTCACTCCCAATAAGTGGGAGCTCGCCGGAGGCAGATGTGGCGATCACACTGTCTTCGGACTTCATGGTGGAGACAGGGACGCTGGCGTAGCGCGTGCGATACGGATCACGTAGTTGCTCCATCGCCTTAGCTTTGGCAAATGTCAGGCGCAACACCCCCTCCACCCAAATGTCTCGACGGTAATAGCTGTCATGCAGCTCATCGAAGCTGGGGAGAAGCTTCTCCCCTTCCGCCCAAGCGCGGAACTTCTTCTCTGCGTCATCGGCACTTTCTCCCGGAGAAAGAACGAAAGGAACCTCGCGGAGTTTCTCAACAGGGGCACCTTGTGCCTGCCTGTTTAAGCGCTCTCGGTACGAGACGCTAGTGAACTGCTTTTGTGTAAGCAGTTGTTGACGGAGTTTCTCACGGCGTTCGCGTTGGTACGGCTGTTCAGCCGCGGGGAGGGGTATAGGACGCTAGACTAGTCCTTACCAAACGCTTGGACCATCTTGGAAGGTCACGAGGACCATCGAAATTATAAGCCGCCCTTGAGGGCGTTTGGGGGCGCGCAACGCAGCCCTTAGTGCCTGTGCGGCAAGTTGGGAGTATTAAGCTGAGTCCAGCTCATTAGTGATGATCGCCTTAGGCGATTCGGATGTATCATCCGATACGGGCAGGGGTGCCGCACTGGTTAGTGCATTTTCCTCTCGTGTGGGGAAGGGATTAGGCTGACGACAACGCTGTTCGGCGCTGTCGGAGCGGCTCACCATTGGGGAGCTATCCCCAAAGGCATCCACGTCCGAGTTTTCGGAGTAGTCTACCTCTTCTAGAGGAGACGCCATAGCACCACTAGAGGTGTACATATGGATGGCCAGGGGAACTGGCGTTGGAGTTCTCCAACAAAATTTTGATTATTGCGTAAGCAATATTCTTGATGGGGGAGGATGTAACGGGGTTACATTCGGGTAACACTGAGTGTTGGTGTACATGAGTACACCACGGTTGAGGCCAGTATTGGCCGAGTTGAAAGGTTTCGAACCTTTGGTTATTTTAACCAATCAGGGCATGGGCCCTTGGGGTGGTGTGTCAGCCATCCACGTGTCAGTACACAGATGTGTACACTACATTTTAGCTAGGTACGAATTAGGAATATTCTACTTAGTGTTACATATAGTTTATATTAGTTTAAAAAATTACATATTAAATATATTCAGTTTTACTTTCACTCCTTAGTACAGACGCACGACCTCGACCGGTCGTGCGTGTAGTGAGTGCCGTAGCGTAAGGGGAGCCCTCCCCTTAGCTACACCCTTTGTAAGGGAGCCTTGCCGTTAAGGCACTAGTACAGGCTAGAGTAAACTAACCCGGGAATCTTGGCCCCAAGTAGGAGAGCTCTCTCCTACTAAGCCCTTAATAAGGGCGTATCGGCTAAGTAGCGGCGAACGCCGCTTTAAGGAAATCCTTCCTCTGTGCGCTAGCCGCACCGTGCGTATACGCACCGGCTACAGATAAGATCAGAAAGCTTTTCCCGGTACTGTGGCGCCACGCGTCGACATCGCTGAGCAATCGGCTTGGCATCTCCAACGTCAATATCGCAAATCGCACCACGGGCTGAAGGTTGTAAGGCATTGCCCTTTCCTATCAGCAGATGTCTTTTCTTCCATATGATATTCTTCAACTGCTCGATCTGGTCTGGACTGTTAAGGTCTTGATCACCCACTTGTAAATCATCCATTGTAACTTCGGGAGAGTCGGCAGACACTTCAGGGAGGACTGCCAATGGCTTTCCAGATCCTGAATATCCTCTTCCCCGCCTTCATGTATACAGACTTGTTCATCTTCTGGGGTGATATCACCTAGACCACCTGGACCGGCTGAACGCCCCTGGTCTTGATCGACGGGCTGTCCTTCACTGATATCGGTCTGATTAGGAATACCGTCATGGTCCGACCTAGCAACTTCATGTTCCCCTTCTTCCGTTTCCTGCTCCGCTGTCGCCTGGTCTTGTGCTGACACCACGTTGACTAGTCTCGGCTCGTCTACTTGATGGTCCACCGTTCCTGGTGACTGCGGCGACTTTCTTCGGACCAACATCTTTTTTGGGGTGACATAACTTGGTCTTTCCACTAAAGGTTAGGTATCCTCTTCCACCGACCCATCATCGCTGATAAGATCGATGGTCGATTGGTACGCCAGGTTTTGCCACTCGACATACCGCCTCGACCCAATCGAGACGAACCCCATCTTCTTTGGTACCTTCCCTTCTGCTAACACACATACACATGCCGACAATAGTGTTATTGTCCAGTGTCAGCGGTTTGTCACCGGTATTGGTAACACGGACAAAATCACGTCGACCAGCACTCTTTATGAAGGTCGAGACCCACCGATCGCCCCTGGTCAACCACAACTTCCTCGAAAGGAAACCTTTCTCGACCGGGATATCGGCAGACCGACCAACTGGGATAATGAGGTCTTGGTCCCACCGACCATATCGGTATACGAACCATACAGAGGTATTCGACCAGCCAACTGGACCTGGATCTCATCCGGGAGCGTAAGCACTCGATGTGACAGGTCTAGGCGAATACCAGCTGGGACCATGAAATCCATTCCTAGTAAAGCGTCTTGACCAGCCAACTTGCCAACCCAAGCGCTGAAAAAGTAGACCAGCGATCCCGACAAAGTAATTTTCACACGCGTTCTTCCTTCGGTCATATAAGAGTTTTCGCCGATCCCGACGCATTCTTGTCTCTGGGTATCGTCTATACGACATCCGACCTTACGAGCAAAGGCGGAGTCGATTATCGATACTTCAGCTCCAGAGTCGAACAACATCGTCGCCTTGTTGTTATTAATCTTGCCGTAGGCTTTTGCCTGCTTGAACCATTTATCAGGCGCGTGATACTTCCAGTATCCGCGGGATTCTCCAGGAAGCAAGTCCAACTGCATAACCAACTTAGTCCGGGAGTACTCATCGGTCTTCAGACTGTAGACCGGATGGTCTCGGTCGACGCAATTTGGAATAGAACGTGTATTGTCGGTCTTATCCTCCTTGCCGACATATGCATAGATGTGAACCGTAGAACGCTCGGCTCGATCCAGATTCCAACCTGGCGAGCGTTCTAGTTTAACATCTTTTCTGCGCCCGGCGGCAGCATCCCCGCGTGCTTGTCCGGCACGTACCACTTGCGCATCATGTTAAAAAAATCTACACTCTTGCAGTGGCCGGCCTCGTGGCCTCTCCACATGACTTGCATACGAAGAGGCAGTGGTCCGTCGGGTGGCCGCGTCTCTCGCACTTCTTGTACACCATCTTCTTCCAGCAGTTTGGACCATCATGTTTGCTCGACCCACAGTGGGAGCACTTCTGACGAGGTCGGTCTGGATCGGACTTGCTTCCGTTCCTTACCTTCCGGTCCACCTGGTCGGACTTCGACTTGGTCTGCGGGGCAGGTCCCGCAACATAGACGTAACGATACTGGTCTTCATCCGATGACTCCTGGCTGGATGGACTTCCACTTTCCCCTTCTGACCCCGTGCTGTCATCAGCTACAATTGCCTTGACCGCTCGGGTCGGTCTGGTCCAAGGTCTCTTGACCGGATCGGTCTGGGTCTTGGAACGATAGCGACCTGATCCACCAGCGGTCTTCGCTCTCATACTACGCGACTGTTGTAACGTCCGCAGGGTCTGTTCGACTTCGCCCGCATCCTTAAGACGCAGTAGAGT
This sequence comes from Peronosclerospora sorghi, assembly GCA_026184515.1. Taxonomy (NCBI): domain Eukaryota; phylum Oomycota; class Peronosporomycetes; order Peronosporales; family Peronosporaceae; genus Peronosclerospora; species Peronosclerospora sorghi. Next base: position 9,515 of record JAPDHQ010000485.1, read on the forward strand.
AAGCTGGTCCGCCAGTTCTTGATCGTCAAGGGTACTAATATAGTGACCCACATGTTCTAAGGCGGCACCGTTCGGCGGGTTATTCTCTTTGATTGTTATGCCGGCGCGAAGTGCAGCCACGTTCAACCGATGCAAATACTCGATCGGTGTTTCGTCGGCCCGCTTCTGCATATGGTGGTACTTACGGGCGCTTGAAAATCCGGAGTTACAATATTGACCTTCAAACTCCGCACATAACAGGTCCCAGTCAGACCGGACGCCCCGACCCAACTGTTGAATCCAGTTCGCAGCCGGTCCTTTTAACAAATCCCGGAAGATTAAACAACGTTCGCTTTTTGGGGTCTGGTCTCGCAGGAACGCAGACTTGACCCGACTGAACCAAGACCGGGCCTGGTCTTCATCAGCATCCTTGCCGGTGAAGTCCTTGAGGTCGGTCGTCGCGGCCATACGGATGCGCGGAATCGCAGCAGATCCAAAGTCGTAGGCAGTAGTGGAGGCTAGGTTAGCCTTGCGCACCTTGCCTGCGCCTGTACCATCTGACCCACCATGGTCGTCAAGACCGCCGACCGACTCCATATCACAGTCACTTGTCTTGCTTGGTCTACGCGGTCTTGCCGGTTGCGGCTTGCGCCTTCCCTTGCCGGTTGGTTTATCACTTCTAATAGGCTTATCCATAGATGTTACCGATTCCATATCCACATCTTTGCAAACATTGACACCTTGACAGGTAGACCGGTCTTGGACATGTGGGCGCATAGGTGGTCTAACCCGTTCTTCCATGAAACGTTGCATCATCGTCTCAAA
>JAPDHQ010000540.1:0-10877 GCA_026184515.1 Peronosclerospora sorghi
CGCGGATATTCGTTGATACGGTATTCCGTTTGCACGGAATGCCGGAATACATTGTCTCGGATCGAGATCCGAGATTTACAGGACGTTTCTGGCAAGAAACGTTCTAATTGTTGGGAACCCAGTTGAAGATGTCAACTGCGGACCATCCGGAAACGGATGGGCAGACGGAACGGGTTAACCGCGTTCTCGGAGACATGTTGCGATCATACGCACATGCCTTTGAACAGTGGAGTGACTATCTGCCACTCACTGAATTCGCGATTAACAATTCGGTGCATGCTTCAAGCAAGCATACACCGTTCTACGTGAATCCCTTAAGGCATCCACGAAACCCAGCTTTACTTGGCGGTACTCCAAATCTAAGTGGGGGAGGGACCCGCTCAAATTTTGAGCGATTCAATGCGCAAGTTGCAACTGCAACTTGTGAACAAAACGATGGCCCTTCTACGGAAAGTACAGTAGAAGCGTAATCAGCTTCAAATGAAACTGAAGCTGCATATGATGAATATGTGTCCGCAGCAATGGCTGCAGACAATGGGGACAACGCACCTACTGCTGATAAAGCAGTAGATGAATTCGTATTACAGCTCCAAGCTGTAATACGCTATATAAAAGATGCACTTGCCTCTGCTTTTGATAAGCAGAAGCAAAATGCAGACAAGCAAGGAAGGAAGAACAAAAACTCCTTTCTGAAAGGCGAATTGGTATTACTAAGTACCACTAATTTTCCTATACATGCAATAAGCAACTTCCCTCCACGGAAGTTGCTTCCTGAGTACATTGGACCCTTCAAGGTCCAAGAGATTCGGGGGAATGCCTATATTTTAGACATTCCCACAGCAATGCGGCTTCACCCAACATTCTATGTTGGGCGGCTTAAGCCGTATCACTCGTCTTCGTCTTACGACGAGACGCAGAACCACGGGAGATGCCGTGCTTCTCCAAGTCTCCCAAGAGAGACTTGTAATCGGCCTCCAGCCGTTGATGAGCAGAGCGGAGAGTCGTTACCTCCGCTTTCGACTGCTCGAGATCAGCCGTGCGCCGATCGAGCTCTCTCTTATAGCGAGAAAGCTCAATGTACAGAAGATCATTCTTCTGCTGGAGGGCAGTGTGCGCTCCGAGGATCTCGCGGACATCCTCGCGAAGAGACCGATATGTCTTCACACAGTGAGACATATCGCTGCTCAAGGAGGAATAACCCTCCTCGATCTTGCGGAGCGAAGAACCATTCTCCGCAACAACAACAACGGCGAGGGAATTCTCAACCTCCGCCGCCCCTGATCGATATCAGGGGAATAAGCGATACATTCTCGAGCGCTTGATCTCGAAGCGCTCGGTTCCTTCGAAGAAGGGGCAGCGTACCGAGTACTTGGTACGCTGGCTGGGATATCCCCAAGAGTTCGACTCTTTGGAGCCGACTGAGGTTCTGAGGGCCGACGCCCCAGACCTTTTGACTGAGTTTGAGAAGGAGTCTCAAACTCATAATGCGAAGTAGCATCAACAGTAGGTGTTGATGCATTCAGGGTATCAATTAAACCCTGAATTTCGGCGGGTACGGAAAAGCCACCGTACCCCCGCAACCCCTCCTCTGACAGACGAGGAGCGCCCTGAGGACACCGCGGGCAATCGAGGTGAGAAGGGACACCACACTTTAACCCTTCTTTGAGGCAAGCAAAATGGATGTATTCCATTTTGCCTGTTCGAGAGTGCTTTAAAAAGCGCTCGCGCATTACGCGAACATTATTCACGTAATCATCTGGGATTTTGTTGTAGTTGTCAACAAAAGCATTCCAACTCTGAGTCAGGGCGTCTTTATCGTCCGTGTTCCTCCTTGACCCTTTCCGGCTCGAATAATATCGATCCTGGAAAAAGAGGTCAATAAAGTACAGACACCTATCGTCTGTACTTCGATCGAATCGACGTGACTGGATGTTTTCGCAGTCATCCAGCACGTTGATATCGAACAACGTATACTGGCAGTCCCGTTTACGGTGACCGCCACTGTTGGGGGCAATAGCCCAGCCAGGGGTCCAAAACCCCACTCTGTTCGGAACATGTGGTTCCGTACGATGATACGCTTTAGAAGCGGCAGCCGCCGCTTCTGTTCGAGCTCTTTTAGCAGGCGGAGCACCGCCTGCTTCAACACCACGCGCCGGGGATAAATCACCCCGACGTGGAGAAGTACTTGGTCCAGATGGGGCTCTGCGTTCCCGCAACCACCTGTGATAATCATTGTCGCTGTCATAGCTGACAGCGACACCAGAGTCGTCATCGCTGTTAGGCGATGAGCACCTAGCGAGTTTCGACTCGCTAGATCCTTTAGTGGGGACATCTGTATCCCCATCACTTTGTTCGGAGTCAGAACCCCCGAACATGGCCCTCTTGGCAACACGCCATTCGGAAGTTGCCATCGTGCGAGATGTTGCATTAGCAACATCTCCCTTTTTCTTGTCAGATGCCGCATTAGCAGCATCTGTGGTCGAAGACGGTACGTCTTCCGACCTTTGCGTAGTTGACGCTGCTAATGCAGCGTCACCGTTGTCACTCAACACCTCAGCACCTAGTGATGAGGCGGAGGAAGAAGTTCCTTCATTGTTTTCAGCAGCGCTCTTTAGAGCGCCGCCGCCGTGTGTCTTGACCATCGAGTCGATGGTCAATCAGTTGGTGAATGAGAAATTCCGACCAACAAGTGCCACCCATGATTGGCCAAAATAAGAGTTATTATTGGCCAACCACCTTAAGTGGGGGGTGATGTAATGGGGTGCCATTACATAACTGATATTCAAGTTAGAATATATCAGTCTAATTTCAGACGCGTTGTCTGAAATTTAAATAAGAGATTATAGGTTATTATAATTTAAGAAGGAAAAGTCGATTCGGTATAAATACCGAATCATGCAGGTTAACTAATAGTACAGTGAGTTAAAGACTTGATATTATTATATTAATTAGTTAGTTACTATACTATTAGCCTCTAAACCACCCATTAAATAAACACTCTTAATTTTGCGTTCTAACAGATAAGTGAATATTTATATATTTACTTTTATTATAGGATTAGTTGTTACCAACTAATCCTCCCCTAATTGTATTGCGCGCTTCCTCGCAAGATACAGTGTAAGCCCGTAACAGGATCATTCCTGTTACATAAACCTTCGATCGACTGGGTTAACCTATCGATTGACTGCGGCGGACGCACAGGATCTGATCACCCTGTGTGTAATCCGGCTGTATCAGAAGATACAACCGCAGCGTCGGACAGTCTGGTGGATAGCGATGGCACCACCAGGTCTGTTCCGACACGATCAGCGGATGGTACCTCCGCTGGTGAGAGTCCAGAGGGACTACCACACGCAACAGAAGAGTCGTTGCGTGTGGGAGAGAAACATCCCACGGGAGATAAAGACTACCGTGAGAATGAAGATATCCACGGTGGGAAACACCCACTGTGCGACCGAAGGTTACAACACGACGAAAGAATTCCGTGTTGATGAGAGTGAACTCACGATCGAGTGCAATCGTGAGCACAACTCCGTGATGGCCAGTGCCCACCACGTTGCGTTAGCCATGCACACTGTAACGGGGTTACATTCGGATAACACTGAGTGTTGGTGTACATGAGTACACCACGGTTGAGGCCAGTATTGGCCGGGTTGAAAGGTTTCGAACCTTTGGTTATTTTAACCAATCAGGGCATGGGCCCTTGGGGTGGTGTGTCAGCCATCCACGTGTCAGTACACAGGTGTGTACCTACATTTTAGCTAGGTACGAATTAGGAATATTCTACTTAGTGTTACATATAGTTTATATTAGTTTAAATAATTACATATTAAATATATTCAGTTTTACTTTCACTCCTTAGTACAGACGCACGACCTCGACCGGTCGTGCGTGTAGCGAGTGCCGTAGCGTAAGGGGAGCCCTCCCCTTAGCTACACCCTTTGTAAGGGAGCCTTGCCGTTAAGGCACTAGTACAGGCTAGAGTAAACTAACCCGGGAATCTTGGCCCCGAGTAGGAGAGATCTCTCCTACTAAGCCCTTAATAAGGGCGTATCGGCTAAGTAGCGGCGAACGCCGCTTTAAGGAAATCCTTACTCTGTGCGCTAGCCGCACCGTGCGTATACGCACCGGCTACATCTGGTAGCACTTGTAGTCAATCCAACACCTGTGTTGGTAGACTAGACATTCTCTGCAAAGGATGAATCAGGACGATTGGGATAGTTTGACCCTCGTCCAACAGGAAGCCTTTAAAAGGCTGTTACCCTTAACGGGGGAAGAAGGTATGAAGCTCCTAGTGGAGCAGGGCCTTGAGGCCGTAAAGGCAAAGGTGAATGCCCTCATCGCTCATGAGGCGAGTTGTGGCGGAGGTCATTCCACGGGGGTGCGCCCTCCATTATCGTTTAAGATAAAGGAGTTCACCGGAGAGAAGGGTGACAACCTTATGTTTGGTTGCGAGAGGTCGAAACGGCCTTCGCCGCAGCGAACATGACCGCTGATCACTTGCAAGTGGGACTTGCATTGACCCATCTTACGGGCAAAGCCCGTACATGGGCGTTTACATGCTCGGAATCAGTCAAGGACGTGTTTCCAACATGGAAGGTCCTTAATCAGAAGCTTATGGACATGTACGCAACGCCTGATCTGGTTTTCCAGAATTAACTGGCGTTCCTGAGGTTCCGTCAAGGCACTAAGGACCTGGAGGTTTATATCCAGGAGCTTAAGACCCTGTTGCCAGGGATGTACGCGAAAGCGTATTCGGACGATGTGTCCATCCCGGTCTTCATGGGAGGCCTGAGAGAAGGGTCAGTACGTTCGGAATTGTTCCGATGCCGACCCGAATCCCTAGAGGAGGCATTCAAGATGGCGTTCAACGCCGAGAGGAACTTCCGTTCCTCTAAGGTGGGTACCGAACCCATGGACCTGAGTCAGGTCGAAGCGGAGGAGAAACCTCCCGCTAAGAGTCATTCGGACTCTTTTCCACAGAGCTTCGAGACAGAGCTCTTGGCTATGCTGCAGCGGCGTGGGCCGCTGAGATGCTTCCTGTGTGGGAGCATGGATCATCTGAGGAACAGATGTCCGAAAAATCCCCATCGAGATACTCGCTACAAGGGACCAAGGGTGGGGAAAAAGCCCTTGTCCAAGCCGTCGGGAAACGACGGCTCCCAGTAGGTGCGGGGCGCCCTACTGGGGGACCCCTCAGTGCTGTTAAGCCCCAGGGTAGGGGACGACAGCACAAAGCCGCGAGGGAAGCGGTGCTTTATAGCACCGAGTTGGTGTACCAGCCAGGTTTGCTGGTAGTCCTTGCGGACGTGAAAGGATTTGATAAGCCTTGGAGAGTCTTGATAGACTCTGGAGCGTCTGAAAATTATGTCAGACGGTCTTCTGTGGAGAAGAGTCGGCTGTATGCCGAGGCCCTAGAGGCACGTTCTCGTGACGTTGTCACGGTCCGTCTTGCGACGGGCGTACAGGTTTCTGTACCCAAGGTCTCGATTGACCTTAAGCTGAAGTTTGCAGACTTCGACAGCTTAGAACGTTGCCTAGTCCTGGATTTGGACTCGAGGTATGACCTCATTCTTGGCATGAAGTGGCTGGAACGCCACGAGCCATGGATAGACTGGAAGTCTAAGTCCATTGGCTCAACGCACCCGCGGTCGGGTGAAGCATTGGCGAGTCATGAACCCACCTTTGCTCGATCGCAAAAGCGATTCTGGCGTGAGATGCCAGAGATTGGGATGTCTGAAATGATCATTCCCAATGTCGTTAAGGAAGAGTTCCTTAACGAGGGGGATTCGGCGGTTAATCCCCACGCCGTGAACGGCGAGACTGGTGAGTTACCTGTGGTAACTCCAGTGGTAGGGGTAGAGACCCCTGTGGTTAAGCGCTAGGCGCTTCCACGCGAAGAGACCCGTAGTTCGTCTCTTTTGCACGTCGGAAATGATTCCGACCACGCCGTTATAGGTGAGACTGGTGAGTTACCTGTGGTAACTCCAGTGGTAGGGGTAGAGACCCCTGTGGTTAAGCGCGAGGCGCTTCCAAGCGAAGAGACCCGGAGTTAGTCTCTTTCGCACGTCGGAAATGATTCCGATTACGCCGTTATAGGTGAGACCGGCGAGTCACCGGTGGTAGAGGTAGATACCTCTGTGGATAGGCGCGTGCCGCTTCCAGTAGATGGGGCAATTGACTCCCCCTATCTGGGTCTCGGGATGAGTCCCGAGGCCAGTAGTCAGCAGTCCTATCGGATGCTGAATAGTGTGACAGGTGTTGTCACAGAAGGCATAAGCCTGGAACGGTTGCCTGGGGTAGGCGAACTGTTGTCGTTGGAGGAGATGTCCTTCAACGAGTTTGAGACTGCTTTGAAAGCAGATGAAATCGACGAGGTCGTCGTGTTGCGTCCGGAAGAGGAGTTGAACTCCTCATCCACGATGGACGAATCAGTTTTGGTGAAAACCAAACAGGCATTAAATGCCCGAAGCGGCATCAAGATCCTCGCGGATCCTCAGGACCCTTACCATTCCTTATTAAAGGAATTTGGAGATGTCATTAGCGACAACCCGCCGATGGGGTTACCACCGGATCGGGGAGTCCGACATGAAATTTATTTGGTTCCTGGAACCAAATACTGCGTCACTAGGCAGTGGCCTCTCCCCAAGGAGCAATGCGACGTCATCGACGCATTCTTCAAGGGGAAAGAAGAGGCAGGGATGGTATGGGAGAGCAAGTATACCCAATCATCTCCCACCTTTTGTGTTCTTAACCGATCGGAAAGTGGCGCATTGTGCATGCGTACAACACGCTGAATGCAGCTACTGTGCCCATGCAAACTCCGATTCCTCGGAAGTATGTCCTCCAGAATAATATGGCGGGCTGTACTGTGTGCAGTGCCTTAGATCTGGTGGACGGGTATTATCAGGTGCTCATGCGAGCGTCCGATATTCCTCTGACAGCGGTTAGCACGCCTAGTGGCATGTTGTGAAAGTGGGTTGTTATGCCACAAGGGCTTTCAAATGCACCAGCGACTTTCAATCGCTTGGTGACTCAACTCTTGCGCCCTCATAGGAAGTACGCTCAGACGTACTTCGACGATATATTCGTTCATAGTCGTGCGGAAGGCGACTCGTCTGATGTTCAGACGCATCTGATACACATTCGAGCAGTGATCGAATGTATGCGAAAGCATAAGTTATATGCAAACGCATCCAAATGTATCTTTGGTGCTGAGGAAAATCCTTTCCTCGGATGCTTCATCGGTAAGGATGGAGTGCGGGCGGATCCCGCGAAGGTGAAAGCCATTGTGGAGTGGCCTTCGCCTGTAAATCTTAGAGATTTACGGAAGTGGCTAGGATTATCCAACTATCTCCACAAGTACAGCGAGAACTACGCTGAAATGGCGAATCCATTGACCGACCTTCTTAAGAAGGATGTTGATTGGTGTTGGGAAACTGAACACCAAAACGCCTTTGAAGCGGTTAAGGGGAGCTTGTTAAAAGCTCCCGTTCTTGCTCTCCCAGACTCTGGGAAACCATTTAGTGTCGTCTGCGACGCCTCCGATTTCGCAATCGGATGTGCTTTGTTACAAGCAGACGATGCAGGAAGGGAACGCGTAATTGCGTTTGAGACGAGGCAGCTTAAAGCTGCAGAACGGAATTATCCCGTTCACGACAAGGAGCTACTTGCAATGAAGTATGCTCTTTTCAAATTTAGGGTTCACCTACTCGGCTCAAAGCCGTTCGTGGTTTATACTGACCACGCGTCCTTACGGACAGCGACAAAGTCGCCTCATCTCTTGCAACGGATGGCCCGTTGGCTCTCCTTCTTTGCGGAGTACAACTTTGAGGTTAAGTATAAACCTGGCAAGCAGAACGTGCTTGCAGACGCGTTGTCGCGTCGTCCCGATTACGAGCTCGCTCACGCGACATTCGTCACCACGTCTGTGGTGGATCTCATACGCCAGGCGTATGAGAAAGACCCACAGTGTACGGCGCTTATTAGCGCGTTGGGTGAGAAGGGTCTTGGCTCGTCTGAGCCAACCCTGTCAAGTCGATCTAGAGCTCGGTTACACCGTTACAGTTACTGTGACGGTTTGCTTTATTATAGCACGAGCGCGGAGGACACTCCGCGGGTGGTTGTTCCTCATGATAAGGAACTGAAGTATAGAGTCCTCTTTGAGGCACATGACGCCCCTACCGGGGGTCATTTAGGTCGGGATAAGACCTACAGCGCTTTAAGCGCTTTGTATTGGTGGCCCAATATGTATAAGTGGGTCGGTGCGTATATACGCACCTGTGAGACGTGTCAGAGGGTTAAACCCTCTGCAAGTTCAGCTGCGCCTTTGGAGAGCTTATCGGTTCCAACGGAGTGTTGGAAATCCATTAGCATGGATTTTATCTTCGGTTTTCCGAAGGATAAGGCCGGGAACACCGGCATATTGGTCTTTGTAGACCGTTTGAGCAAGATGGCTCACCTGGCGGCGGTGCCAGAGTCCATAGATGGACAAGGAACAGCAAAAGTGTTCCTAGACCGTGTCTTTCGACAACATGGTCTACCCGATTTCGTTGTGTCGGATCGGGATCCCCGTTTTACGGGACAGTTCTGGGGAGCGTTGTTTAAGGTGCTAGGCACCAAGCTTCTCATGTCCACTGCGGATCATCCGCAGAATGACGGTCAGACGGAACGCGTTAATCGCGTTGTGGAGGACATTATCCGGAGTTTATGTCCGGATTCTCCAAAGAGTTGGAGTGAGATGCTTCCGATGGTTGAATTTGCTATCAACAATTCGGTACATGCATCTACGGGGTTTACCCCGTTTTACGTGAACGGATTAGTGAATCCGAGGGTTCCGTTGACGCCACGTGTGTTTGGCCCAGGGGTTGAGGGGGGAGGATTCCTCGATGTCAGCCCTGTATCTGTGCGAAAGCACATCGATAAGTTTTTATCGACGCGCCTTAGTGTCTTACGACACGTCTGCGATGCCATGGCGGAAAGCCAAGACAAGCAGAATGAGCAAGCTGAACGAAAGGGACGGCGTAACAAAAAGGTATACAGAGTAGGAGAAAGTGTTTTATTAAACGCTAAACATCTTCCTACACATGCAGTTTCAAATGTGTTGCGCAATAAACTGCGCCCCAGGTTTGTGGGGCCCTTTAAGGTGTTAGCCCGAAAGGGCTTGTCGTACACCTTAGCCATCCCGAAGGCGATGCGTACGCATCCAACCTTTTATGTCGGTATGCTTAAGCCATACCAGGACCCGGAGGCGGGGCCCCTCCTGGGGGAGGGTGGAAAGGCGGATAGCCGTAAGGCACCGCAGGGCGAAGGAAGCCCGAAAGGGCTAAAATGCGACCACGAAGCTCCGCAACGGTCGTCTAGAGAGAGGCAAGCCGCCTCTCGAAACGATCAGTGGCATCCCGCTCATCGCGGATCCCCTCGTGGAAATCATGGATGCGAAGGCTGTGTCGATCACAGCGCGCGCTAATCTCACGTCGCAATTGTGCGACCTCCCCCTCCAATGCTCGATGCGGAGAGTACTCCACACTTTCATGTGGAGTGGCTGATGGAGCGGCGCCATCATCGGGGTCAAACCCAGTATCTGGTGAAGTGGAAAGGTTATCCACACTCACAGAGTTCGTGGGAGTTCGAGACTCCCCTACGGCAGTATTGCCGCGACGTCGTTGACGCTTTTGAGCGGTAGAATCCCGCTGTAGGTCAACGACCAGAGGGGCATGAGAAGCCTCTTCACTCCCAATAAGTGGGAGTTGGCCGGAGGCAGATGTGGCGACCGCACTGTCTCCGGACACCAGGGTGGAGACAGGGGCGCTGGCGAAGCGCGTGCGATACGAAGCACGTAGTTGCTCCATCGCCTTAGCTTTGGCAAATGTAAGGCGCAACACCCTCTCCACCCAAATGTCTCTACGGGAATAACTGGCATGCAGCTCATCGAAGCTGGGGAGAAGCTTCTCCTTCCGCCCAAGCGCAGAACTTCTTCTCAGAATCATTGGCACTTTCTCCCGGAGAAAGAACGAAAGGAACCTCGCGGAGGTTCTCAACAGGGGCACCTTGTGCCTGCCTGTTTAAGCGCTCTCGGTAGGAGACGCTAGTGAACTGCTTTTGTGTAAGCAGTTGTTGCCGGAGTTTCTCACGGCGTTCGCGTTGGTACGGCTGTTCAGCCGCGAGGTCAGGGGTATAGGACGCTAGACTAGTCCTTACGAAACGCCTGGCCCATCTTGGAAGGTCACGAGGACCATCGAAATTATAAGCCGCCCTTGACGGGCGTTTGGGGGCGCGCAACGCAGCCCTTAGTGCCTGTGCGGCAAGTTGGGAGTCTTGAGCTGCGTCCAGCTCATTAGTGATGATCGCCTTAGGCGATTCGGATGTATCATCCGATACGGGCAGGGGTGCCGCACTGGTTAGTGCATTTTCCTCTCGTGTGGGGAAGGGATTAGGCTGACGATAACGCCGTTCGGCGCTGTCGGTGCGGCTCACCATTGGGGAGTTATCCCCAAAGGCATCCACGTCCGAGTTTTCGGAGTAGTCTACCTCTTCTAGAGGAGACGCCATAGCACCACTAGAGGTGTACATATGGATGGCCAGGGGAACTGGCGTTGGAGTTCTCCAACAAAATTTTGATTATTGCGTAAGCAATAGACTTGATGGGGGAGGATGTAACGGGGTTACATTCGGATAACACTAAGTGTTGGTGTACATGAGTACACCACGGTTGAGGCCAGTATTGGCCGGGTTGAAAGGTTTCGAACCTTTGGTTATTTTAACCAATCAGGGCATGGGCCCTTGGGATGGTGTGTCAGCCATCCACGTGTCAGTACACAGGTGCGTACACTACATTTTAGCTAGGTACGAATTAGGAATATTCTACTTAGTGTTAC
>JAPDHQ010000556.1:0-17999 GCA_026184515.1 Peronosclerospora sorghi
GTCTACCCTCTATTATTTCGTATTGGTCAGGTCTTGATCGTTTGGACTATCGACCTATTGGAAGTTATCTCTTGGAAGTGTTTTTGGTCTGTTTGTGTCTGGGGTGAAGAGTTCCGCCCCAGAGATACCTACCCAGATCGGTCTTCTATATTCAAGACCGCTTCTATCCAATCTTCGATCCCGATCCACCGATTGTGTAACTAGCCCATTCCATCGGGTACACAAGGTGAGATGGATACTAAACAATCGGACCAAGTGGTTTCTGATGACGACCTGTCGTCTGCTTGCAGCGGACGATCGGACCAGATGTCGAGTGGTGGTCCGCGGAGTACCCCCTCCGAAAGTTGGAAGGCTGGGCGCGATGGTGGTAGTCAGGTTATCGATGCTAATGTTTTCAATTTCGAACTGGACTCCACCACAATGATGCGCGTGCCCGGATCACTTGGTGATCGTGGATATCACCGTGCTGATATTCCATCAAAAATTGGATTTGAAGATTTGAATGATTTGAATATGGAGTCGTTCTGGAGAGGATGTAAAGAAAGGCTATCGCCTTACGTTCTCGTTGTTGATAAAGATGGCGATGTCCGATCTGGCCTGGTGGAGGACCAGATCGGGATTAATAAGTTTTTTCCTCCCCAAAAGGCTCCCACCGGAGCCGATCGGGACTATAGCAGGTCTTGCTATAGTTCCGGAAAGGATCAGGACCAAGGTCCTGATCCTATGTGTATGAATGAAAAAAATTGATGGAAAACTAAAAGATGAAAATTACTTGGAGGCTGACTGGAACGATCCGTTCTACCTCCCTAAAGTCCCCAAGGTACCCAAGGTGCCCACAAAAGGGCTGGGAATGCCACCCGACGAAGACGACTTCGAAGAAAAGTCGAAGGTCGGGGACGAGGCTATCACCGAACAAGAACTGGACAAGATGTATTATGCTTTTGAATTGAAGCTATTTGTCCGCCAAAACCATGTCTTTCGGGTGTTGGACCTCCATACCCTCGACCGTCTTCTCGGTCCCACTACCGAGCCTATCCAGAGTGATCGATCATTACTGCTCGTCAAGAATTTGGTGGCGATGTTGGCGGAGGTTGGCATTAAAATGCAGAACCCCGCAGGTGTCAATAAATTGCTTGAATTTGATGCTTGGAGACTGGAGTCGTCGATGTCGGACCTCCACGACCGTTTGTTGCCACTGGTGGGGGCGGTTCGCCGCCCAACTCCCACCACGGCAATGAAGGTCGCCGAAGCCTCCACAGAGCTTGTTGACATTGGTTCCGATGATGAATCGATCTACCAGTCTCCACCGGCTTCTAACAGCTTATCAGAGTTGGAGACCGGTGTCGAGCGGATGACCATGGGGGTGGACCATGCCCGGTCTGAACAAAAAAGGGACATGCGGCAGCAAGGGGATGCTTGCCAGTCGGGGCTCCAGCAAGACCCACAGTCCTCAGTTCCGCAAAAGGAGGGTATCAACACGTTGCCCATGACGCCAGCCAACGTCCAAGCCATGTTTGAGACGATGATGCAACGTTTCATGGAAGAACGGGTTAGACCACCTATGCGCCCACATGTCCAAGACCGGTCTACCTGTCAAGGTGTCAATGTTTGCAAAGATGTGGATATGGAACCGGTAACATCTATGGATAAGCCTATTAGAAGTGATAAACCAACCGGCAAGGGAAGGCGCAAGCCGCAACCGGCAAGACCGCGTAGACCAAGCAAGACAAGTGACTGTGATATGGAGTCGGTCGGCGGTCTTGACGACCATGGTGGGTCAGATGGTACAGGCGCAGGCAAGGTGCGCAAGGCTAGCCTAGCCTCCACTACTGCCTACGACTTTGGATCTGCTGCGATTCCGCGCATCCGTATCGCCGCGACGACCGACCTCAAGGACTTCACCGGCAAGGATGCTGATGAAGACCAGGCCCGGTCTTGGTTCAGTCGGGTCAAGTCTGCGTTCCTGCGAGACCAGACCCCAAAAGGCGAACGTTGTTTAATATTCCGGGATTTTTTAAAAGGACTGGATGCGAACTGGATTCAACAGTTGGGTCGGGGCGTCCGGTCTGACTGGGACCTGTTATGTGCGGAGTTTGAAGGTCAATATTGTAACTCCGGATTTTCAAGCGCCCGTAAGTACCACCATATGCAGAAGCGGGCCGACGAAACACCGATCGAGTATTTGCATCGGTTGAACGTGGCTGCACTTCGCGCCGGCATAACAATCAAAGAGAATAACCCGTCGAACGGTGCCGCCTTAGAACATGTGGGTCACTATATTAGTACCCTTGACGATCAAGAACTGGCGGACCAGCTTACTCTACTGCGTCTTAAGGATGCGGGCAAAGTCAAACAGACCCTGCGGACGTTACAATAGTCGCGTAGTATGAGAGCGAAGACCGCTGGTGGATCAGGTCGTTATCGTTCCAAGACCCAGACCGATCCGGTCAAGAGACCTTGGACCAGACCGACCCGAGCGGTCAAGGCAATTGTAGCTGATGACAGCACGGGGTCAGAAGGGGAAAGTGGAAGTCCATCCATCCAGGAGTCATCGGATGAAGACCAGTATCGTTACGTCTATGTTGCGGGACCTGTCCCCGAAGACCAAGTCGAAGTCCGACCAGGTGGACCGGAAGGGAAGGAACGGAAGCAAGTTCGATCCAGATCGACCTCGTCAGAAGTTCTCCCACTGTGAGTCGAGCAAACATGATGGTCCAAACTGCTGGAAGAAGATGGTGTGCAAGAAGTGCGAGAGACGCGGCCACCCGACGGACCACTGCCTCTTCGTATGCAAGTCATGTGGAGATATCCACGAGGCCGGCCACTGCAAGATCGAAGATTTTTTTTAACATGATGCGAAAGTGGTACGTTCCGGACAAGCACGCGGGGATGCTGCCGCCGGACGCAAAAAAGATGTTAAACTAGAACGCTCGCCAGGTTGGAATCTGGATCGAACCGAGCGCTCTACGGTTCACATCTGTGAATATGTCGGCAAGGAGGATAAGACCGACAATACACGTTCTATTCCAAATTGCGTCTACCGAGACCATCCGGTCTACAGTATGAAGACCGATGAGTACTCCCGGACTAAGGTGGTTATGAAGTTGGACTTGCTGCCTGGAGAATCCCGCGGATACTGGAAGTATCACGCGCCTGATAAATGGTTCAAGCAGGCGAAAGCCTGTGTCAAGATTAATAACCAGAAGGCGACGATGTTGTTCGACTCTGGAGCTGAAGTATCGATAATCGACTCCGCCTTTGCTCGTAAGGTCGGATGTCGTATAGACGATACCAAGACACAAGAATGCGTCGGGAGCGGCGAAAACTCTTATATGACCGAAGGAAGAACGCGTGTGAAAATTACTTTGTCGGGATCGCTTGTCTACTTTTTCAGCGCTTGGGTTGGCAAGTTGGCTGGTCAAGACGCTTTACTAGGAATGGATTTAATGGTCCCAGCTGGTATTCGCCTAGACCTGTCACATGGAGTGCTTACGCTCCCGGATGAGGTCCAGGTCCAGTTGGCTGGTCGAAGACCTCTGTATGGTTCGTATACCGATCTGGTCCGGTGGGACCAAGACCTCACTATCCCAGTTGGTCGGTCTGCCGATACCCCGGTTGAGAAAGGTTTTCGTTCGAGGAAGTTGTGGTTGACCAGGGGAGATCGGTGGGTCTCGACCTTCGTAAAGAGTGCTGGTCGACGTGATTTTGTCCGTGTTACCAATATCGGTAACAAGCTGCTGACACTGGACAATAACACTATTGTCGGCATGTGGTTAGCAGACGGGAAGGTACCAAGGAAGATGGGGTTCGTCTCGATTGGGTCCAGGCGGTATGTAGAGTGGCAAAACCTGGCGTACCAATCGACCACCGATCTTATCAGCGATGGTGGGTCGGTGGAAGAGGATACCTCACCTTTAGTGGAAAGACCAAGTTATGTCACCCCAAAAAAGATGTTGGTCCGAAGAAAGGCGCCGCAGTCACCAGGAACGGTGGACCATCAAGTAGACTAGCCAAGGTTAGTCAACGTGGTGTCAGCACAAGACCAGGCGACAACGGAGCAAGAAACGGAACAAGGGGAACATGAAGTTGCTAGGTCGGACCATGACGGTATTCCTAATCAGACCGATATCATTGAAGGACAGCCCGTTGATCAATACCAGGGTCGTTCAGCCGGTCCAGATGGTCTAGGTGATATCACCCCAGAAGATGAACAAGTCTGTATACATGAAGGCGGGGGACAGTACATTCAGGAGCTGGAAAGCCAAATGGCAGTCCTCCCTGAAGTGTCTGCCGACTCTCCCGAAGTTACAATGGATGATTTACAAGTGGGTGATCAAGACCTTAACAGTCCAGACCAGATCGAGCAGTTGAAGAATATCATATGGAAGAAAAGACATCTGCTGATCGGAAAGGGCAACTCCTTACCACCTGCAGCCCGTGGTGCGATTTGCGATATTGACGTTGGAGATGCCAAGCCGATTTCCCAGCGGTGTCGACGCGTGGCGCCACAGTACCGTGAAAAGCTTTCTGATCTCATTAAAGGACTGTCGGCTACCAAGATTATTAGACCGTCGATCTCGCCATGGGCCTCGCCGATCGTAATTGTTATCAAGAAGAACGGCGTCGACATTAGGTTGTGCATCGACTATCGGCTGGT
Organism: Peronosclerospora sorghi; assembly: GCA_026184515.1. Lineage (NCBI taxonomy): Eukaryota > Oomycota > Peronosporomycetes > Peronosporales > Peronosporaceae > Peronosclerospora > Peronosclerospora sorghi. The sequence continues at coordinate 4,658 of JAPDHQ010000556.1, forward strand.
AAATCGGTTGGCTAAACTTATGGTGTACCCGATGCCGCTGATTAATGTTTTGTTGGAAGACCTGGACAAGACATTGTGGTATTGTTCTCTGGACATGGCAAGTGGATTTTGGGTGGTCTCGATGACGGATCGAGCCCGTGAGATTTCCGCATTTGTGACACCTTGGTCTTTTCGAGTGGAACCGTATGCTGCTCGGTCTGAGAACGCACCCCAGATCTATCAAAGGTTGATAGACAACGCACTGTACGGACACTTCAAAATCAAGACCGATCGGAACCCTGCCGAAAGTTATGATGTGTTTACAGAGGGTGAACCCGATCGGGAAAGAAGACCGTCCGTTCTAGGGAGGCGGTCGTACATCGACGACATTCTGATACCTGCCTCGTCATGGAACGATCTGTGCGAGAAGGTTGAACGATTGTTGGAGACATGAGACCGCTGGAACCTATCTATCAGCGCCGTGAAAAGTTTTTGGGGTATGTCCAAGGTCGCCTATTTAGGCCATATGGTCTCGAACAATGGTCTAGAGGCTAATACTAAGGACCTGGATTCGTTAAGCAACCTCCCGTTTCCCAAGTCTCTGAAGGAATTGCAGTCCTTCCTAGGAAGTTTAAACTACTACAGCCGCTTCATCGAAGATTTTGCTATCTACGCGGCTGTGTTGTATGAGCTCCGGGAAGTGGACTACCCTATGTTGCGCGAAGAATACCTGGCAACTTTACATGGGGGCGCCGACTCTGGTCTTGCTGCAGATTGTGCGCAAGTGGAGGCCGAAGACCATATGAAGCGTGCAAAGTTTGATTTTGGTATGTTGAAGGCTAAGATGGTGACGGCACCGATTTTGAAGCATTTCGATCCCGAAAAGGTCCCGAACATTATTGTATATGCTAGTCAGTGGGCCATTTCGGCCACTCTAGTACAAGATCATGATGGTGTGTACAATCCGGTCACGTTCACGAGCAGAACGCTGAAGCAAAATGTAGTGAAATATGGAATTGTCAAGAAAGAAGTTCTGGCGTTGCTACGAATTCTGGATGTGTGTTACAACTTGCTGGTCGGCCGACCTATAAAGGTCCTGTCAAGGCGGTCTACTTTGGCCTGGCTATTATCAGCCAATGGGATGGACGGACGTCTAGGCAGATGGTCGGCGGTCTTGTCGCAGTGGACTCTCGAGGTCGTTAAGTGCACCAGGGGCTAGGAAGAGATATTGGGCACATTAGCTGCCAGTATCACCCCTCGTTCTGAAGTGGACGAGGCATTGATATCGATTGACCCGAGGAAGCAACCTCGGTAGTCAGTTTCGAGACCGCCACCGACCATCGACCATGATGAAGAGCTCTTGGTCTTAAGTTTTGACGGATCAGCAAGCGTGAAGAAGAAGGTCGGCGCCTATAGTGCCATACTGTGGAAGTTGCCACAATGGTCTATAGTTGCAGCCGCTGCCGATTTCACGACGGATATTACTGTTAACGAGGCGTAGTACCGAGGTCTACTTCTATGTCTGGACCTGCTGTCGTCGCAAGAGAAGGGGCGATTTATCATATGTGGTGACTCCAACCTAGTGATCAGGAAGATCACCGGAGAGATCGACTGCAAGGCTCCACGGCTGAGGTCGTTAAATGATCGGGTAATGAAGGCATTGAAAGACCATCCCAACCACGAGCTGTTGCACGTGAAACGGGACTGGAACAGAAGCGCCGACTACCTCGCGACCAAAGCCATGGGAGACCAGAACGGGGCTACGATCACAGAGGAGGCCGTTCTTGATGAATTGATGAATATAAACAGGCTCCCCGAGGTTATCGGACCCAAGAACGCTCCGGACCAGGTGCATGTGATGGTCGCGACTAGACAGAAAGCTCGGAAGTCCCACCAACCGTTACCAAAGGAACGGTTGAGTGAATCTGTTGTGCAACGACTAAGGGCAGAACGGATCCTCAAGGCGCAGGACGAAGAAGAATGGATTGTGAATTTGAAGACCTACCTGCGCGGTGAATTGTCTAAGTTGACGAATGGTCAAGCAAAAGAATGTGCCAAGATCGCAGACAGTTACGAAGTGGATGAGGATGGTTTACTATATTAATGCCGCGATGCCGACCAAGACAGTGCGGACCGGGACCGATTGGCGAAATTGGTGATACCTGAGTTGCTGCAGCCGGATGTCCTCCATCACTACCATGTGAGTCTAGAAGGGGGACATCAGGGCATAGGCAGAACGTATCACAAGATCAGGTCCCACTTTCACTGGAGAGGTCTTTTCCGAAGTGTACAGAAATATGTGGGTTGTTGTACGGATTGCGAGACCGGAAAGGGTAGACCGGTAATCAAGGGGGAGATCGCCCGGAAATATCGAAGCTACCTACCCTTTCCAGGTCATAGCGATGGACCACATACCGTCGCTGCCTAAATAAACATATGGCAATACTGAGTTGTTGATATGGGTAGACCTGTTCACCGGTCTAGTTATTGCGAAGGCAAGTGCGTCCCGGTCTGCCGAGCAGATCACCAAAAGTTACGAAGAATGCGTGTTCCGAAGGTTCGGCGCCAGCGAGGTCATCAGAAACGACCGAGAACCCGGTTTCATGGCCGAGGTGTTCCGGTCGTTTAACAATATGCTGGACCAGAAACAGAGCGCGACGATGGCATATAGTCCGCAAGCGAATGGATCGGCAGAACTTATGGTACAAACTATTACAAGAGCAATCAAGATGTACGTTGCGGATCCAAACCAGCGCGATTGGGACGAATACGCAGAAAGGCTGGTGTTTGCACTCAACTCGTCGACCGATCGGGTCCGAGGAGAAACGACTTTTTATCTTGCGTATGGATGGGACCCCCGGTCCACTCTTGAAGCCGCGATACCTATTGGCTGCACTCGGACCCGCGATCGTGATGCTCGACGTTGGCGCATGCAGGTCCAGAAACATTACCAGCATGCAAGAGAAATTGTCAACGAAAAGTTACGTCAATCTACACAAGACCGGGCAGACCGGAACAACGACCAGGTCCAACCCCACGGTATAGAACCAGGGGCGAGGGTATGGTTGAACCTAGACTGAGTGAAGGAGGGCTATGCTAAGTAGCTGGCTCACATGTGGCACGGTCCTTTCCGTGTTGCCGAGCTGATTGGTGAACACGCTGCCCGTCTAGTAACAACCGGCACGGACTACAAGGTCTTCCTGATCGTTCATGTGTCCAAGTTAAAACCGGTCCGAGAATTTCCTGATCGTCCCAAAATGCCCTGTCTAGTAGACGAGGCAGAACGGTTTGACTTCGATGAAGCATTAATGCCGGAGGACAGTTGGGAACGACCGCTGGAGAAGGACGAATTTGAAGTGGAAAATGTCTTAGATGTCCGATCGGTCAAGAAGACCAGGTTCGGCCGGACCCACCGAGAATATCTGGTCCAATGGAAGGACCATGATGAAACAACTTGGATCGATGAGTCCGACCTGAACTGTGGAGCACTACTACGAGAATTCGAACGGGACCGAGTCAGTCGGAACCGTTTCGCAGTGACGCAGACCCATGAAGAACAAGACCAAGACATGCAGTAGCATCGGTCTTCCCGACCGGTGTGAAGAGGTGGAAGGTCTTGTGTCTTGTGTCTTGTGTATTGTGAATATGTGACGAATTGGAATAGTGGAGTGAAGAACGTGGATTGTTTTTTCGCGATGTAAGTGGAAAGGTTGGTGATAAAGTGTCTAGTGCAACTCTGGAGAAAGTGGTGGAATTAGCTCAAGTGATTTGATGACCGAACATGTGAAAAAGAACGATGATATATATTAAGTGTTATCTGGTCGACTACTTACGACCTCACTCGCCATCACCCCACAGATGGCCGACGGTCAACGATGGATGCTTTTCAACTTGGTCCTGGTACTGGTTACGCCAAGGTTCTTTTGGTCTAGTTGGACCAAAGCATCCTTGAGGTCCAAGACCGGTGTAATGCACCCAAGACCGGGGTACCATGTGCCACCGTCAGCCAGCAGCCGGGTCTTCTCGACACAACGCCGCGGCATATGAAGTACAACTGGATATAAGAACACTCGACGTCGCACTCGTGGGCCAGCATCCCGTCCAAAACATATTGGAACAGGGACTGCCAGGCCTCACCCGCTCTGATCCGACGCCGCTTGCTCTTGTTCTGGATGGTCGCCAAGCCAGGGTCTTGCCGAACTCGTTCCGGGGGAAGCACCAGACAGTGGGATGCCTCCCAGATGGCTTGAGCGTGAGTCTTGTTAAAATATTTCACCCGACTCATGAAAGCATTGGTCCACGGAGTCGAGTGGAAGATGAACCCCAGCTTGGGATGCTCGAAAATCTTCCACGGCTCGTCAGCGTACAAGCAGGAGATCTGTGCCGACGTGATCAAGTCCGGCCGCCATTCCGACGCGGCAGGAATTTTCTTCGCCGGCGGGAAACGCCAATGGTCTGGACGAGAGAAAGACCGGGCCAGGAGCTGCTTGGTCAGGGCGGACCGGCGTAAACAACCGATCTGCCCTGGCGACCACGGCAAAGCATCCTCACGCGTTCGTGGCGGAAGGGAAGATTGTCGATCGCCACGTTAGCCAACAAAGCATCTTTGTGGAGCTTGGACGTCCCAGGCAAGACCGTAGGTGTTGACTTTGTCGACGCATGAGGTGGTGGAACGCCACCATGCGGGCCGGTCTTCTTGGTCTGCTCCGAATTCGATGCAACTTGAACAAAACTTTCATGTGGACTTGTTCGCGACTTGGTTGGGATGGGGACAGCAAACTCCGAATCACCGGAGTCTTCTCCGGAGTCATCCCAGGACGAGACCTCTGAATACTTGGCACGTTCAGCACCGGCGGTCGAGGGCGCTTGATTTTTGGAGATGCTACTGTCGTCATCCTCGTCCAAGCTTGGGCTCACGAGGGGCGCCTGTATCTTGGCTCGCTTACGAGGCACCGCACGCTTCCCTTCGAGTTCAGGGTCGCGCGCTATGCCCCGCGCCCTAGAGCTACCCGGCGCGTCCGCGCGCTTCTGTGATTTGTGTGCAATTTCGGGCTGGAGAATTTCGGCCAATGAACGGCCTTTGTCTTGGTCCCGGTGTAGGTCCCCCAAGGCGGCCGACGCAGACCGGTCTACGCTGGAGGCAGCAACCGGATGCCGACGAGGACGAAACAGGTCAACCAAGCGCTGATGACATTCTTTTAATACCGCCCGACGACCGTTCGCTGCCTGCGTCCAATCTTTCGACTTGCGTTCACAAGACCGGACCTCCTCGGTCTGGTCTTGAATCGAAATTCGGAGCTCGGTGAGACGCCTCTCGAGGTCGTCGCTTTGAATGCTCAACGTGGTCTGGTCCTGCAGGCCTTCCGCTTGCTGCTGTTGGGCCAGCCCAAGCTGCTCCCAAAGATGAAGTTGATGAGCTTCCAAGCGGGTCAACTTGTTGCGCGCGTTTATGAGTCCAGTCAAAACCTGACGCAGCTGGAGGTCGTGTTCGACTGCCGATCGGCGGCAAGCAGGGCATTGATCGCCTTGCTGATGCCAGGAGGTATACGGGCTGGAGGTATACGGGCTGAAGACAAACGAAGGTTAGAACAGGTCCAAGGTGAAGACCGGACATGCATGCTTACGTTGTGTCGCCTGTTGAGCAATCTGCTCCTGGAGACGTGCGATCTCTTCAAGTGCGTCTTGCAACTGCGCGTCGGTCCCGGTCTGATGCCCTGCCGATGTCTGAGGTGCAGTAGAACGATGGGAGCTGCCAGACAGGACCGACCGGACGGGAGAAGTGACATGCGATGACGTGGTATGCGAGGTGCCTACAAGAACGGTCGTTAAGGAAACACAAGAAGGTCAAGTCCAGCAGTGCAAATACCTGGAACGGATGAAGAAGATGGTTTCTCCATGTCGGAAAAGTCTGAATGACCAAGGTTTAACCGAATTTGATGGACGAGGTCAGAACGTTGTCGTTGTGCGACACGGTCTGACTCGGGGGCAGCTGTGGAAAAGCGTGCCCAGAATTTGGCACACTTCTGGTCAAGTTTTGTCAAGGAATTTGGTCTAATTTCGGATTGGTTTAAACAAGGGGGCTTTTAAGCCTATCAGACTCAAGAAGTGTCAAGAACGCAAGTTTTGGTGAGTCACCCGACTTTGGGTATTTTACATATTTTTGTGTGGGTACATTTAGGGACTATAGGTTAGTAGTATTTTAGTTGTGGATTTGCCTAATAAAGTAGAAGTGTTTTGGTTGCAGGATTTTTCTAAGCAGAAATCTTTTGGTCTTGGTTCACACCACAGCTAGGGGTCGCCGTTCTTCCCTTTTCGTACACTAGTCGCCTCCGCCCGCCGAGGAGTGTTTGGGGGAAGAGGGTCGAATTATCCCCTCTCGCCCATTATACCCGGTCTGGACGCGCCGCACGCGCACTTTGGCCCACCGGAAGTCCCTCGACGGGAGTACGATTTGGCGATCTCAACACCTCAACTCAAGTACGTTTGGAACGTGCTATTCACTGGATTGGTCTTGGCGTGGAGATATCGTTTGTGGAGTTTCACGATCATATTGGGTCTTTACGCGGACATATTGGCTTGTTTTAATATTGGTTGGAAACTAGACCGGTTTTGGTCTTATTTCGTATTGGTCAGGGGCTAGACCGGAACGGTCGGTCTACCCTCTATTATTTCGTATTGGTCAGGTCTTGATCGTTTGGACGATCGACCTATTGGAAGTTATCTCTTGGAAGTGTTTTTGGTCTGTTTGTGTCTGGGGTGAAGAGTTCCGCCCCAGAGATACCTACCCAGATCGGTCTTCTATATTCAAGACCGCTTCTATCCAATCTGCGATCCCGATCCACCGAGTGTGTAACTAGCCCATTCCATCGGGTACACAAGGTGAGATGGACACTAAACAATCGGACCAAGTGGGTTCTGATGACGACCGGTCGTCTGCTTGCAGCGGACGATCGGACCAGATCTCGAGTGGTGGTCCGCGGAGTACCCCCTCCGAAAGTTGGAAGGCTGGGCGCGATGGTGGTAGTCAGGTTATCGATGCTAACGTTTTCGATTTCGAACTTGATTCCACCACAGAGTTTTCGCGGGAGTTATCCCGCGTCTACGGGGGTGCGCCCTCCGATGTCCTTTAAGATAAAGGAATCCACCGGCGAGAAAGGTGAAAACCTTTATGTGTGGCTTCTAGAGTTTGAAACCGCATTCGCCACCGTGAACGTGATCGAGAATCACGTGCAAGTGGGACTTGCACTGACCCATCTTACAGGCAAAGACCGTACATGGGCGTTTACGTGTCAGGATTCGGTCACGACCGTGTCCCCGAACTGGGGAGTCCTTAAGCGAAAGCTTATGGACAGGTATGCAACGCCTGATATGGTTCTCCAGAATCAGCTGGCGTTTTTGAGGTGCCGTCAGGGCACTAGGGACTTGGAGACATATGTCCAAGGACTGAAGATCTTGTTGGCAGGGATGTACGCGAAAGCGTATTCGGACGATGTGTCCATCCCCGTCTTCATGGGAGGGACGAAAGAAGGGCCAGCACGCTTGGAACTGTTCCGATGCCGACCCCAATCCCTGGGGGAGGCGTTTAAGATGGAGTTTAACGCCGAGAGGAACTTTCGTTCCTCTAAAGTGGGCCCTGAACCCATGGACCCGATTCAGGTCGAAGTGGAGGGGAAACCTTCCGCTAAGAGTCACTCTGACTCTTTTTCGCAGAGCTTCGGGGCGGAGCTCTTAACTATGTTGCAGCTGCGTGGGCCGCTAAGGTGCTTCCTATGTGGAAGCGTGGATCATCTGCGGAACCGATGTCCACAAAATCCCCAGCGAGATAGTCTCTGGAAGGGACCGAGGGCGGCAAAACGGCCCTCTCCCAAGCCGTCGGGATACAGCGGCTCCCAGAAGGTGCGGGGCGCCTTACTGGGGGACCCCTCAGTGCTGTTAATCCCCAAGGTAGGGGACGACAGCACAAAGCCCCGAGGGAAGAGGTGCTTTCTAGCACCTAGTTGGTGTACCAGCCAGGGTTTCTGGTAGTCCCTACGGACGTGAAAGGCTTTGATAAGCCCTGGAGAGTCTTGATAGACTCTGGAGCTTCTGACAATTATGTCGGACGGACTTCTGTTGAGAAGAGTCGGCTGTATGCCGAGGCCCTAGAGGGAAGTTCTCGTGACGTTGTCACGGCCCGTCTAGCGACGGGCGTATAGGTTTCTGTAACCAAGGTCTCGATTGACCTTAAGCTGAAGTTCGCAAACTTCGATAGGTAAGAACGTTGCCTAGTCCTGGATTTGGACTCATTCTGGGCATGAAGTGGCTGGAACGCAACGAGCCATGGATAGACTGGAAGTCTAAGTCCATTGGCTCAACTCACCCGCGGTCGGGTGAATCATTGGCGAGTCATAAACCACCTTTGCTCGATCGCAAAAGCGATTCTGGCGTGAGATGCCAGAGATTGGGATGTCTGAGATGATCATTCATAATGACGTTAAGGAAGAGTTCCTCAACGAGGGGATTCGGCGGTTAATCCCCACGCCGTTAACGGTGAGACTGGTGAGTTGCCAGTGGCAGAGGTGGATTTCTCTGAGGCAACTCCAGTGGTAGGGGTAGAGACCCCTGTGCGAGGCGCTTCCAAGCAATGAGACCCCTGTGCGAGGCGCTACCAAGCAATGAGACCCGTAGTTCATCTATTTTGCACGTCGGAAATGATTCCGACCACGCCGTTATAGGCGAGACTGGTGAGCTACCTGTGGTAACTCCAGTGGTAGGGGTAGAGACCCCTGTGGTTAAGCGCGAGGCGCTTCCAAGCGAAGAGACCCGTAGTTCGTCTCTTTTGCACGTCCGAAATGATTCCGACTACGCCGTTGTAGGTGAGACCGGCGAGTCACCGGTGGTAGAGGTAGAGACCGCTGTGGATAGGCGCGAGGCGCTTCCAATAGATGGGGCAATTTACTCCCCCCATCTGGGTCTCGGGATAGGTCCCGAGGGAAGTAGTCAGCAGTCCTACAGGATGCTGAATAGTGTGACAGGTGTTTTCACAGAAGGCGTAAGCCTGTAACGGTTGCCTGGGGTAGGCGAACTGTTGTCGTTGGAGGAGATGTCCTTCAACGAGTTTGAGACTGCTGTAAAAAAAGATGAAATCGACGAGGTTGTCGTATTGCGTCCGGAAGAGGACTTGAACTCCTCATCCACGATGGACGATTCAGTTTTGGTGAAAACCAAACAATGAACCAGCGATTTTTAATCGCTTGGTGACCCAACTCTTCCGCCCTCATAGAAAGTACTCACAGACGTACTTCGACGATATATTCGTTCATAGTCGTGCGGAAGGCGACTTGTCTGATATTCAGACGCACCTGATACATCATCGAGCGGCGCTCGAATGTATGCGAGAGCATCAGTTATATGCAAACGCATCCAAATGTATCTTTGGTGCTGAGGAAATTCCTTTCCTCGGATGCTTCATCGGTAAGGATGGAGTGCGGGCAGATGCCGCGAAGGTGAAAGCCATTGTTGAGTGGCCTTCGCCTGTAAATCTTAGAGATTTACGGAAGTGGCTTGGATTAGCAAATTATCTCCACAAGTACAGCGATAACTACGCTGAAGTGGCGAAGTCATTGACCGACCTTCTTAAGAAGGATGTTGACTGGTGTTGGGAAACCAAACACCAAAACGCTTTTGAAGCGGTAAAGGGGAGCTTGTTCAAAGATCCCTTTCTTGCTCTCCCAGACTCTGGGAAACCTTTTAGCGTCGTCTGAGACGCCTCCGATTTCGCAATCGGATGTGCTTTGTTACAAGCAGACTACGCGGGACGAGAACGCGTGATTGCGTTTGAGTCGAGGCAGCTTAAAGCTGCGGAACGGAATTGTCCCGTTCATGACAAGGAGCTACTTGCAATGCAGTATGCTCTTGTCAAATTTAGGGTTCACCTACTCGGCTCAAAGCCGTTCGTGGTTTATACTGACCACGCGTCCTTACAGACAGCGACAAAGTCGCCTCATCTATCGCAACGGATGTCCCGTTGGCTCTCCTTCTTTGCGGAGTACAACTTTGAGGTTAAGTATAAACCTGGCAAGTAGAACGTGCTTACAGACGCGTTGTCGCGTCGTCCCGATTACGTGCTCGCTCACGCGACATTCTTCACCTCGTCTGTGGTGGATCTCATACGCCAGGCGTATGAGCAAGACCCACAGTGTACGGCGCTTATCAGCGCGTTGGGTGGAAAGGGACTTGGCTCGTCTGAGCCAACCCTGTCAAGTCGAGCTAAAGCTCGTTTAAACCGTTACAGGTACTGTGACGGTCTGCTATATTATAGCACAAGCGCGGAGGACACTCCGCGGGTGTTTGTTCCTCATAATGAGGAACTGAAATATAAAGTCCTCTTTGAGGCACATGACTCCCCTACCGGGGGTCATTTAGGTCGGGATAAGACCTACGGCGCTTTAAGCGCTTTGTATTGGTGACCCAAAATGTACAAGTGGGTCGGTGCGTATGTTCGCACTTGTGAGTCGTGCTAGAGGGTCAAACCCTCTACATATTCAGCTGATATAGGAAAGATGGAAATTGCCAACTGTTCGTGTGGATCAAGTCAACCTATAGCATACAATTGGAAAGTGCCAATTGTTCGTGTGGCACAAGTCCATCTATAAATATGAAGGTGAGCCTTTAGCGGGGTAGCCGTTCCAACGGCGTGTTAAAAATCCATTTGGATTTTATCTTCGGTTTTACCAGAGGCCGGTTCCACCGGCGTTTCGGTCTTTGAAGACCGTTTGAGCAAGATGATCACCTGGCAGCGGTGCCAGAGTCCAGTGATGGACAAGACGGAACGCGTTAATCGCGTGAAATCCATTAGTATGGATTTATCTTAGGGTTTTCCGAAGGGAAAGGCCGGTTTCACCGGCATTTCGGTCTTTGTAGACCGTTTGAGCAAGATGCTCACCTGGCAGCGGATCCAGAGTCCATTGATGGACAAGACGGAACGCGTTAATCACGTTGTTAAGGATATTCTCCGGAGCTTATGTCCGGATGCTCCAAGAGTTGGAGTGAGATGCTTCCTTTGACCGAATTTGCCATAAACAATTCGGTGCATGCATCTACGGGGTTTACACCGTTTAATGTGAACGGATTAGTAAATCCGCGGGTTACGTTGACGCCACGTGTGTGTGGCACAGGGCTTGAGGGGGGAGGAGTCCCCGATGTCAGCCCTGTATGCTCCTGTCCGTTTGTTTGCCTACCCGTCAGAGCGGCCGGCAGGCTGCCCGACGGCAGGACGGGGCGGGGCGTCTGATGGCGCGACTCCATCATCGGGGTCAAAACCAGTACCTGGTGAAGTTGAAAGGGTATCCACATTCCCAGAACTCGTGGGAGTACGAGACTCCCCTGCGGCAGGATTTCCGTGATGTCGTTGACGCTTTCGAGCGGGAGAATCCCACTGAGAGTCAACGACCAAAGGGGCTGAAGAAGCCCCTTCACTCCCAGTAGCTGGGTGTTCGCCGGAGGCAGATGCTGTGCTTGCGTTGCTCTCCGGCGCCACATCGAGAGCAGAGCGCGTATAATAGGAGGCAGGTAATTGCCCTTGCGCTTTGGCCTGAGCATAGGCCAAGCGTAGCGCCCTCTCTACCCGAACGTCGTGTTCGGAAAAGCTGTTGTACAGCGCATCGAAACTGGGGAGGCGTTTCTCCCCTTCCGCCCAGGCGCGGAATGCCTGTTCTGCGTCTTCGACGCTTTCGTCCCTCAAGAGAACAAAGGGAATCTCGCGGATGATATCCACGAGGACACCGCGTGCCTGCATCCCGAGGCGCGTCCGGTAGGACTTAACGGTATAATGTTTGGGCGTTAGTAGTCGGACCCGGAGTTGGTTCCGTTGCGCAAATTCACGCGGCAGTATAGCCGCTGGACCAGGGGTATAAGAGGCTAAGCCTCTCTTGACCGCCTGCTTAGCCCTCTTTTGAGGGTCGCGAGGTCCCTTCCGTGCCCGTACGGCACGTCGGGCCTCTTGAACCAAGGGCGGTTCATTGGTGGTGGTCGCCTGTGGCAACCTGGAGGTATCACCCCTAGCGGGTAACGGTGGCGCACGAGTTAGTGCGTTTTACCCACGTGTGGGGAATGGGTTGGATGACCGACAGCGCCGTTCGGCGCTGTAAGCGTGGCCAGCCGTTTGGGAGATCTCCCCAAGGACATCCACTTCCGAGTTAACGGAATAGTTTTCGTCCATAGCACCACTGAAGGTGTACAATGGACATCCAGAGGTACTGGCGTTGGACTTCTCCAACAAGATTTTGATTATTGCGTAAGCAATAGTCTTGATGGGGGAGGATGTAACCGGGTTATATTTGAGTTACATTTAGTGTTGGTGTACATGAGTACACTACGGTTGAGGTCAGTATTGACCGGTTTGAAAGGTTTTGAACCATTGGTTATTTTAACCAATCAGGGCAGGGGCCCTTGGTGTGGTGGTGTGTCAGCCATCCACGTGTCGGTACACAGGTGTGTACACTACATTTTAGCTAGGTACGAATTTGGAATATTCTACTTAGTATTACATATAGTTTATATTAATTTAAATAAATTTAGGCTAATTACATATTAAATATATTCAGTTTACAAAAATACTTAAGCCTGCCAGGCGCGCGACCACGCCCGGTCGCGCGCGCAGTGAGTATTGTAGCCTAAGGGAGTTCTTCCTTACGCTACATTCCTTTATAAGGGAAGTCTTGATACAAGGGGTTAGGGAAAGCTATCTGTAAACCACCCCGGGAATCTTGGCACCGAGTAGGAGAGCTCTCTCCTACTAAATTATTTTATAAGGGCGTATCGGCTAAGTAGCGGCGAACGCCGCTTAAAGGAAATTCTTCCTCTCTGCGCTAGCCGCACCGTGCGTGTACGCACCCGGCTACAACGCCTATGAGCGAGATCGGATGAAAATTGCCGGGATCGTCACGCGGGCCTTTCTTGTGCAACATACACACAGCTGACTTGCGTTTTGAAGTGAGAAGCTCTCGGCGTAGCAGTTGGTAGTTGGACACTATGCTCAGACATTCGCCGAAGATGTCGGGATCGACCTGGTAGAAGCCAGCGGTTTCCGTCCATTCCAGGCGCAGAGCTGGCCTTCATGTGTTTAAGCGCGTCGGTTAGGTCGGCTCCAAAGATTGGAGCGTTTAGCAAATCTTGTTCGTCATAAGTTAATCGTTTATCGATCGTATGTAGGAATTTTCGTTGACTGTCAAAATTAGCTTGAGGTGGTGGTCTGTGGTGGAGTCAAGCTCGAAATCAAAAACATTAGCAGCGATAACCTGACTACCACCATCGCGCAGCCTTCCAACTTTCGGAGAGGGTACTCCGCGGACCACCACTCGAGATCTGGTCCGATCGTCCGCTG
>JAPDHQ010000565.1:0-11059 GCA_026184515.1 Peronosclerospora sorghi
GTTCTGGTGTGAATTCTGGGGTACAAACGTTTGTAGCGAGTTCGAGGGATGCATTTGGCCAAGTGAAGCAAGCGTTTATACGTGTGTAGTGGAGTGCACCGAGGCGGATGTGTTCGGCACACTTTAACGGGGGGCTCGATGACGATTTGATTGATTGTGGACCTCGCAGTCATCGTGGCCACATTGTGCGAGCTTTCATGACTGCTGACCGTTTTAGCGTTGACTATGACCACCACGCCGAGAACGAGATGATAATGCACTGGGAAACGTGGGAAGGTAGTGATGACGACTTTGGGTCATATGAAGAGAAACACGTTGACGAAGACGAGTCTAGTGTACCCGAACAGCTCATTTGTCCGATTACAGTATGCCCAATGTTGGACCCAGTTGTGGCTGCAGACGGACACAGTTACGAGCGCGAGGCAATTTTGCTATGGAAAAATCTAATGCGCCCCCCATTTTGGCTAATGCGCCCCCCATATGACAATTTCGAATATTTTTTTCACAAAAAGTTATGCTTTTTCACTTGATTAATGGAAGAAATGCAAATGCTCCAAAGAAGCTTTTTCTACTTCCAATTCACGACGTGCACTGGCCGCAATTCCCACATTTGCGGCACTCAACGTATTCAAAGCCGCTTTTGTCCCTCTTATTGGACTTATTCCTCGAGCCAGCCGGTATTCCCCTTTTACGAGTAACTGGGACTGGGTTCTGGAGCTGAGGGCCCATTACCACAGCCATCTCCTCCAGTCTTGCCTTGACAACTGGAACTGCGGAAGGCTCCGCAGAGTAGAGCATTTTTCGGCATATTTCAAGTGCCGTGGACCGCGGGGACAACTCTACCGCGCCTTCTTCATCACTACTATCCGCGACGGCACTATCACATTCAAGCCACCATTGTTGCCCAATATCACTGAGTTCAATACATTTGCCACTATCAATCTTGCGTGCGATAATGTGCTTACACGGAAGGATCCAAGTACATTCAAACATTCCACTGCACTCCTCATCTGTAATGGGGTGCCATTACATAATTGATATTCAAGTTAGAATATCACAGTTGAATTTCAGACGCGTTGTCTGAAATTCAAATAATAGATTATAAGTTATTATAATCTACGAAGGAAAAGTCGATTCGGTATAAATACCGAATCATGCAGGTTAACTAATAGTACAGTTAGTTTAATACTTGATATTATTTTATTAGTTAGGTAATTACTATACTGTTAGCCGCTAACCACCCATTTAATAAACACTCTTAATTTTGCGTTCTAAGCAACAAGTAAATATTTATATTTACTTTTAGTATAGGATTAGTTGTGATCAACTAATCCTACCCCTCTTGTATTGCGCGCTTCCTCGCACAACACAGTGTAAGCCTGTAACAGGATCAGTCCTGTTACACCTGGTAGCACTTTGTGGTCCGTCTTAACGACCACAGTTCCGTTCCGCTAGTCAACTAGCGGAGCGAAGATTAAGAGCCGCTCGGCATCAAGTCGTGAGACATGACGCCTGCCGAGCGAGAGAGAACGCTGGAAGTGGTGAATAAACACTTCCCCCACTTCTCGTCGCGTAGTAAAGAAGCGACGGTAGAAATGGTTCGGTCTATGGGGACCGACATCCTTACCTTCCTCCAGGGTAAGACCCCGGAGGAAGCGATAGAGGTGGTGAATCGCTTTAGGCGAAACCACCTAGAAAAGCCAGCACGGCCCGCGCAAGAGGCAGCGCGGACCGCACCTGCACCTGCAACGCATAGCGTTGAAGTGGTAAAGGCGCGAGTACCGCCCTTTACCGGTGAAGGGGGCGAGCCCCTTCGTATATGGTTTTGCAGAGATGGAAGATGCCATCTCTGCGCAAAATATTGTTGACGAACGTCAACAGGCGTACTTCGCCACAACATGTCTGGGCGGGAGAGCCAGCGCATGGGCGATGAGTCGCAGATCCACTGATGACTTTGCGTTCCTTACTTATAAGAAATTAAAAGCTGAGCTAAAGCTCAACTTTGAAGCTCCAGAAATGGAGCTAAGTAGTCGGCAGGAGTTCACGGAACTCCGGCAAGGTAAGCTTGACCTTCAAGCTTACGCTCAGAAGACGCAATATTTGCTGTCAAATATTGTGTATGAGCCGGTGCCACCTGCTATGCAGGTCACTGGCTTCATGAAGGGACTCAATGATGGTCCCGTCAAACAGAGTCTTTACCGGCACCCGCCAAAGACTCTAAGGGATGCCATTGATATGACCTTACGTGAAGAGTTCAGCATGCGATCAGCGTCATCGCATGCTGGGTACAGCCGAAGGGATCAACAGCCCTTCGCTTTTGACATGCCGCAACAGCATGTCAACAATCAGCAGTCAGGCAGACGAAGTTCACACTTCGTCTCAAGAAACAGCCACCCGCGCCAGAGCATGGGCGGTGGAGGTCCAGAGCCGATGTACCTATCGGTTGCGGTTGCTTCGAACTCGAATTAACCGAAATTTAAGAAGAACATTCGCTGCAATCGATGCGCGAAAGTGGGGCATTTTGCCCATGAGTGTATGGCACTGCGTCCGGTGCCACGCGGTCAGCGGACGGAACCGTCCGCTGCACGGCGACACCAAAAGGGACATCACCCTGTTGGTGCAAAAAACGTAAATCACCAGTAGGGGCGGGGCGCCCTACTGGGAATGTTATCCCACATGCCGACATAGGGCATGTGAGGGTAATAGCCCCAGACGGGACTATGTCCTGTCAAAAGATGCAGGGTGATGGAAAGCCTCTTATCACCCTGGAGGCTAAGCCGCACGGGAGCGATGTCCCCATGCGAGCTTTGTTTGACACAGGAGCGTCAAACAATTTCGTTAGAACTCAGAGTCTAACGCTGTTGAGCTTCGTGGAGGTAGAAACCCCACGAAGTATGTTGTCAGTCCGGTTAGCAACAGGTGCAACCGTGACTATTCCAAAGCGTGTGATTAAAACACGCTTCGAGTTGAATGAACTGTCATTCGAGGATGAATTCATCGTCCTCGATTTAGATGACAAGTTCGATGTGATACTTGGAATCCCATGGATGTCCAAGTTTAAACCTTCGATCGACTGGGTTAACCTGTAGATCGACTGCGGCGGACGCACAGGATCTGATCACCCTGTGTGTAATCCGGCTGTATCAGAGGATACAACCGCAGCGTCAGACAGTCTGGTGGATAGCGATGTCACCACCAGGTCTGTTCTGACACGATCAGCGGAAGGTACCTCCGCTGGTGAGAGTCTAGAGGGACTACCACACGCACTAGAAGAGTCGTTGCGTGTTGGAGAGAAACATTACACGGGTGATAAAGACCACCGTGAGAATGAAGTGATATCCACGGTGGGAAACACCCACCGTGAGAATGAAGTAGTATCCACAGTGGGAAACACCCACTGTGCGACCGAAGGTTCCAACACGGTGAAAGAATTCCGTGTTGATGAGAGTGAACTCACGATCGAGTGTAATCGTGAGCACAACTCCTTGGTGGCCAGTGCCCACCACGTTGAGTTATCCATGCACACGGGTGATAAAGACCACCGTGTCGCAGAACAGGCGGCCGATCAGACGAGCACATCTGATCCCCAAGAAAATTCCATGGTAGGCAGTGGCCACCATGGTGATGAGTATTCGCACTCGGTGAATCGTAATCACCGTGTAGCAGTCAATCAGACGAGTGCGTCTGATTGCATGGACAGTTCCGTCGAGACGATCAACGTCTTGACGCAAACGGAGACCGTATTAGCTACCCAGTCTCTATTGATGGAACACCCTCCGAAAGAAGGTTCGGAGGTGATGGCTCTTCCAGTGCTAAGCTGGAAGAAGTTTATGAGAAAGTTGCACGATGATCAGATCTAACAGATCTGTATTATCGTTGCAACAGATGATGTAGTGGATATTCGTGAACGAATATCCACATTACAAGTGGAAAACATTGGGAACGAGGTTCCCAATGATCAAACCAAAGTTCAACGCTTTGAAGCGCAGAGATGGGAGTCGCTTAAAGCGAACTCCCCATTTTATGAGGTACTTTGGGAATACGCTAACGTATTCCCAGAAGAAGTACCTAGCGAGCTCCCTAAGGATAAGGGAACTTGTCATGAAATTGACCTCGTGCCAGGCACGAAGTATTGTGTTACGCGGCAATGGCCGTTGCCGCGTGATCAAGTAAAAGCGATCGACGAGTTTTTCGAAGCTCGTCGTAAAGCAGGCCAAGTGCGGGAGTCTATCTTACCGCACTCTACCCCCACCTTTTGTGTGAAAAAGTCCACAGGTGGGTGGAGAATCGTTCACGCTTACAACAAGCTGAATGCAGCGACGGTACCGGCGCAGACGCCGATACCGCGAAAGGATGTCATCATTGATGGCATGTGCGGGAGCACCATCTTTAGTGCTCTCGATTTAAGAGATGGATTTTATCAAATCCTAATGCGTGAGAAGGATATCCCTCTCACGGCGGTAAGCACCCCAAGCGGCATGCTTTGGGAGTGTCTTTTTATGCAGCAGGGGCTTCGAAAAGCCTCTGCTACGTTTAACAGATGCGTAACGCATCTATTACGCACGGTGCGAGAATTTACACCGAGTTATTTCGATGTGTTCATCCATAGTAAGGGTGAACACGATAAAAGCGATGTAGATGTCCATAGGTAACATCTACGTCGAGCGTTAGAGCTTATGCGTAAGTATAAGCTCTATGCAAATCTAAAGAAGTGCACCTTTGATGCACCTGAGATACCCGTTCTTGGATGTTTTGTGGGCAAGCACGGGGTGCGTCCTGATCCAGAAAAAATCAGGGTGATCGTTGAATGGCCTACGCCAAACATCGTTAAGAAACTTCGAAAGTTCCTTGGGTTGGCAACATATTTGCACAAGTATTCGTGCAACTATGCTGGGTTAATACGAACTCTTTCTCAATTACTTAAGAAAGATGTCGAATGGCATTGGGATACCCAATGCCAAGATGCTTTTGATGCAGTCAAGCAAAGCTTGACTGAAGCGCCTGTATTGGCTATAGCCGATAACGAGCGTCCGTTCCAGGTCGTTTGCAACGCGAGAGATTTCGCTATCGGTTTTGCTTTGATGCAGCGTGATCACGATGATCGTGATCGCGTAATCTGCTATCAATCGCGTCAGTTGCGCCCAGCCGAGCGCAACTATCCAGTGCATGACAAGGAACTCCTTGCCATGAAGTATGCACTGGCTAAGTTTCGGATCTATCTATTGGGAGATAGACCGTTTGTGGTTTACACGGACCATGCGTCACTACGCACGGCAGTGAATTTACCACACATTTCTCAAAGAATGGATCTATGGCTGTCATTCTTTGCTGAATACAACTTTACGGTTGAATACAAACCCGGAAAGTTGAACGTGATAGCGGATGCGCTATCACGAAGGCCCGATTACGATACGAAACCGTCCGTAACCGAAGGTGCCAGTGCAAACGCGATCCGTTGCACTGCTTTGTCGTCGTCAATTATACGACAAGTACGCGAGGCGTACAAAACAGACGAGGAGACACGTCTGTTGATTGATTACTTAATTAATCAATCAAGTGAGAAGCGCGACGAACTCACAGAGTTCCTCCGCGCTTGCGTGCATCGATATCGACTGCACGATGGTCTGCTGCTTTACAGCACAGACCAAAAAGATGAAAGTCGCATCGTCGTTCCAAACGACGATGATCTCAAACATCAAATTATGTTTGAGTATCATGATGCACCGATTTCGGGGCATCAAGGTCGAGAGAAGACATACGCTTCTCTCTCACGTGACTTTTACTGGCGAAACCAGTACAAGTGGGTACGGAAATACGTACGCGCTTGCGAGATTTGCCAGCGCGTTAAGCCTGCGCAGTCTGCACAGGCTCCGCTGAAATCTCTGCCGGTTCCGAAAGAGTGTTGGAAGTCCATTTCAATGGACTTCGTATTCGGTCTTCCACCCGACAATAGCCGGAAGACCGGAATAGTGGTCTTTGTAGACCGTTTCAGTAAGATGTTACATCTTACTGCAGTATCAGAGGACGTAACCGCCGCTCAAACAGCGCGGATATTCGTTGATACGGTATTCCGTTTGCACGGAATGCCGGAAGACATTGTCTCGGATAGAGATCCGAGATTTACAGGACGTTTCTAGCAAGAAAAGTTCTCATTGTTGGGAACCCAGTTGAAGATGTTAACTGCGGACCATCCGGAAACGGATGGGCAGACGGAACCGGTTAACCGCGTTCTCGGAGACATGTTGCGATCATACGCACATGCCTTTGAGCAGTGGAGTGACTATCTGCCACTCACTGAATTCGCGATTAAAAATTCGGTGCATGCTTCAACTAAGCATACACCGTTCTACGTTAATGCCTTAAGGCATCCACGAACCCCAGCTTTACTTGGCGGTACGCCAAATCTAAGTGGGGGAGGGACCCGCTCAAATTTTGAGCGAGTCAATGCGCAAGTTGCAACTGCAACTTGTGAACAAAACGATGGCCCTTCTACTGAAAGTACAGTAGAAGCGGAAGCAGCTTCAAGTGAAACTGAAGCTGCATATGATGAATATGTGTCTGCAGCAATGGCTGAAGACAATGAGGGCAACGTACCTACTGCTGATAAAGCAGTAGATGAATTCGTATTACAGCGCCAAGCTGTAATACGCTATATAAAAGATGCACTTGCTTCTGCTTTGGATAAGCAGAAGCAAAATGCAGACAAGCAAGGAAGGAAGAACAAAAACTCCTTTCGGAAAGACGAATTGGTATTATTAAGTACTACCAATTTGCTTATACATGCAATAAGCAACTTCCCTACACCGAAGTTGCTTCCTAAGTACATTGGACCTTTCAAGATCCAAGAGATTCGGGAGAATGCCTATACTTTAGACATTCCCACAGCAATGCGGCTCCACCCAACATTCTATGTTGGGCGGCTCAAAACGTATCATTCGTCTTCGTCTTACGACGAGACGCAGAACCACGGAAGATACCGTGCTTCTCCAAGTCTCCCAAGAGAGACTTGTAATCGGCTTCCAGCCGTTTATGAGCAGAGCGGGGAGTCTCTACCTCCGCCTTCGACTGCTCGAGATCAACCTTGTGCCGATCGAGCTCTTCCTTACAGCGGGAAAGCTCGATGTACAGAAGATCATTCTTCTGCTGAAGGGCAGTGTGCGCCCCGAAGGTGTCGCGAACATTCTCGCGAAGATACCGATATGTCTTCACAGATCGAGACATATTGCTGCTCAAGGAGGAACAACCCTCCTCGAGTTTGCGGAGCAAAGAACCATGCTCCGCAACAACAACGGCGAGGGAACTCTTAACCTCCGCCGCCCCTGATCGATAATCAGGGGAATAAGCGATACATTCTCGAGCGCTTGATCTCGAAGCGCTCGGTTCTTTCGAAGAAGGGGCAGCGTACCGAGTACTTAGTACGCTGGCTGGGTTACCCCCAAGAGTTCGACTCGTGGGAGCCGATTGAGCTTCTGAGGGCCAACGCCCCAGACCTTTAAACTGAGTTTGAGAAGGAGTCTCAAACTCATAATGCGAAGTAGCATCAACACTAGGTGTTGATGCATTTAGGGCATCGATTAAGCCCAGAATTTCGGCGGGTACGGAAAAAACACCGTACCCCCGCAACTCCTCCTCTGACAGACGAGGAGCGCCCTGCGGACACCGCGGGAAAACGAGGTGAGAAGGGACACCACAGTTCAACCCTTCTTTGATGCAAGCAAAATGGATGTATTCCACTTTGCCTGTTCGCGAGTGCT
The DNA here is from genome assembly GCA_026184515.1 of Peronosclerospora sorghi. NCBI lineage: Eukaryota > Oomycota > Peronosporomycetes > Peronosporales > Peronosporaceae > Peronosclerospora > Peronosclerospora sorghi. The sequence continues at coordinate 7,755 of JAPDHQ010000565.1, forward strand.
TTAAAAAGCGCTCGCGCATTACGTGAACTTTATTCACGTAATCATCTGGGCTTTTGTTGTAGTTGTCAACAAAAGCGTTCCAACTCTGAGTCAGGGCGTCTTTTATCGTCCCTGTTCCTCCTTGACCCTTTCCGGCTCGAATAATATCGAACCTGGAAAAAGAGGTCAATAAAGTAAAGAGTCTATCGTATGTACTTCGATCGAATCGACGTGACTGGATGTCTTCGCAGTCATCCAGCACGTTGATATCGAACAACGCATATTGGCAGTCCCGATTACGGTGACCGCCACTGTTGGGGGCAATAGCCCATCCAGGGGTCCAAAACCCCACTTTGTACGGAACATGTGGTTCCGTACGATGATACGCTTCAGAAGCGGCAGGCGCCGCTTCTGCTCGAGCTCTTTTAGCAGGCGGAGCACCGCCTGCTTCAACACCACGCGCCGGGGTTAAACCACTTCGACGTGGAGAAGTACTTGGTCCAGGTGGGGATCTGCGTTCCCGCAACCACCTGTGATAATCATTATCGCTGTCATAGCTGACAGCTACACCAGAGTTATCATCGCTGTTAGGCGATGAGCACCTAGCAAGTTTCGACTCGCTAGATCCTTTCTCGGGGACGGCTGTGCCCCAATCACTTTGTTCGGAGTCACAACTGTCTCCGAACATGAAAGAACCCTTCCTGGCAACGCACCATTCGGGGGTTGGCATCGTGCGAGATGTTGCATTAGCAACATCTCCCTGTTTCTTGTCAGATGCCGCCTTAGCAGCATCTGTGGTCGAAGACGGTACGTCTTCCGACCTTTGTGTAGTTGACGCTGCTAATGCAGCGTCACTGTTGTCACTCAACACCTCAGCACCTAGTGCTGAGGCGGAGGAAGAATCTCCTTTGATGTTTTCAGCAACGCTCTTTAGAGCGCCGCCGCGTGCTTCGACCATCGAGTCGATGGTCAACCAGTTGGTGAATGAGAAATTCCGACCAACAAGTGCCACCTATAATTGGACAAAAAAGGAATTATTATTGGCCAGCCACTTTAAGTGGGGGGTGATGTAATGGGGTGCCATTACATAATTGATATTCAAGTTAGAATATCACAGTTTAATTTCAGACGCGTTGTCTGAAATTCAAATGATATATTATAAGTTATTATAATCTACGAAGGAAAAGTCGATTCGGTATAAATACTGAATCATGCAGGTTAACTAATAGTACAGTTAGCTTAATACTTGATATTATTATATAAGTTAGGTAATTACTATACTGTTAGCCGCTAACCACCCATTTAATAAACACTCTTAATTTTGCGTTCTAAGCAACAAGTAAATATTTATATTTACTTTTAGTATATGATTAGCTGTCATCAACTAATCCTACCCCTCTTGTATTGCGCGCTTCCTCGCACAACACAGTGTAAGCCTGTAACAGGATCAGTCCTGTTACATCATCTGTTGGCACCTTTAAATCAGGTTTTCCTTGCTATGCAAGTTTCTGTAGCGCAAAGTTCGAAACTTTGCCAAGGATGTCCTTAACGTACCACGCAGCATGGTTGTGCGCGACCGAAACTTTATCAAACTCCATTTTTTGCTCCAGTTCCACAAACCGAGTATTTAACATAAGTTGCAGTCGGTTTTTAACCATGAGCAAATCGGCGCTTGCAATTTTAAGGTATTGTTTCATGACATAGTGGTTCCCTTCACCGCGTGAAGTTGCAGCTGCCCTAAAGTGCGGATATCTATTTACCCAGCATTTCACAATTCGACGCTGGTGCGGAATCCAGGTGCTTTCAACGTAGTCCACCGCGTGCCTCCATGCATCCACTGAAGAATGAGATCTTAGCCGCTCCCAACTACCGTTAAACTCACAAGCGTTGCCGCTATACAAACATTCGTTCCATTTTTGAATAAACTCTTCAAAGAGAGGACCGTCCTGAAAGTGCTTTTTCGTATTGGCAGTAATATGTTTGTTGATATGCCACACACACAGCAGATTTGTAGCGGAGGGGAAGATGTCGGTAATTGCATTCATCAATGCCGACTCTCTGTCAGTGGTGATAACCTTAGGCTGAGTAACCTTTGTAAACGCTTGTAAAGCCCAACCATATTCCTCTCTGGTCTCCTCCCGAAGAAGCGCAAAACCAGCATTGAATGAAGAGTAAGTGGCCGTTATCCCCACAATATTCAGAAGCGGCATACCGTATCTATTCGTCTTGTAAGTAGCATCCATCACAAATACGGTGCTGAAGCGACGTGCCAACTTGGACGAGTCGTGGTGCGTAAAAAATAAGCCATTTACTGTCCGTTGGCATCGGTTTTCACCTCGAAGATAAAGTGCTCCTCTGTTAAGGTTTCGTAGAGGGCGACAATTGGGGTACGTCCATCGAGAAATTCAGTTCTGGCTCTTGACACTTCATTCTGAATATCTTTCCTCGTGCTGCGCCTGTTATCAAAGCGCGATCGGATGGTTGACAAAATTACTGAAACGCTCGCACCATTTCCAGTCATTTCTCTTGAAATCTCTTTTTCCTCCAGTGTAAGGCGCCTGTTTTCGGCATATCCTTGGCTAAGTGGGTGGTTGTGCTCCTCGGTAATGGGTGTGAACTTTCCAGTTGTTTTGTTTTTTGTTGAGTGAAGCCTTTACAATAAACGGGCAGTTTGAAAGTCGAGTGCGACTGTTTGTAGGATTGTCGTTAATTGCGGATCTGCGATCTTCATATTTTCCGCCGCTTAAGCACTGAAAGTGTACCCTTATTTGATCAGAGTGCTTTCCCAATTTGACGAGAATACCTTGTTGACGATAATGATTCAAGACGGCGTCTATCAGAGCGTCACGGCTGTCAAAACATCTGTCGTTCATTTCTTTCATCAAGTTGTCAAAACTTAGAGCAAAAACGTCAAGTTGTTTTATCCAATAAGATATCGGGATACGAAAATATTGAGGCTGCCGAGTTGAAGGTCAAAAGACAACAAAAGGATAGAACACGCCATCACTGCTCAACACTCTCGGTTCTATTATTACAAACACTATTCACACTTACATGAACCACCAAAAAGTCAACCTGGTCTCTATTTGAAGGGCGGCAACACGCCATGAGCCGTCCATTAACTCGAACGAGACACGACGTATACATAAGTGTATCATTTTCTTCGTTCAGTTCCATTATCTCCACACTATGATGCCGTCATGAGTCGGTGAAACTCATCCGCCTCGGTGCACTCCACTACACACGTATAAACGCTTGCTTCACTTGGCCAAATGCATTCCTCGAACTCGCTACAAACGTTTGTACCCCAGAATTCACACCAGAAC
>JAPDHQ010000571.1:0-10274 GCA_026184515.1 Peronosclerospora sorghi
ATGTAATTATTTAAACTAATATAAACTATATGTAACACTAAGTAGAAATTCCTAATTCGTACCTAGCTAAAATGTAGTGTACACACCTGTGTACTGACACGTGGATGGCTGACACACCACCACACCAAGGGCCCATGCCCTGATTAGTTAAAATAACCAAAGGTTCGAAACTTTTCAACCCGGCCAATACTGACCTCAACCGTGGTGTACTCATGTACACCAACACTCAGTGTTACCCGAATGTAACCCCGTTACATCCTCCCCCATCAAGACTATAGCTTACGCAATAATTAAAATTTTTGTTGGAGAACTCCAACGCCAGTTCCCCTGGCCATCCATATGTACACCTCCAGTGGTGCTATGGCGTCTCCTCTAGAAGAGGTAGACTACTCCGAAAACTCGGAAGTGGATGCCTTTGGGGATACCTCCCCAATGGTGAGCCGCTCCGACAGCGCCGAACGGCGTTGTCGGCAGCCTAATCCCTTCCCCACACGTGAGGAAAATGCATTAACCAGTGCGGCACCCCTGCCCGTATCGGATGATACATCCGAATCGCCAAAGGCGATCATCACTAATGAGCTGGACGCAGCTCAAGACTCCCAACTTGCCGCACAGGCACTAAGGGCTGCGTTACGCGCCCCCAAACGCCCGTCAATGGCGGCTTATAATTTCGATGGTCCTCGTGACCTTCCAAGGTGGACCAGGCGTTTGGTAAGGACTAGTCTAGCGTCCTATACCCCTGGCCCCGCGGCTGAACAGCCGTACCAACGCGAACGCCGTGAGAAACTCCGGCAACAACTGCTTACACAAAAGCAGTTCACTAGCGTCTCGTACCGAGAGCGCTTAAACAGGCAGGCACAAGGTGCCCCTGTTGAGAACCTCCGCGAGGTTCCTTTCGTTCTTTCTCCGGGAGAAAGTGCCGATGATGCAGAGAAGAAGTTCCGCGCTTGGGCGGAAGGGGAGAAGCTTCTCCCCAGCTTCGATGAGATGCATGAAAGCTATTCCCGTCGAGACATTTGGGTGGAGAGGGTGTTGCGCCTTACATTTGCCAAAGCTAAGGCGATGGAGCAACTACGTGCTCCGTATCGCACGCACTACGCCAGAGCCCCTTTCTCCACCATGGTGTCCGGAGACAGTGTGGTCGCCACATCTGCCTCCGGCCAACTCCCACTTATTGGGAGTGAAGAGGCTTCTCATGCCCCTCTGGTCGTTGACCTACAGCGGGATTCTCCCGCTCAAAAGCGTCAACGACGTCGCGACAATCCTGCCGTAGGGGAGTCTCGAACTCCCACGAACTCTGTGAGTGTGGATAACCTTTCCACTTCACCAGATACTGGGTTTGACCCCGATGATGGCGCCGCGCCATCAGCCGCTCCACATGAAAGTGTGAAGTACTCTCCGCATCGAGCATTGGAGGAGGAGGTCGCACAATTGCGACGTGAGATTCGCGACCGCTGTGATCGACACAGCCATCTCATCCATGATCTCCACGAGGGGACCCGCAGTGAGCGGGATGCCACTGATCGCTTCGGGAGGCGGTTTGCCTCTCTCGAGACGACCGTTGCGGAGCTCCGTGGTCGCATTTTAGCCCTTTCGGGCTTCCTTCGCCCTGCGGTGCCTTACGGCTATCCGCCTTTCCACCCTCCTCCAGGAGGGGCCCCGCCTCCGGGTCCTGGTATGGCTTAAGCATACCGACATAAAAGGTTGGATGCGTACGCATCGCCTTCGGGATGTCTAAGGTGTACGACAAGCCCTTTCGGGCTAACACTTTAAAGGGGCCCACAAACCTGGGGCGCAGTTTATTGCGCAACACATTTGAAACTTCATGTGTTGGAAGATTTTTAGCGTTTAATAAAACACTTTCTCCTACTCTGTATACCTTTTTGTTACGCCTTCCCTTTCGGTCATCTTGCTCCTTCTGCTTGTCTTGGCTTTCCGCCATGGCATCGCAGACGTGTCGTAAGACACTGAGGCGCGTCGATAAAAACTTATCGATGTGCTTTCGCACCGATACAGGTCTGAAATCGGAGAATCCTCCCCCCTCAAGCCCTGGGCCACACACGTGGCGTTAACGGAACCCTCGGATTAACTAATCCGTTCACGTAAAACGGGGTAAACCCCGTAAATGCATGTACTGAATTGTTGATAGCAAATTCAACCATCGGGAGCATCTCACTCCAACTCTTTGGAGAATCCGGACATAAACTCCGGAGAATATCCTCCACAACGCGATTAACGCGTTCCGTCTGACCGTCCGTCTGCGGATGATCCGCAGTGGACATGAGGAGCTTGGTGCCTAGAACCTTAAACAATGCTCCCCAGAATTGTCCCGTAAAACGGGGATCCTGATCCGACACAACGGAATCGGGTAGACCATGCTGTCGAAAGACACGGTCTAGGAACACTTTTGCTGTTCCTTGTCCATCTATGGACTCTGGCACCGCCTCCAGGTGAGCCATCTTGCTCAAACGGTCTACAAAGACCAATATGCCAGTGTTCCCGGCCTTATCCTTCGGAAAACCGAAGATAAAATCCATGCTTATGGATTTCCAACACTCCGTTGGAACCGATAAGCTCGCCAAAGGCGCAGCTGAACTTGCAGAGGGTTTAACCCTCTGACACGGCTCACAGGTGCGTATATACGCACCGACCCACTTATACATATTGGGCCACCAATACAAAGCTCTTAAAGCGCTTTAGGTCTTATACCGACCTAAATGACCCCCGGTAGGGGCGTCATGTGCCTCAAAGAGGACTCTATACTTCAGTTCCTCATCATGAGGAACTATCACCCGCGGAGTGTCCTCCGCGCTCGTGCTATAATATATCAAACCGTCACAGTATCTGTAACGGTGTAAACGAGCTTTAGCTCGACTTGACAGGGTTGGCTCAGACGAGCCAAGTCCCTTTTCACCCAACGCGCTGATAAGCGCCGTACACTGTGGGTCTTTCTCATACGCCTGGCGTATGAGATCCACCACAGACGTGGTGAAGAATGTAGAGTGAGCGAGCTCGTAATTGGGACAACGCAACAACGCGTCTGCAAGCACGTTCTGCTTGCCATGTTTATACTTAAACTCAAAGTTGTACTCCGCAAAGAAGGAGAGCCAACGGGCCATCCGTTGCGAGAGATGAGGCGACTTTGTCGCTGTCCGTAAGGACGCGTGGTCAGTATAAACCACGAACGGCTTTGAGCCGAGTAGGTGAACCCTAAATTTGACAAGAGCATACTTCATTGCAAGTATCTCCTTGTCATGAACGGGATAATTCCGTTCTGCAGCTTTAAGCTGCCTCGACTCAAACGCAATTACGCGTTCCCTTCCTGCATCGTCTGCTTGTAACAAAGCACATCCGATTGCGAAATCGGAGGCGTCGCAGACGACACTAAATGGTTCCCAGAGTCTGGGAGAGAAAGAACGGGAGCTTTTAACAAGCTCCCCTTAACCGCTTCAAAAGCGTTTTGGTTTTCAGTTTCCCAACACCAATCAACATTCTTCCTAAGAAGGTCGGTCAATGGCTTCGCCATTTCAGCGTAGTTCTCGCTGTACTTGCGTAGATAGTTGGCTAACCCAAGCCACTTCCGTAAATCTCTAAGATTTACAGGCGAATGCTACTCCACAATGGCTTTCACCTTCGCGGGATCCGCCCGCACTCCATCCTTACCGATGAAGCATCCGAGGAAAGGAATTTACTCAGCATCAAATATACATTTGTATGCGTTCGAATATAACTTATGCTCTCGCATACATTCGAGCACTGCTCGAAAGTGTGTCAGATGCGTCTGAACATCAGACGAGTCGCCTTCCGCACGACTATGGACGAATATATCGTCGAAGTACGTCTGAACGTACTTCCTATGAGGGCGGAAGAGTTGAGTCACCAAGCGATTGAAAGTCGCTGGTGCATTCGAAAGCCCTTGTGGCATAACAAGCCACTCCCACAGCATGCCACTAGGCGTTCTAACCGCTGTCAGCGGAATATCGGACGCTCGCATGAGCACCTGATAATACCCGTCCACCAGATCTAAGGCACTGTACACAGTACAGCCCGCCATATTGTTATGGAGGACATCCTTCCGAGGAATCGGAGTCTGTATGGGTACAGTAGCTGTATTCAGCTTGTTATAGGCATGCACAATGCGCCACTTTCCGTTCGGTTTACGAACACAAAAAGTGGGAGATGAGTGGGTAGACTTACTCTACCGTACCATCCCTGCCTCTTCTTTCCCCTTAAAGAATGCGTCGATGACGTCGCATTGTTCCTTGGGGAGAGGCCACTGCCTAGTGACGCAGTATTTGGTTCCGGGAATCAAATCAATTTCATGTCGGACTCCCCGATCCGGTGGTAACCCCATCGGCGGGTTGTCACTAATGACATCTCCAAATTCCTTTAATAAGGAATGGTAAGGGTCCTCAGGATCCACGAGGATCTTGAGGCCGCTTCGGGCATTTAATGCCTGTTTGGTTTTCACCAAAACTGACTCGTCCATCTTGGATGAGGAGTTCAACTCCTCTTCCGGACGCAACACGACGACCTCGTCGATTTCATCTGCTTTTAAAGCAGTCTCAAACTCGTTGAAGGACATCTCCTCCAACGACAACAGTTCGCCTACCCCAGGCAACCGTTCCAGGCTTACGCCTTCTGTGACAACATCTGTCACACTATTCAGCATCCTGTAGGACTGCTGACTACTGCCCTCGGGACTCATCCCGAGACCCAGATGGGGGGAGTCAATTGCCCCATCTACTGGAAGCGCCACGCGCCTATCCACAGAGGTCTCTACCTCTACCACCGGTGACTCGCCGGTCTCGCCTATAACGGCGTAATCGGAATCATTTCCGACGTGCGAAAGAGACGAACTTCGGGTCTCTTCGCTTGGAAGCGCCTCGTGCTTAACCACAGGGGTCTCTACCCCTATCACTGGAGTCGCAACTTGTTCGCCGGACACGGCTTGGTCGGAATCAATTCCGAACTGTAGAAGAGACGAACTTCGGGTCTCTTCTCTAAGCGCCTCACGCTTACCCTCAGAGGATTCCACCTCTATCACTGGAGACTCACCAGTATCGCCTACATCGGCGCGGTGATTAACCGCCGAATCCCGCTCGTTAAGGAACTCTTCCTTAACGCCATTGGGAATGATCTTTTCATACATCCCAATCTCTGGCATCTCACGCCAGAATCGCTTTTGCGATCTAGCAAATGTGGGTTCATGACTCGCCAATGCTTCACCCGACCGCGGGTACGTTGAGCCAATGGACTTAGACTTCCAGTCTATCCATGGCTCGTGGCGTTCCATCCACTTCATGCCCAGAATGAGGTCATACCTCGAGTCCAAATCCAGGACTAGGCAACGTTCTAAGCTGTCGAAGTCTGCAAACTTCAGCTTAAGGTCAATCGAGACATTGGGCACAGAAACCTGTACGCCCGTCGCAAGACGGATCGTGACAACGTCACGAGAACGTGCCTCTAGGGCCTCGGCATACAGCCGACTCTTCACAACAAAAGCCCTTCTGACATAATTGTCAGACGCTCCAGAGTCTATCAAGACTTTCCAAGGCTTATCAAAGCCTTTCACGTCCGCAAGGACTACCATCAAACCTGGCTGGTACACCAACTCGGTGCTAGAAAGCACCGCTTCCCTCGGGGCTTTGTGCTGTCGTCCCCTACCCTGGGGCTTAACAGCACTGAGGGGTCCCCCAGTAGGGCGCCCCGCACCTACTGGGAGCCTTCGTTTCCCGACGGCTTGGACAAAGGCTTTTTTTTTTCATCCTTGGTCCCTTGTAGCGAGTGTCTCGCTGGGGATTTTTTGGACATCTGTTCTTCAGATGATCCATGCTCCCACACAGGAAGCATCTCAGCGGCCCACGCCACTGCAACAGCCAAGAGATCTGTCTCGAAGCTCTGTGAAAAAGAGTCAGAATGACTCTTAGCGGGAGGTTTCTCCTCCGCTTCGACCTGACTCAGGTCCATGGGATCGGGACCAACCTTAGAGGAACGGAAGTTCCTCTCGGCGTTGAACGCCATCTTGAATGCCTCTTCCAGGGATTCGGGTCGTCATCGGAACAATTCCGAACGTGCTGCCCCTTCTCTCAGGCCTTCCATGAAGATGGGGATGGACACATCGTCCGAATACGCTTTCGCGTACATCCCTGCCAACAGGTTCTTAAGCTCCTGGATATAAAACTCCAGGTCCTTAGTGCCTTGACGGCACCTCAGGAACGCCAGTTGATTCTGGAAAAACCAGATCAGGCGTTGCGTACATGTCCATAAGCTTCTGCTTAAGGACCTTCCATGTTGGAAACACGTCCTTGACTGATTCCGAGCATGTAAACGCCCATGTACGGGCTTGGACCGTAATATGGGTCAATGCAAATCCCACTTGCAAGTGATCAGCGGTCATGTTCGCTGTGGCGAAGGCCGTTTCGACCTCTCGCAACCAAACATAAAGGTTGTCACCCTTCTCTCCGGTGAACTCCTTTATCTTAAACGATAATGGAGGGCGCACCCCCGTGGAATGACCTCCACCGCGACTTTCCTCATGAGCGATGAGGGCATTCACCCTTGCCTTTACGGACTCAAGGCCCTGCTCCACTAGGAGCTTCATACCTTCTTCCCCCGTTAAGGGTAACAGCCTTTTAAATGCTTCCTGATGGACGAGGGTCAAACTATCCCAATCGTCCTGATTCATCCTTTGCAGAGGATGCCTAGTCTACCAACATAGGTGTTGGATTGACTACAAGTGCTACCAGATGTAGCCGGTGCGTATACGCACGGTGCGGCTAGCGCACAGAGGAAGACTTTCCTTAAAGCGGCGTTCGCCGCTACTTAGCCGATACGCCCTTATTAAGGGCTTATTAGGAGAGAGCTCTCCTACTCGGGGCCAAGATTCCCGGGTTAGTTTACTGTAGCCTTTGCTAGTGCCTTAACGGCAAGGCTCCCTTACAAAGGGTGTAGCTAAGGGGAGGGCTCCCCTTACGCTACGGCACTCACTACACGCACGACCGGTCGAGGTCGTGCGTCTGTAAGAAAGAGTGAAATGTAAACTGAATATATTTAATATGTAATTATTTAAACTAATATAAACTATATGTAACACTAAGTAGAATATTCCTAATTCGTACCTAGCTAAAATGTAGTGTACACACATGTGTACTGACACGTGGATGGCTGACACACCACCACACCAAGGGCCCATGCCCTGATTGGTTAAAATAACCAAAGGTCCGAAACCTTTCAACCCGGCCAATACTGACCTCAACCGTGGTGTACTCATGTACACCAACACTCAGTGTTACCCGAATGTAACCCCGTTACATTTAGAGGCTAATAGTATAGTAACTAACTAATTAATATAATAATATCAAGTCTTTAACTATCTGTACTATTAGTTAACCCGCATGATTCGGTATTTATACCGAATCGACTTTTCCTTCTTAGATTATAATAACTTATAATCTCTTATTTAAATTTCAGACAACGCGTCTGAAATTTAACTGTGATATTCTAACCTGAATATCAATTATGTAATGGCACCCCATTACATCACCCCCCTGCTTAAGGTGGTTGGCCAATAATAATTATTATTTTGGTCAATCATGGGTGGCACTTGTTGGTCGTTCTCATTTACCAACTGATTGACCATCGACTCGATGGTCAAGGAACGCGGCGGCGCTCTAAAGAGCGCTGCTGAAAACATTGAAGGAGCTTCTTCCTCCGCCTCAGCACTAGGTGCTGAGGTGTTGAGTGACAACGGTGACGCTGCATTAGCAGCGTCAACTACGCAAAGGTCGGAAGACGTACCGTCTTCGACCACAGATGCTTCTAAGGCGGCATCTGGCAAGAAACAGGGAGATGTTGCTAATGCAACATCTCGCACGATGGCAACTTCCGAATGACGTGTTGCCAAGAGGGCCATGTTCGGGAGTTCTGACTCCGAACAAAGTGATGGGGTTACAGCTGTCCCCACTAAAGAATCTAGCGAGTCGAAACTCGCTAGGTGCTCATCGCTTAACAGCGATGACGACTCTGGTGTCGCTGTCTGCTATGACAGCGACAATGATCATCACAGGTGGTTGCGGGAACGCAGAGCCCCACCTGGACCAAGTACTACTCCACGTAGGGGTGATTTAATCCCGGCGCGTGGTGTTGAAGCAGGCGGTGCTCCTCCTGATAAAAGATCTCGAACAGAAGCGGCGCCTGCCGCTTCTAAAGTGTATCATCGTACGGAACCACATGTTCCGTACAAAGTGGGGTTTTGGACCCCTGGATGGTCTATTGCCCCCAACAGTGGCGGTCACCGTAAACGGGACTGCCAGTATGCGTTGTTCGATATCAACGTGCTGGATGACTGCGAAGACATCCAGTCACGTCGATTCGATCGAAGTACAGACGATAGACGTCTGTACTTTATTGACCTCTTTTTCCAGGTTCGATATTATTCGAGCCGGAAAGGGTCAAGGAGGAATAGGGACGATAAAGGCGCCCTGACTCAGAGTTGGAATGCTTCTGTTGACAACTACAACAAAAGCCCAGATGATTACGCGAATAAAGTTCACGTAATGCGCGAGCGCTTTTTAAAGCACTCACGAACAGGCAAAATGGAATACATCCATTTTGCTTGCATCAAAGAAGGGTTAAAGTGTGGTGTCCCTTCTCACCTCGCTTGCCCGCGGTGTACGCAGGGCGCTCCTCGTCTGTCAGAGGAGGAGTTGCGGGGGTACGGTGTTTTTTCCGTACCCGTCGAAATTCAGAATTTAATTGATACCCTGAATGCATCAACACCTACTGTTGATGCTACTTCGCATTATGAGTTTGAGACTTCTTCTCAAACTCAGTCAAAAGGTCTGGGGCGTCGGCCCTCAGAACCTCAATCGGCTCCCAAGAGTCGAACTCGTGGGGATATCCCAGCCAGCGTACCAAGTACTCGGTACGCTGCCCCTTCTTCGAAGGCACCGAGCGCTTCGAGATCAAGCGCTCGAGGATATATTGCTTGTTCCCCTGATTATCAATCATGGTAAATTGGAATACTTTAACTTTCTCTGATTATCACTCAGGGGCGGCGGAGGTTGAGAATTCCCTCGCCGTTGTTGTTGCGGAGCATGGTTCTTTGCTCCGCAAGCTCGAGGAGGGTTATTCCTCCTTGAGCAGCTATATGTCTCACTGTTTGAAGACATATCGGTCTCTTCGCGAGGATGTCCGCGACATCCTCGGGGCGCACACTGCCCTCCAGCAGAAGAATGATCTTCTATACATTGAGCTTTCCCGCTATAAGGGAGATCTCGATCGGCGCACGGCTGATCTTGAGCAGTCGAAGGCGGAGATAACGACTCTCCGCTCTGCTCATCAACGGCTGGAATCCGATTACAAGTCTCTCTTGGGAGACTTGGAGAAGCACGGTATCTTCCGTGGTTCTGCGTCTCGTCGTAAGACGAAGACGAATGATACGGCTTAAGCCGCCCAACATAGAATGTTGGGTGTAGTCGCATTGCTGTGGGAATGTCTAAGGTATAGGCATTCCCCCGAATCTCTTGGACTTGAAGGGTCCAATGTACAAGGAACAGCGAAAGTGTTCCTATACCGTGTCTTTCGACAGCATGGTCTACCCGATTCCGTTGTGTCGGATCGGGATCCCCGTTTTACGGGACAATTCTGGGGAGAGTTGTTTAAGGTGCTAGGCACCAATCTCCTCATGTCCACTGCGGATCATCTCCGAATTCCTTTAACAAGGAATGGTAAGGGTCCTCAGGATCCGCAAGGCTCTTGAGGCCGCTTCGGGCATTTAATGCCTGTTTAAATTAATTTAGGCTAATTACATATTAAATTTACATTCAGTTTACATTTCACTCTGAAGACTGCTAGGCGCACGACATCGACCGGTCGCGCGCGCAGTGAGTGTTGTAGTGTAAGGTAAGTCCTTCCCTTAGCTACCCCCTTATTAAGGTATTGCATGTGTAGGTAAATTGGTAGTACTTAATAATACCAATTCACCTTTCAGAAAGGAGTTTTTGTTCTTCCTTCCTTGTTTGTCTGCATTTTTCTTCTGCTTATCAAAAGCAGAGGCAAGTGCATCTTTTATATAGCGTATTACAGCTTGGCGCTGTAATACGAATTCATCTACTGCTTTATCAGCAGTAGGTGCATTGTCCTCGTTGTCTGCAGCCATTGCTGCAGACACATATTCATCATATGCAGCTTCAGTTTAAATTGAAGCTGCTTCCGCTTCTACTGTACTTTCAGTAGAAGGGCCATCGTTTTGTTCACAAGTTGCAGTTGCA
>JAPDHQ010000578.1:0-11116 GCA_026184515.1 Peronosclerospora sorghi
TATCTCTGGGGCGGAACTCTTCACCCCAGACACAAACAGACCAAAAATACTTCCAAGAGATAACTTCCAATAGTTCGATCGTCCAAAAGATCAAGACCTGACCAATACGAAATAATAGAGGGTAGACCGACCGTTCCGGTCTAGCCCCTGACCAATACGAAATAAGACCAAAACCGGTCTAGTTTCCAACAAATATTAAAACAAGCCAATATTTCCGCGTAAAGACCCCATATGCTCGTGAAACTCCACAAACGATATCTCCACGCCAATACCAATCCAGTGAATAGCACGTTCCAAACGTACTTGAGTTGAGTTGTTGAGATCGCCAAATCGTACTCCCGTCGAGGGACTTCCGGTGGGCCAAAGTGCGCGTGCGGCGCGTCCAGACCGGGTATAATGGGCGAGAGGGGATAATTCGACCCTCTTCCCCCAAACACTCCGCGGCGGGCGGAGGCGACTAGTGTACGAAAAGGAAGAACGGCGACCCCTAGCTGTGGTGTGAACCAAGACCAGAAGAGGTTTCAGCCACTTATCCGAAAGCTAAAAGATTTCCTTACTTAAAGGTATAACCTCTGTCCTAAAAGGTAAAACCACAACCAAAAGCCTCTTACTTGGAAAAACCACAGCTAAAATACTACTACCCTATAGTCCCTAAATGTACCCCCACAAAAATATGTAAAATACCCAAAGTCGGGTGACTCACCAAAACTTGCGTTCTTGACACTTCTTGAGTCTGATAGGCTGAAAAGACCCCCTTGTTTAAACCAATCCGAAATTAGACCAAATGCCTTGACGAAACTTGACCAGAAGTGTGCCAAATTTTGGGCACGCTTCTCCACAGCCGCCCCTGAGTCAGACCGTGTCGCACAACGACAACGGTCTGACCTCGTCCATCAAATTCAGTTGAACCTTGGTCATTCAGACTTTTCCGACATGGAGCAACCATCTTCTTCATCCGTTCCAGGTACTTGCACTGCTGGACTTGACCTTCTTGTATTTCCTTAACGACCGTTCTTGTAGGCACCTCGCATACCACGTCATCGCATGTCACTTCGCCCGTCTGGTCGGTCCGGTCTGGCAGCCCCCATCGTTCTACTGCACCTCAGACATCGGCAGGGCATCAGACCGGGACCGACGCGCAGTTGCAAGACACACTTGAAGAGATCGCACGTCTCCAGGAGCAGATTGCTCAACAGGCGACACAACGTAAGCGTGCATGTCCGGTCTTCACCTTGGACCTGTTCTAACCTTCGTTTGTCTTCAGCCCGTATATCTCCAGCCCGTATAACTCCTGGCATCAGCAAGGCGATCAATGCCCTGCTTGCCGCCGATCGGCAGTCGAAAACGCATGACCTCCAGCTGCGTCAGATTTTGACCGGACTAATAAACGCGCGCAATAGGTTGACCCGATTGGAGGCTCATCAGCTTCATCTTCGGGAGCAGCTTGTACTGGTCCAACAGCAGCAAGCAGAAGACCTTCTTGACCAGACCACGTTGAGCATTCAAAGCGACGACCTCGAGAGGCGTCTCACTGAGCTCCGAATTTCGATTCAAGACCAGACCGAGTAGGTCCAGTCTTGTGAACGCAAGTCGAACGATTGGACGCAGGCAGCGAACAGGCGTCGGGCGGTATTAAAAGAATGTCATCAGCGCTTGGTTGACCTGTTGCGTCCTCGTCGGCATCCGGTTGCTGCCTCCAGCGTAGACCGGTCTGCGTCGGCCGCCTTGGTGGACCTGCACCAGGACCAATACCGACGCCATCCATTGGCCAAAATTCCACAGTCCATTATTTTACAAAATTCCAAGAAGCGCGCAAGCGCGCCGGGTGGCTCGAGGGCGCGGGGCATAGCGCTTGACCCCGAACTAGGGGGAAGCGTGCGGTGCCCCATAAGCGAGCCAAGACGCAGGCGCTTCTCGTGAACCCAAGATTGGACGTGAGTGATGCCTGCAACCCTGCCAAAACTCAAGCGCCCTCGCTCCCTCGTGCTGACCATGCCAAGTATTCAGAGGTCTCGTCCTGGGATGACTCCGGAGAAGACTCCGGTGATTCGGAGTTTGCTGTCCCCATCCCAACCAAGTCGCGAACAAGTCCACATGAAAGTTTTGTTCAAGTTGCATCGACTTCGGAGCAGACCAAGAAGACCGGTCCGCATGGTGGCATTCTACCACCTCATGTGTCGACAAAGTCAACACCTACGGTCTTTCCTGGGACATCCAATCTACACAAAGATGCTTTGTTGGCCAACGTGGCAATCGACAGTTCTTTCCTTCCGCCACGAACGCGTGAGGATACTTTGCCGTGGTCGCCAGGGCAGATCGGTTGTTTACGCCGGTCCACCCTGACCAAGCAGCTCCTGGCCCGGTCTTTCTCTCGTCCAGACCATTGGCTTTTCCCGCCGGCGAAGAAAGTTCCTGCCGCGTCGGAATGGCGGCCGGACTTGATCACGTCGGCACAGATCTCTCGCTTGTACGCTGACGAGCCGTGAAAGATTTTCGAGCATCCCATGCTGGGATTCATCTTCCACTCGACTCCGTGGGCCAATGCTTTCATGAGTCGGGTGAAATATTTTAACAAGACTCACACTCAAGCCATCTGGGAGGCATCCTACTATCTGGTGCTTCCCCCGGAACGAGTTCGGCAAGACCCTGGCTTGGCGACCATCCAGAACAAGCGCAAGCGGCGTCGGATCAGAGCGGGTGAGGCCTGGCAGTCCCTGTGCCAATATGTTTTGGACGGGATGCTGCCCGAGATTGCGACGTAGATGTGTTCTTATATCCAGTTGTACTTCATATGCCGCGGCGTCGCGTCGAGAGGACCCGGCTGCTGGCTGACGGTGGCACATGGTACCCCGGTCTTGGACCTCAAGGATGCTTTGGTCGAACTAGACCAACAAGAACCTTGGCGTAACCAGTACCAGGACCAAGTTGAAAAGCATCCGTCGTTGACCGTCGGCCGTCTGTGGGGTGATGGCGAGTGAGGTCGTAAGTAGTCGACCAGATAACACTTAATATATATCATCGTTCCTTTTCACATGTTCGGTCATCAAATCACTTGAGCTAATTCCACCACTTTCTCCAGAGTTGCACTAGACACGTTATCACCAACCGTTCCACTTACATCGCGAAAAACAATCCACGTTCGCCACTCCACTATTCCAATTCGCCACATATTCACAATACACAATACACAATACACAAGACCTTCCACCTCTTCACACCGGTCGGGAAGACCGATGCTACTGCATGTCTTGGTCTTGGTCTTCATGGGTCTGCATCACTGCGAAACGGTTCCGACTGACTCGGTCCCGTTCGAATTCTCGTAGTAGTGCTCCACAGTTCAGGTCGGACTCATCGATCCAAGTTGTTTCATCACGGTCCTTCCATCGGACCAGATATTCTTGGTGGGTCCGGCCGAACCTAGTCTTCTTGACCGATCGGACATCTAAGACCTTTTCCACTTCAAATTCGTCCTTCTCCAGCGGTCGTTCCCAACTGTCCTCTGGCAGTAATGCTTCATCGAAATCAAACTGTTCTGCCTCGTCTACTAGACAGGGCATTTTGGGACGATCAGGAAATTATCGGACCAGTTTTAACTTGGACACATGTACGATCGGGAAGACCTTGTAGTCCGTGCCGGTTGTTACTAGACGGGCAGCGTGTTCACCAATCAGCTCGGCAACACGGAAAGGACCGTGCCACATGTGATCCAGCTTCTTCGCATAGCCCTCCTTCACTCGGTCTAGGTACAACCATACCCTCGCCCCTGGTTCTATACCGTGGGGTTGGACCCTGTCGTTGTTCCGGTCTGCCCGGTCTTGTGTAGCTTGACGTAACTTTTCGTTAACAATTTCTCTTGCATGCTGGTAATGTTTCTGGACCTGCATGCGCCAACGTTGAGCATCACGATCGCGGGTCCGAGTGCAGCCAATAGGTATCGCGGCTTCAAGAGTGGACCGGGGGTCCCACCCATACGCAAGATAAAAAGGCGTTTCTCCTCGGACCCGATCGGTCGACGAGTTGAGTGCAAAAACACCAGCCTTTCTGCGTATTCGTCCCAATCGCGCTGGTCTGGATCGGCAACGTACATCTTGATTGCTCTTGTAATAGTTTGTACCATACGTTCTGCCGATTCATTCGCTTGCGGACGATATGCCATCGTCGCGCTCTGTTTTTGGCCCAGCATATTTTTAAACGACCGGAACACCTCGGCCATGAAACCGGGTTCTCGGTCGTGTCGGATGACCTCGCTGGCGCCGAACCTTCGGAACACGCATTCTTCGTAACTTTTGGCGATCAGCTCGGCATACCGGGACGCACTTGCCTTCGCAATAACTAGAACGGTGAACAGGTCTACCCAGATCAACAACTCAGTATTGCCATATGTCGATTTAGGCAGCGACGGTATATGGTCCATCGCTATGACCTGGAAAGGGTAGGTAGCTTCGATATTTCCGGGCGATCGACCCTTGATTACCGGTCTACCCTTTCCGGTCTCGCAATCCGTAGAACAACCCACATATTTCTGTACACTTCGGAAAAGACCTCTCCAGTGAAAGTGGGACCTGATCTTGTGATACGTTCTGCCTATGCCCTGATGTCCCCCTTCTAGACTCACATGGTAGTGATGGAGGACATCCGGCTGCAGCAACTCAGGTATCACCAATTTTGCCAATCGGTCCCGGTCTGCACTGTCTTGGTCGGCATCGCGGCAGTAATATAGTAAACCATCCTCATCCACTTCGTAACTGTCTGCGATCTTGGCACATTCTTTCGCTTGACCATTCGACAACTTAGACAATTCACCGCGCAGGTAGGTCTTCAAATTCACAATCCATTCTTCTTCGTCCTGCGCCTTGAGGATCCGTTCTGCCCTTAGTCGTTGCACAACAGATTCACTCAACCGTTCCTTTGGGAACGGTTGGTGGGACTTCCGAGCTTTCGGTCTAGTCGCGACCATCACATGCACCTGGTCCGGAGCGTTCTTGGGTCCGATCACCTCGGGGAGCCTGTTTATATTCATCAATTCATCAAGAACGGCCTCCTCGGTGATCGTAGCCCCGGTCTGGTCTCGCATGGCCTTGGTCGCGAGGTAGTCGGCGCTTCTGTTCCAGTCCCGTTTCACGTGCAATAGCTCGTGATTGGGGTGATCCTTCAATGCCTTCATTACTCGATCATTTAGCGTCCTTAGTCGTGGAGCCTTGCAGTCGATCTCTCCGGTGATCTGCCTGATCACTAGGTTGGAGTCACCACATATGATGACTCGCCCCTTCTCTTGCGACGACAGCAGGTCCAGACATAGAAGTAGACCTCGGTACTCCGCCTCGTTAACAGTAATATCCGGCGTGAATCGGCAGCGGCTGCAACTATAGACCATTGTGGAAAATTCCACAATATGGAACTATAGGCGCCTACCTTCTTCTTCACGCTTGCCGATCCGTCAAAACTTAAGACCAAGAGCTCTTCATCATGGTCGACGGTCGGTGGCGGTCTCGAGACTGACTGCCGAGGTTGCTTCCTCGGGGCAATCGCTATCAATGCCTCGTCCACTTCAGACCGAGGGGTGATACTGGCAGCTAATGTGCCCAATATCTCTTCCTCGCCCCTGGTGCACTTAACGACCTCGAGGGTCCACTGCGACAAGACCGCCGACCATCTGCCTAGACGTCCGTCCATCCCATTGGCTGATAATAGCCAGGCCAAAGTAGACCGTCTTGACAGGACCTTTATAGGTCGGCCGACCAGCAGGTTGTAACACACATCCAGAATTCGTAGCAGCGCCAGAACTTCTTTCTCGACAATTCCATAGTTCACTTCATTTGGCTTCAGCGTTCTGCTCGTGAACGTGACCGGATGGTACACACCATCATGATCTTGTACTAGAGTGGCCGAAATGGACCACTGACTAGCATATACAATAATGGTCGGGACCTTTTCGGGATCAAAATTCTTCAAAATCGGTGCCTTCACCATCTTAGCCTTCAACATACCAAAAGAAAACTTTGCACGCTTCATATGGTCTTCGGCATCTACTTGCGGACAATCTGCAGCAAGACCAGAGTCGGCGCCCCCATGTAAAGTTGCCCGGTCTTCTTCGCGCAACATATGGTAGTCCACTTCACGGAGCTCATACAACACAGCCGCGTAGATAGCAAAATCTTCGATGAAGCGGCTGTAGTAGTTTAAACTTCCTAGGAAGGACTGCATTGCCTTCAGAGACTTGGCAAACGGGAGGTTGCTTAACGAATCCAGATCCTTAGTATTAGCCTCTAGACCATTGTTCGAGACCATATGACCTAAATAGGCGACCTTGGACATACCCCAAAAACTTTTTATGGCGCTGATAGATGGGTTCCAGCGGTCGCATGTCTCCAACAATCGTTCAACCTTCTCGCACAGATCGTTCCATGACGAGGCAGGTATCAGAAAGTCGTCGATGTACGACCGCCTCCCTAGAACGGACGGTCTTCTTTCCCGATCGGGTTCACCCTCTGTAAACACATCATAACTTTCGGAAGGGTCCCGATCGGTCTTGATTTTGAAGTATCCGTACAGTGCGTTGTCTATCAACCTTTGATAGATCTGGGTGCGTTCTTCAGACCGAACGGCATACGGTTCCACTCGAAAAGACCAAACGGTGTCACAAATGCGGAAATCTCACGGGCTCGATCAGTCATCGAGACCACCCAAAATCCACTTGCCACGTCCAGCGAACAATACCACAAGGTCTTGTCCAGGTCTTCCAACAAATCATTAATCAGCGGCATCGGATACACCATAAGTTTAGTTAACCGATTTACCAGCCGATAGTCGATGCACAACCTAATGTCGACGCCATTCTTCTTGATAACAATTACGATCGGCGAGGCCCATGGCGAGGTCGACGGTCTAATAATCTTGGTAGCCAACAGTCCTTTGATAAGATCAGAAAGCTTTTCCCGGTACTGTGGCGCCACGCGTCGACATCGCTGAGCAATCGGCTTGGCATCTCCAACGTCAATATCGCAAATCGCACCACGGGCTTCAGGTGGTAAGGCATTGACCTTTCCGATCAGCAGATGTCTTTTCTTCCATATGATATTCTTCAACTGCTCGATCTGGTCTGGACTGTTAAGGTCTTGATCACCCACTTGTAAATCATCCATTGTAACTTCGGGCGAGTCGGCAGACACTTCAGGAAGGACTGCCATTTGTCTTTCCAGCTCCTGAATATACTGTTCCCCGCCTTCATGTATACAGACTTGTTCATCTTCTGGGGTGATATCACCTAGACCATCTGGACCGGCTGAACGCCCCTGGTCTTGATCGACGGTCTGTCCTTAACTGATATCGGTCTGATTAGGAATACCGTCATGGTCCGACCTAGCAACTTCATGTTCCCCTTCTTCCGTTTCTTGCTCCACTGTCGCCTGGTCTTGTGCTGACACCACGTTGACTAGCCTCGGCTCGTCTACTTGATGGTCCACCGTTCCTGGTGACTGCGGCGCCTTTCTTTGGACCAACATCTTTTTTGGGGTGACATAACTTGGTCTTTCCACTAAAGGTGAGGTATCCTCTTCCACCGACCCATCATCGCTGATAAGATCGGTGGTCGATTGGTACGCCAGGTTTTGCCACTCGACATACCGCCTCGACCCAATCGAGACGAACCCCATCTTCCTTGGTACCTTCCCTTCTGCTAACCACATGCCGACAATATTGTTATTGTACAGTGTCAGCGGCTTGTCACCGATATTGGTAACACGGACAAAATCACGTCGACCAGCACTCTTTACGAAGGTCGAGACCCACCGATCACCCCTGGTCAACGACAACTTCCTCGAACGAAAACCTTTCTCAACCGGGGTATCGGCAGACCGACCAACTGGGATAGTGAGGTCTTGGTCCCACCGGACCAGATCGGTATACGAACCGTACAGAGGTCTTCGACCAGCCAACTGGACCTGGACCTCATCCGGGAGCGTAAGCACTCCATGTGACAGGTCTAGGCGAATACCAGCTGGGACCATGAAATCCATTCCTAGTAAAGCGTCTTGACCAGCCAACTTGCCAACCCAAGCGCGGAAAAAGTAGACCAGCGATCCCGACAAAGTAATTTTAACACGCGTTCTTCCTTCGGTCATATAAGAGTTTTCGCCGATCCCGACGCATTCTTGTCTCTGGGTATCGTCTATACGACATCCGACCTTACGAGCAAAGGAGGAGTCGATTATCGAGACTTCAGCTCCAGAGTCGAACAATATCGTCGCTTTCTGGTTATTAATCTTGCCACAGGCTTTCGCCTGATTGAACCATTTATCAGGCGCGTGATACTTCCAGTATCCGCGGGATTCTCCAGGCAGCAAGTCCAACTGCATAACCACCTTAGTCCGGGAGTACTCATCGGTCTTCAGACTGTAGACCGGATGGTCTCAGTCGACGCAATTTGGAATAGAACGTGTATTGTCGGTCTTATCCTCCTTGCCGACATATGCATAGATGTGAACCGTAGAACGCTCGGCTCGATCCAGATTACAACCTGACGAGCGTTCTAGTTTAACATCTTTTCTGCGTCCGGCGGCAGCATCCCCGCGTGCTTCTCCGGCACGTACCACTTGCGCATCATGTTAAAAATTCTTCAATCTTGCAGTGGCCGGCCTCGTGGATCTCTCCACATGACTTGCATGCGAAGAGGAAGTGGTCCGTCGGGTGGCCGCGTCTCTCGCACTTCTTGCACACCATCTTCTTCCAGCAGTTTGGACCATCATGTTTGCTCGACCCACAGTGGGAGCACTTCTGACGAGGTCGGTATGGATCGGACTTGCTTCCGTTCCTTCCCTTCCGGTCCACCTGGTCGGACTTCGACTTGGTCTTTGGGGCAGGTCCCGCAACATAGACGTAACGATACTGGTCTTCATCCGATGACTCCTGGCTGGATGGACTTCCACTTTCCCCTTCTGACCCCGTGCTGTCATCAGCTACAATTGCCTTGACCGCTCGGGTCGGTATAGTCCAAGGTATCTTGACCGGACCGGTCTGGGTCTTGGAACGATAGCGACCTGATCCACCAGCGGTCTTCGCTCTCATACTACGCGACTGTTGTAACGTACGCAGGGTCTTGTCGACTTCGACCGCATCCTTAAGACGCAGTAGAGTAAGCTGGTCCGCCAGTTCTTGATCGTCAAGGGTACTAATATAGTGACCCACATGTTCTAAGGCGGCACCGTTCGGCGGGTTATTCTCTTTGATTGTTATGCCGGCGCGAAGTGCAGCCACGTTCAACCGATGCAAATACTCGATCGGTGTTTCGTCGGCCCGCTTCTGCATATGGTGGTACTTACGGGCGCTTGAAAATCCGGAGTTACAATATTGACCTTCAAAATCCGCACATAACAGGTCCCAGTCAGACCGGACGCCCCGACCCAACTGTTGAATCCAGTTCGCAGCCGGTCCTTTTAACAAATCCAGGAAGATTAAACAACGTTCGCTTTTTGGGGTCTGGTCTCGCAAGAACGCATACTTGACCCGACTGAACCAAGACCGGGCCTGGTCTTCATCAGCATCCTTGCCGGTGAAGTCCTTGAGGTCGGTCGTCGCGGTCATACGGATGCGCGGAATCGCAGCAGATCCAAAGTCGTAGGCAGTAGTGGAGGCTAGGTTAGCCTTGCGCACCTTGCCTGCGCCTGTGCCATCTGACCCACCATGGTCGTAAAGACCACCGACCGACTCCATATCACAGTCACTTGTCTTGCTTGGTCTACGCGGTCTTGCCGGTTGCGGCTTGCGCCTTCCCTTGCCGGTTGGTTTATCACTTCTAATAGGATTATCCATAGATGTTACTGATTCCATATCCACATCTTTGCAAACATTGACACCTTGACAGGTAGACCGGTCTTGGACATGTGGGCGCATAGGTGGTCTAACCCGTTCTTCCATGAAACGTTGCATCATCGTCTCAAACATGGCTTGGACGTTGGCGGGCGTCATGGGGAACGTGTTGATACCCTCCTTTTGCGGAACTGAGGCCTGTGGGGCTTGCTGGAGCCCTGACTGGCAAACAGCCCCTTGCTGCCGCATGTCCCTTTTTTGTTCAGGCTGGGCATGGTCCACCCCCATGGCCATCCGCTCGACACCGGTCTCCAACTCTGATGAGCTGTTCGAGGCCGGTGGAGACTGATAAACCGATTCGTCATCAGAACCAATGTCGACAAGCGCTGTGGAGGCTTCGGAGACCTTCATTGCCGTGGTGGGAGTTGGGCGGCAAACCGCCCCCACCAGTGGCACCAAACGGTCGTGGAGGTCCGACATCGACGCCTCCAGTCTCCAAGCATCAAATTCAAACAATTTATTGACACCGGCGGGGTTCTGCATTTTAATGCCAACCTCCGCCAACATCGCCACCAAATTCTTGACGAGCAGTAATGGTCGATCACTCTGGATCGGATCGGTAGTGGGACCGAGAAGACGGTCGGGGATATGGAGGTCAACACCCAAAAGACCTAGTTTCGGCGAACAAATCGCTTCAATTCAAAAACATAATACATCTTGTCCAGGTCTTGTTCGGTGATAGCCTCATCCCCGACCTTCGACTTTTCTTCGAAGTCGTCTTCGTCGGGTGGCATTCCCAGCCCTTTTCTGGCCACCTTGGGTACCTTGGTGACTTTGGGGAGGTAGACCGGATCGTTCCAGTCAGCCTCAAAGTAATTTTCATCTTTTAGTTTTCCATCAATTTTTTCATTCATACACATAGGATCAGGACCTTGGTCCTGATCCTTTCCGGAACTATAGCAAGACCTGCTATAGTCCCGATCGGCTCCGGTGGGAGCCTTTTGGGGAGGAAAAAACTTATTAATCCCGATCTGGTCCTCCGCCAGGCCATATCGGACATCGCCATCTTTATCAACAACGAGAACGTAAGGCGATAGCCTTTCCTTACGTCCTCTCCAGAACGACTCCATATTCAAATCATTCAAATCTTCGAATCCAATTTTTGATGGAATATCAGCACGGTGATATCCACGATCACCAAGTGATCCGGGCACGCGCACCATTGTGGTGGAGTCAAGTTCGAAATCGAAAACATTAGCATCGATAACCTGACTACCACCATCGCGCCCAGCCTTCCAACTTTCGGAGGGGG
>JAPDHQ010000587.1:0-11533 GCA_026184515.1 Peronosclerospora sorghi
ATTGGATTCGAAGATTTGAATGATTTGAATATGGAGTCGTTCTGGAGAGGACGTAAGGAAAGGCTATCGCCTTACGTTCTCGTTGTTGATAAAGATGGCGATGTCTGATATGGCCTGGCGGAGGACCAGATCGGGATTAATAAGTTTTTTCCTCCCCAAAAGGCTCCCACCGGAGCCGATCGGGACTATAGCAGGTCTTGCTATAGTTCCGGAAAGGATCAGGACCTTGGTCCTGATCCTATGTGTATGAATGAAAAAATTGATGGAAAACTAAAAGATGAAAATTACTTGGAGGCTGACTGGAACGATCCGGTCTACCTCCCTAAAGTCCCCAAGGTACCCAAGGTGCCCAGAAAAGGGCTGGGAATGCCACCTGACGAAGACGACTTCGAAGAAAAGTCTAAGGTCAGGGATGAGGCTATCACCGAACAAGACCTGGACAAGATGTATTATGTTTTTGAACTGAAGCGATATGTTCGCCAAAACCAGGTCTTTCGGGTGTTGGACCTCCATATCCCCGACCGTCTTCTCGGTCCCACTACCGAGCCGATCCAGAGTGATCGACCATTACCGCTCGTCAAGAATTTGGTGGAGATGTTGGCGGAGGTTGGCATTAAAATGCAGAACCCCGCCGGTGTCAATAAATTGTATGAATTTGATGCTTGGAGACTGGAGGCGTCGATGTCGGACCTCCACGACCGTTTGCTGCCACTGGTGGGGGCGGTTCGCCGCCCAACTCCCACCACGGCAATGAAGGTCGCCGAAGTCTCCACAGAGCTTGTTGACATTGGTTCCGATGATGAATCGATCTACCAGTCTCCACCGGCTTCTAACAGCTCATCAGAGTTGGAGACTGGTGTCGAGCGGATGACCATGGGGGTGGACCATGCCCGGTCTGAACAAAAAAGGGACATGCGGCAGCAAAGGGCTGCTTGCCAGTCGGGACCCCAGCGAGCCCCACAGGCCTCAGTTCCGCAAAAGTAGGGTATCAAATCGTTGCCCATGACGCCATCCAACGTCCAAGCCATGTTTGAGACGATGATGCAACGTTTCATGGAGGAACGGGTTAGACCACCTATGCGCCCACATGTCCACGACCGGTATACCTGTCAAGGTGTCAATGTTTGCAAAGATGTGGATATGGCATCGGTAACATATATGGATAAGCCTATTAGAAGTGATAAACCAACCGGCAAGGGAAGGCGCAAGCCGCAACCGGCAAGACCGCGTAGACCAAGCAAGACAAGCGACTGTGATATGGAGTTGGTCGGCGGTCTTGACGACCATGGTGGGTAAGATGGTACAGGCGCAGGCAAGGTGCGCAAGGCTAACCTAGCCTCCACTACTGCCTATGACTTTGGATCTGCTGCGATTCCGCGCATCCGTATGGCCGCGACGACCGACCTAAAGGACTTCACCGGCAAGGATTCTGATGAAGACCAGGCCCGGTCTTGGTTCAGTCGGGTCAAGTCTGCGCTCCTGCGATACCAGACCCCAAAAGGCGAACGTTGTTTAATCTTCCGGGATTTGTTAAAAGGACCGGCTGCGAGCTGGATTCAACAGTTGGGTCGGGGCGTCCGGTCTGACTGGGACCTGTTATGTGCGTAGTTTGAAAGTCAATATTGTAACTCCGGATTTTCAAGCGCCCGTAAGTACCACCATATGCAGAAGCGGGCCGACGAAACACCGATCGAGTATTTGCATCGGTTGAACGTGGCTGCACTTCGCGCCGGTATAACAATCAAAGAGAATAACCCGCCGAACGGTGTCGCCTTAGAACATGTGGGTCACTATATTAGTACCCTTGACGATCAAGAACTGGCGGACCAGCTTACTCTACTGCGTCTTAACGATGCGGGCGAAGTCGAACAGACCCTGCGGACGTTACAACAGTCGCGTAGTATGAGAGCGAAGACCGCTGGTGGATCAGGTAACTATCGTTCCAAGACCCAGACTGATCCGGTCAAGAGACCTTGGACCAGACCGACCCGAGCGGTCAAGGCAATTGTAGCTGATGACAGCACGGGGTCAGAAGGGGAAAGTGGAAGTCCATCCATCCAGGAGTCATCGGATGAAGACCAGTATCGTTACGTCTATGTTGCGGGACCTTCCCCGAAGACCAAGTCGAAGTCCGACCAGGTGGACCGGAAGGGAAGGAACGGAAGCAAGTCCGATCCAGACCGACCTCGTCAGAAGTGCTCCCACTGTGGGTCGAGCAAACATGATGGTCCAAACTGCTGGAAGAAGATGGTGTGCAAGAAGTGCGAGAGACGCGGCCACCCGACTGACCACTGCCTCTTCGTATGCAAGTCATGTGGAGAGATCCACGAGGCCGGCCACTGCAAGATTGAAGAATTTTTTAACATGATGCGCAAGCGGTACGTGCCGGACAAGCACGCGGGGATGCTGCCGCCGGACGCAGAAAAGGTGTTAAACTAGATCGCTCGCCAGGTTGGAATCTGGATAGAGCCGAGCGTTCTACGGTTCACATCTATACATACGTCGGCAAGGAGGATAAGACCGACAATACACGTTCTATTCCAAATTGCGTCGACCGAGACCATCCAGTCTACAGTCTGAAGACCGATGAGTACTCCCGGACTAAGGTGGTTATGCAGTTGGACTTGCTGCCTGGAGAATCCCGCGGATACTGGAAGTATCACGCTCCGGATAAATGGTTCAAGCAGGCGAAAGCCTGTGGCAAGATTAATAACCAGAAGGCGACGATGTTGTTCGACTCTGGAGCTGAAGTATCGATAATCGACTCCGCCTTTGCTCGTAATGTCGGATGTCGTATAGACGATACCCAGAGACAAGAATGCGTCGGGATCGGCGAAAACTCTTATATGACCGAAGGAAGAACGCGTGTGAAAATTACTTTGTCGGGATCGCTGGTCTACTTTTTCAGCGCTTGGGTTGGCAAGTTGGCTGGTCAAGACGCTTTACTAGGAATGGATTTCATGGTCCCAGATGGTATTCGCCTAGACCTGTCACATGGAGTGCTTAAGCTCCAGGATGAGGTCCAGGTCAAGCTGGCTGGTCGAAGACCTCTGTATGGTTCGTAAACCGATCTGGTCCGGTGGGACCAAGACCTCACTATCCCAGTTGGTCGGTCTGCCGATACCCCGGTTGAGAAAGGTTTTCGTTCGAGGAAGTTGTGGTTGACCAGGGGAGATCGGTGGGTCTCAACCTTCGTAAAGAGTGCTGGCCGACGTGATTTTGTCCGTGTTACGAATATCGGTGACAAGCCGCTGACACTGGACAATAACACTATTGTCGGCATGTGGTTAGCAGAAGGGAAGGTACCAAGGAAGATGGGGTACGTCTCGATTGGGTCGAGGCGGTATGTCGAGTGGCATAACCTGGCGTACCAATCGACCACCGATCTTATCAGCGATGATGGGTCGGTGGAAGAGGATACCTCACCTTTAGTGGAAAGACCAAATTATGTCACCCCAAAAAAGATGTTGGTCCGAAGAAAGGCGCCGCAGTCACCAGGAACGGTGGACCATCAAGTAGACGAGCCGAGGCTAGTCAACGTGGTGTCAGCACAAGAACAGGCGACAGCGGACAAGAAACGGAAGAAGGGGAACATGAAGTTGCTAGGTCGGACCATGACAGTATTCCTAATCAGACCGATATCAGTGAAGCACAGCCCGTCGATCAAGACCAGGGGCTTTCAGCCGGTCCAGATGGTCTAGGTGATATCACCCCAGAAGATGAACAAGTCTGTATACATGAAGGCGGGGAACAGTACATTCAGGAGCTGGAAAGACAAATGGCAGTCCTCCCTGAAACTGTCTGCCGACTCTCCCGAAGTTACAATGGATGATTTACAAGTGGGTGATCAAGACCTTAACAGTCCAGACCAGATCGATCAGTTGAAGAATATCATATGGAAGAAAAGACATCTGCTGATCAGAAAGGGCAACGACTTGCCACCTGCAATCCGTGGTGCGATTTGCGATATTGACGATGGAGATGCCAAGTCTATTGCCCAGCGGTGTCGACGCGTGGCGCCACAGTACCGTGAAAAGATTTCTGATCTCATTAAAGGACTGTTGGGCACCAAGATTATTAGACCGTCGACCTCGCCATGGGCCTCGCCGATCGTAATTGTTATCAAGAAGAACGGCGTCGACATTAGGTTGTGCATCGACTATCGGCTGGTAAATCGGTTGACTAAACTCATGGTGTACCCGATGCCGCTGATTAATGATCTGTTGGAAGACCTCGACAAGACCTTGTGGTATTGTTTGCTGGGCATGGCAAGTGGATTTTGGGTGGTCTCGATGACTGATCGAGCTCGTGAGATTTCCGCATTTGTGACACCGTTTGGTCTTTTAGAGTGGAACCGTATGCCGTTCGGTCTGAAGAACGCACCCCAGATCTATCAAAGGTTGATAGACAACGCACTGTACGGACACTTCAAAATCAAGACCGATCGGGACCCTGCCGAAAGTTATGATGTGTTTACAGAGGGTGAACCCGATCGGGAAAGAAGACCGTCCGTTCTAGGGAGGCGGTCGTACATCGACGACATTCTGATACCTGCCTCGTCATGGAACGATCTGTGCGAGAAGGTTGAACGATTGTTGGAGACATGCGACCGCTGGAACCTATCTATCAGCGCCGTGAAAAGTTTTTGGGGTATGTCCAAGGTCGCCTATTTAGGCCATATGGTCTCGAACAATGGTCTAGAGGCTAACGCTAAGGACCTGGATTCGTTAAGCAACCTCCCGTTTCCCAAGTCTCTGAAGGCAATGCAGTCCTTCCTAGGAAGTTTAAACTACTACAGCCACTTCATCGAAGATTTTGCTATCTACGCGGATGTGTTGTATGAGCTCCGGGAAGTGGACTACCGTATGTTGCGCGAAGAAGACCGGGCAACTTTACATGGGGGCGCCGACTCTGGTCTTGCTTGCAGATTGTCCGCAAGTGGAGGCCGAAGACCATATGAAGCGTGCAAAGTTTGCTTTTGGTATGTTGAAGGTTAAGATGGCGACGGCACCGATTTTGAAGCATTTCGATCCCGAAAAGGTCCCGACCATTATTGTATATGCTAGTCAGTGGGCCATTTCGGCCACTCTAGTACAAGATCATGATGGTGTGTACCATCCGGTCACGTTCACGAGCAGAACGCTGAAGCCAAATGAAGTGAACTATGGAATTGTCAAGAAAGAAGTTCTGGCGTTGCTACGAATTCCGGATGTGTGTTACAACCTGCTGGTCGGCCAACCTATAAAGGTCCTGCCTGTCAAGGCGGTCTACTTTGGCCTGGCTATTATCAGCCAATGGGATGGACGGACGTCTAGGCAGATGGTCGGCGGTCTTGTCGCAGTGGACCCTCGAGGTCGTTAAGTGCACCAGGGGCGAGGAAGAGATATTGGGCACATTAGCTGCCAGTATCACCCCTCGGTCTGAAGTAGACGAGGCATTGATAGCGATTTCCCCGAGGAAGCAACCTCGGCAGTCAGTTTCGAGACCGCCACCGACCGTCGACGATGATGAAGAGTTCTTGGTCTTAAGTTTTGACGGATCAGCAAGCGTGAAGAAGAAGGTCGGCGCCTATAGTGCCATACTGTGGAAGTTGCCACAATGGTTTATAGTTGCAGTCGCTGCCGATTTCACGCCGGATATTACGGTTAACGAGGCGTAGTACCGAGGTCTACTTCTATGACTGGACCTGCTGTCGTCGCAAGAGAAGGGGCGAGTCATCATATCTGGTGACTCCAACCTAGTGATCAGGCAGATCACCGGAGAGATCGAATGCAAGGCTCCACGGCTGAGGTCGTTAAATGATCGGGTAATGAAGGCATTGAAAGACCATCCCAACCACGAGCTGTTGCACGTGAAACAGGACTGGAACAGAAGTGCCGGCTACCTCGCGACCAAGGCCATGCGAGACCAGACCGGGGCTAAGATCACCGAGGAGGCCGTTCTTGATGAATTGATGAATATAAGCAGGCTCCCCGAGGTGATAGGACCCAGGAACGCTCCGGAACAGGTGCATGTGATGGTCGCGACTAGACCGAAATCTCGGAAGTCCCACCAACCGTTCCCAAAGGAACGGTTGAGTGAATCTGTTGTGCAACGACTAAGGGCAGAACGGATCCTCAAAGCGCAGGACGAAGAAGAATGGATTGTGAATTTGAAGACCTACCTTCGCGGTGAATTGTCTAAGTTTACGAATGGTCAAGCGAAAGAATGTGCCAAGATCGCATACAGTTACGAAGTGGATGAGGATGTTTTACTATATTACTGCCGCGATGCCGACCAAGACAGTGCAGACCGGGACCGATTGGCGAAATTGGTGATACCTGAGTTGCTGCAGCCGGATGTCCTCCATCACTACCATGTGAGTCTAGAAGGGGGGCATCAGGGAATAGGCAGAACGTATCACAAGATCAGGTCCCACTTTCACTGGAGAGGTCTTTTCCGAAGTGTACAGAAATATGTGGGTTGTTGTACGGATTGCGAGACCGGAAAGGGTAGACCGGTAATCAAGGGGCGATCGCCCGGAAATATCGAAGCTACTCACCCTTTCCAGGTCATAGCGATGGACCATATACCGTCGCTGCCTAAATCGACATACGGCAATACTGAGTTGTTGATCTGGGTAGACCTGTTCACCGGTCTAGTTATTGCGAAGGCAAGTGCGTCCCGGTCTGCCGAGCAGATCGCCAAAAGTTACGAAGAATGCGTGTTCCGAAGGTTCGGCGCCAGCGAGGTCATCAGACACGACCGAGAACCCGGTTTCATGGCCGAGGTGTTCCGGTCGTTTAACAATATGCTGGGCCAGAAACAGAGCGCGACGATGGAATATCGTCCGCAAGCGAATGGATCGGCAGAACGTATGGTACAAACTATTACAAGAGCAATGAAGATGTACGTTGCCGATCCAGACCAGCGCGATTGGGACGAATACGCAGAAAGGCTGGTGTTTGCACTCAACTCGTCGACCGATCGGGTCCGAGGAGAAACGCCTTTTTATCTTGCGTATGGATGGGACCCCCGGTCCACTCTTGAAGCCGCGATACCTATTGGCTGCACTCGGACCCGCGATCGTGATGCTCGACGTTGGCGCATGCAGGTACAGAAACATTACCAGCATGCAAGAGAAATTGTCAACAAAAAGTTACGTCAAGCTACACAAGACCGGGCAGACCGGAACAACGACCAGGTCCAACCCCACGGTATAGAACCAGGGGCGAGGGTATGGTTGTACCTAGACCGAGTGAAGGAAGGCTATGCGAAGAAGCTGGCTCACATGTGTCACGGTCCTTTCCGTGTTGCCGAGCTGAGTGGTGAACACGCTGCCCGTCTAGTAACAACCGGCACGGACTACAAGGTCTTCCCGATCGTACATGTGTCCAAGTTAAAACTGGTCCGAGAATTTCCTGATCGTCCCAAAATGCCCTGTCTAGTAGACGAGGCAGAACGGTTTGATTTCGATGAAGCATTACTGCCGGAGGACAGTTGGTAACGACCGCTGGAGAAGGACGAATTTGAAGTGGAAAAGGTCTTAGATGTTCGACCGGTTAAGAAGACCAGGTTCGGCCGGACCCACCGAGAATATCTGGTCCGATGGAAGGACCATGATGAAACAACTTGGATCGATGAGTCCGACCTGAACTGTGGAGCACTACTACGAGAATTCGAACGGGACCGAGTCAGTCGGAACCGTTTCGCAGTGATGCAGACCCATGAAGACCAAGACCAAGACATGCAGTAGCATCGGTCTTCCCGACCGATCTGAAGAGGTGGAAGGTCTTGTGTCTTGTGTCTTGTGTCTTGTGTCTTGTGTATTGTGTCTTGTGTATTGTGAATATGTGACGAATTGGAATAGTGGAGTGTCGAACGTGGATTGTTTTTTCGCGATGTAAGTGGAACGGTTGGTGATAACGTGTCTAGTGCAACTCTGGAGAAAGTGGTGGAATTAGCTCAAGTGATTTGATGACCGAACATGTGAAAAAGAACGATGATATATATTAAGTGTTATCTGGTCGACTACTTACGACCTCACTCGCCATCACCCCACAGACGGCCGACGGTCAACGACGGATGCTTTTCAACTTGGTCCTGGTACTGGTTACGCCAAGGTTCTTGTTGGTCTAGTTGGACCAAAGCATCCTTGAGGTTCAAGACCGGTGTAGTGCACCCAAGCTCGGGGTACCATGTGCCACCGTCATCCAGCAGCCGGGTCTTCTCGACGCGATGCCGCGGCATATGAAGTACAACTGGATATAAGAACACATCGACGTCGCACTCGTGGGCAAGCATCCCGTCCAAAACATATTGGTCCAGGGACTGCCAGTCCTCACCCGTTCTGATCCGACGCCGCTTGCGCTTGTTCTGGATGGTCTCCAAGCCAGGGTCTTGCCGAACTCGTTACGGGGGAAGCACCAGATAGTGGGATGCTTCCCAGATGGCTTGAGCGTGAGTCTTGTTAAAATATTTCACCCGACTCATGAAAGCATTGGCCCACGGAGTCAAGTGGAAGATGAACCCCAGCTTGGGATGCTCGAAAATCTTCCACGGCTCGTCAGCGTACAAGCAGGAGATCTGTGCCGACGTGATCAAGTCCGTCCGCCATTCCGACGCGGCAGGAACTTTCTTCGCCGGCGGGAAAAGCCAATGGTCTGGACGAGAGAAAGACCGGGTCAGGAGCTGCTTGGTCAGGGTGGACCGGCGTAAACAACCGATATGCCCTGGCGACCACGGCAAAGTATCCTCACGCGTTCGTGGCGGAAGGGAAGAACTGTCGATTGCCACGTTGGCCAACAAAGCATCTTTGTGGAGCTTGGACGTCCTAGGCAAGACCTTAGGTGTTGACTTTGTCGACGCATGAGGTGGTAGAACGCCACCATGCGGACCGGTCTTCTTGGTCTGATCCGAAGTCGATTCAACTTGAACAAAACTTTCATGTGGACTTGTTCGCGACTTGTTTGGGATGGGGACAGCAAACTCCGAATCACCGGAGTCTTCGCCGGAGTCATCCCAGGGCGAGACCTCTGAATACTTGGCACGGTCAGCACCGGCGGTCGAGGGCGCTTGATTTTTGGAGATGTTACTGTCGTCATCCTCGTCCAAGCTTAAGCCCACGAGAAGCGCCTGCGTCTTGGCTCGCTTATGGGGCACCGCACGCTTCCCTTCGAGTTCAGGGTCGCGCGCTATGCCCCGCGCCCTCGAGGTACTCGGCGCGTCCGCGCGCTTCTTTGATTTGTGTGCGATTTCGGGCTGGAGAATTTCGGCCAATGAACGGCCTTGGTCTTGGTCCCGGTGTAGTTCCACCAAGGCGGCTGACGCAGACCGGTCTACGCTGGAGGAAGCAACCGGATGCCGACGAGGACGCAACAGGTCAACCAAGCGCTGATGACATTTTTTTAATACCGCCCGACGACCGTTCGCTGCCTGCGTCCAATCGTTCGACTTGCGTTCACAAGACCGGACCTCCTCGGTCTGGTCTTGAATCAAAATTCGGAGCTCGGTGAGACAACTCTCGAGATCGTCGCTTTGAATGCTCAACGTGGTCTGGTCAAGCAGGTCTTCCGCTTGCTGCTGTTGGACCAGCACAAGCTGCTCCCGAAGATGAAGCTGATGAGCCTCCAAGCGGGCAACCTGTTGCGCGCGTTTATGAGTCCGGTCAAAATCTGACGCAGCTGTAGGTCATGCGTGTTCGACTGCCGATCGGCGGCAAGCAGGGCATTGATCGCCTTGCTGATGCCAGGAGGTATACGGGCTGGAGGTATACGGGCTGAAGACAAACGAAGGTTAGAACAGGCCCAAGGTGAAGACCGGACATGCATGCTTACGTTGTGTCGCCTGTTGAGCGATCTGCTCCTGGAGACGTGCGATATCTTCAAGTGCGTCTTGCAACTGCGCGTCGGTCCCGGTCTGATGCCCTGCCGATGTCTGAGGTGCAGTAGAACGATGGGAGCTGCCAGACCGGACCTACCGGACGGGCGAAGTGACATGCTATGACGTGGTATGCGAGGTGCCTACAAGAACGGTCGAGGTGCCTACAAGAACGGTCGAGGTGCCTACAAGAACGGTCGTTAAGGAAATACAAGAAGGTCAAGTCCAGCAGTGCAAGTACCTGGAACGGATGAAGAAGATGGTTGCTCCATGTCGGAAAAATCTGAATGACCAAGGTTCAACTGAACTTGATGGACGAGGTCAGACCGTTGTCGTTGCGCGAAACGGTCTGACTCAGGGGCGGCTGTGGAGGAGCGTGCCCAAAATTTGGCACACTTCTGGTCAAGTTTCGTCAAGGCATTTGGTATAATTTCGGATTGGTTTAAACAAGGGGGATTTTCGACCTATCAGACTCAAGAAGTGTCAAGAACGCAAGTTTTGGTGAGTCACCCGACTTTGGGTATTTTACATATTTTTGAGTGGGTACATTTAGGGACTATAGGGTAGTAGTATTTTAGTTGTGGTTTTTCCAAGTAAGAAGTATTTTGGTTGCAGGATTTTTCTAAGTAGAAATC
This sequence comes from Peronosclerospora sorghi, assembly GCA_026184515.1. Lineage (NCBI taxonomy): Eukaryota > Oomycota > Peronosporomycetes > Peronosporales > Peronosporaceae > Peronosclerospora > Peronosclerospora sorghi. Next base: position 10,494 of record JAPDHQ010000587.1, read on the forward strand.
CTTTGGTCTTGGTTCACACCACAGCTAGGGGTCGCCGTTCTTCCCTTTTCGTACGCTAGTCGCCTCCGCCCGCCGCGGAGTGTTTGGGGGCAGAGGGTCGAATTATCCCCTCTCGCCCATTATATCCGGTCTGGACGCGCCGCACGCGCAGTTTGGCCCACCGGAAGTCCCTCGACGGGAGTACGATTTGGCGATCTCAACACCTCAACTCAAGTACGTTTGGAACGTGCTATTCACTGGATTGGTCTTGGCGTGGAGATATCGTTTGTGGAGTTTCACGAGCATATTGGGTCTTTACGTGGACATATTGACTTGTTTTAATATTGGTTGGAAACTAGACCGGTTTTGGTCTTATTTCGTATTGGTCAGGGGCTAGACCGGAACGGTCGGTCTACCCTCTATTATTTCGTATTGGTCAGGTCTTGATCGTTTGGACGATCGACCTATCGGAAGTTATCTATTGGAAGTGTTTTTGGTCTGTTTGTGTCTGGAGTGAAGAGTTCCGCCCCAGAGACACCTACCCAGATCGGTCTTCTATATTCAAGACCGCTTCGATCCAATCTGCGATCCCGATCCACCTAGTGTGTAACTAGCCCATTCCATCGGGTAAACAAGGTGAGATGGACACTAAACAATCGTACCATGTGGGTTCTGATGACGACCGGTCGTCTGCTTGCAGCGGACGATCGGACCAGATCCCGAGTGGTGGTCCGCGGAGTACCCCCTCCGAAAGTTGGAAGGCTGGGCGCGATGGTGGTAGTCAGGTTATCGATGCTAATGTTTTCGATTTCGAACTTGACTCCACCACAATGGTGCGCGTGCCCGTATCACTTGGTGATCGTGGATATCACCGTGCTGATATTCCATCAAAAATTGGATTCGAAGATTTGAATGATTTGAATATGGAGTCGTTCTGGAGAGGACGTAAGGAAAGGCTATCGCCTTACGTTCTCGTTGTTGATAAAGATGGCGATGTCTGATATGGCCTGGCGGAGGACCAGATCGGGATTAATAAGTTTTTTCCTCCCCAAAAGGCTCCC
>JAPDHQ010000594.1:0-10330 GCA_026184515.1 Peronosclerospora sorghi
TCCGCCCCAGAGATACCTACCCAGATCGGTCTTCTATATTCAAGACCTCTTCGATCCAATCTGCGATCCCGATCCACCGAGTGTGTAACTAGCCCATTCCATCGGGTACACAAGGTGAGATGGACACTAAACAATCGGACTAAGTGGGTTCTGATGACGACCGGTCGTCTGCTTGCAGCGGACGATCGGACCAGATCTCGAGTGGTGGTCCGCGGAGTACCCCCTCCGAAAGTTGGAAGGCTGGGCGCGATGGTGGTAGTCAGGTTATCGATGCTAATGTTTTCGATTTCGAACTTGACTCCACCACAATGGTGCTCGTGCCCGGATCACTTGGTGATCGTGGATATCACCGTGATGATATTCCATCAAAAATTGGATTCGAAGATTTGAATGATTTGAATATGGAGTCGTTCTGGAGAGGACGTAAGGAAAGGCTATCGCCTTACGTTCTCGTTGTTGATAAAGAGGGCGATGTCCGATCTGGCCTGGCGGAGGACCAGATCGGGATTAATAAGTTTTTTCCTCCCCAAAAGGCTCCCACCGGAGCCGATCGGGACTATAGCAGGTCTTGCTATAGTTTCGGAAAGGATCAGGACCAAGGTCCTGATCCTATGCGTATGAATGAAAAAATTGATGGAAAACTAAAAGATGAAAATTACTTGGAGGATGACTGGAACGATCCGGTCTACCTCCCTAAAGTCCCCAAGGTACCCAAGGTGCCCAGAAAAGGGCTCGAAATGCCACCCGACGAAGACGACTTCGAAGAAAAGTCGAAGGTCGAGGATGAGGCTATCACCGAACAAGACCTGGACAAGATGTATTACGTTTTTGAATTGAAGCGATTTGTTCGCCAAAACCAGGTCTTTTGGGTGTTGGACCTCCATATCCTCGACCGTCTTCTCGGTCCCACTACCGAGCCGATCCAGAGTGATCGACCATTACTGCTCGTCAAGAATTTGGTGGCGATGTTGGCGGAGGTTGGCATTAAAATGCAGAACCCCGCCGATATCAATAAATTGTTGAATTTGATGCTTGGAGACTGGAGGCGTCGATGTCGGACCTCCACGACCGTTTGGTGCCACTGGTGGGGGCGGTTCGCCGCCCAACTCTCACCACGGCAATGAAGGTCGCCAAAGCCTCCACAGAGCTTGTTGACATTGGTTCCGATGATGAATCAATCTACCAGTCTCCACCGGCTTCTAACAGCTCATCAGAGTTGGAGACCGGTGTCGAGCGGATGACCATGGGGGTGGACCATGCCCGGTCTGTACAAGAAAGGGACATGTAGCAGCAAGGGGCTGTTTGCCAGTCGGGGATCCAGCAAGCCCCACAGGCCTCAGTTCCGCGAAAGGAGGGTATCAACACGTTGCCCATGACGCCAGCCAACGTCCAAGCCATGTTTGAGACGATGATGCAACGTTTCATGGAAGAACGGGTTAGACCACCTATGCGCCCACATGTCCAAGACCGGTCTACCTGTCAAGGTGTCAATGTTTGCAAAGATGTGGATATGGAATCGGTAACATCTATGGATAAGCCTATTAGAAGTGATAAACCAACCGTCAAGGGAAGACGCAAGACGCAACCGGCAAGACCGCGTAGACCAAGCAAGACAAGTGACTGTGATATGGAGTCGGTCGGCGGTCTTGACGACCATGGTGGTTCAGATGGTACAGGCGCAGGCAAGGTGCGCAAGGCTAACCTAGCCTCAACTACTGCCTACGACTTTGGATATGCTGCGATTCCGCGCATCCGTATGGCCGCGACGACCGACCTCAAGGACTTCACCGGTAAGGATGCTGATGAAGACCAGGCCCGGTCTTGGTTCAGTCGGGTCAAGTCTGCGTTCCTGCGAGACCAGACCCCAAAAAGCGAACGTTGTTTAATCTTCCGGGATTTGTTAAAAGGGCCGGCTGCGAACTGGATTCAACAGTTAGGTCAGGGCGTCCGGTCTGACTGGGACCTGTTATGTGCGGAGTTTGAAGGTCAATATTGTAATTCCGGATTTTCATTTTCAATCGCCCGTAAGTACCACCATATGCAGAAGCAGGCCGACGAAACACCGATCGAGTATTTGCATCGGTTGAATGTGGCTGCACTTCGCTCCGGTATAACAATAAAAGAGAATAACCCGCCAAACGGTGCCGCCTTAGAACATGTGGGTCACTATATTAGTACCCTTGACGATCAAGAACTGGCGGACCAGCTTACTCTACTGCGTCTTAAGGATGCGGGCGAAGTCGAACAGACCCTGCGGACGTTACAACAGTCGCGTAGTATGAGAGCGAAGACCGCTGGTGGATCAGGTCGCTATCGTTCCAAGACCCAGAACCCAGACCGATCCGGTCAAGAGACCTTGGACCAGACCGACCCGAGCGGTCAAGGCGATCGTAGCCGAAGACAGCACGGGATCGGAAGGGGAAGTGGAAGTCAATCCAGCCAGGAGTCATCGGGTGAAGACCAGTATCGTTACGTCTATGTTGCGGGACCTGCCCCGAAGACCAAGTCGAAGTCCGACCAGGTGGACCAGAAGGGAAGGAACGGAAGCAAGTCCGATCCAGACCGACCTCGTCAGAAGTGCTTCCACTGTGGGTCGAGCAAACATGATGGTCCAAACTGCTGGAAGAAGATGGTGTGCAAGAAGTGCGAGAGACGCGGCCACCCGACGGACCACCGCCTCTTCGTATGCAAGTCATGTGGAGAGATCCACGAGGCCGGCCACTGCAAGATTGAAGAATTTTTTTAACATGATGTGCAAGTGGTACGTGCCGGACAAGCACGCGGGGATGCTGCCGCCGGACGCAGAAAAGTTGTTAAACTAGAACGCTCGCCACTTTGGAATCTGGATCAAGCCGAGCGTTCTACAGTTCACATCTATGCATATGTCGGCAAGGAGGATAAGACCGACAATACACGTTCTATTCCAAATTGCGTCGACCGAGACCATCCGGTCTACAGTCTGAAGACCGATGAGTACTCCCGGACTAAGGTGGTTATGCAGTTGGACTTGCTGCCTGGAGAATCCCGCGGATACTGGAAGTATCACGCGCCTGATAAATGGTTCAAGCCGGCTAAAGCCTGTGGCAAGATTAATAACCAGAAGGCGACGATGTTGTTCGACTCTGGAGCTGAAGTATCGATAATCGACTCTGCCTTTGCTCGTAAGGTCGGATGTCGTATAGACGATACCCAGAGACAAGAATGCGTCGGGATCGGCGAAAACTCTTATATGACCGAAGGAAGAACGCGTGTAAAAATTACTTTGTCGGGACCGCTGGTCTACTTTTTCAGCGCTTGGGTTGGCAAGTTGGCTGGTCAAGACGCTTTACTAGGAATGGATTTCATGGTCCCAGCTGGTATTCGCCTAGACCTGTCACATGGAGTGCTTACGCTTCCGGATGAGGTCCAGGTCCAGTTGGCTGGTCGAAGACCTCTGTAAGGTTCGTATACCAATCTGGTCCGGTGGGACCAAGACCTCACTATCCCAGTTGGTCGGTCTGCTGATACCCCGGTTGAGAAAGGTTTTCGTTCGAGGAAGTTGTGGTTGACCAGGGGCGATCGGTGGGTATCGACCTTCGTAAAGAGTGCTGGTCGACGTGATTTTGTCCGTGTTACCAATATCGGTGACAAGCCTCTGACACTGGACAATAACACTATTGTCGGCATGTAGTTAGCAGAAGGGAAGGTACCAAGGAAGATGGTGTTCGTCTCGATTGGGTCGAGGCGGTATGTCGAGTGGCAAAACCTGGCGTACCAATCGACCACCGATCTTATCAGCGATGACGGGTCGGTGGAAGAGGATAACTCACCTTTAGTGGAAAGACCAAGTTATGTCACCCCAAAAAAGATGTTGGTCCGAAGAAAGGCGCCGCAGTCACCAGGAACGGTGGACCATCAAGTAGACGAGCCAAGGTTATTCGACGTGGTGTCAGCACAAGACCAGGCGACAGCGGAGCAAGAAACGGAAGAAGGGGAACATGAAATTGCTAGGTCGGACCATGACGGTATTCCTAATCAGACCGATATCAGTGAAGGACAGCCCGTCGATCAAGATCAGGGGCGTTCAGCCGGTCCAGATGGTCCAGGTGATATCTCCCCAGAAGATGAACAAGTCTGTATACATGAAGGCCGGGAACAGTACATTCAGGAGCTGGAAAGCCAAATGGCAGTCCTCCCTGAAGTGTCTGCCGACTCGCCCGAAGTTACAACTGATGATTTACAAGTGGGTGATCAAGATCTTAACAGTCCAGACCAGATCGAGCAGTTGAAGAATATCATATGGAAGAAAAGACATCTTCTGATCGTAAAGGGAAACGCCTTACCACCTGCAGCCCGTGGTGTGATTTGCGATATTGACGTTGGAGATGCCAAGCCGATTGCCCAGCAATGTCGACTCGTGGCGCCACAGTACCGTGAAAAGCTTCTGATCTCATTAAAGGACTGTTGGTTACCAAGATTATTAGACCGTCGACCTCGCCATGGGCCTCGCCGATCGTAATTGTTATCAAGAAGAACGGCGTTGATATTAGACTGTGCATCGACTATCGGCTGGTAAATTGGTTGACTAAACTCATGGTGTGCCCGATGCCGCTGATTAATGATCTGTTGGAAGACCTCGACAAGACCTTGTGGTATTGTTCGCTAGATATGGCAAGTGGATTTTGGGTGGTCTCGATGACTGATCGAGCCCGTGAGATTTCCGCATTTGTGACGCCGTTTGGTCTTTTCTAGTGGAATCGTATGACGTTCGGTCTGAAGAACGCGCCCCAGATCTATCAAAGGCTGATAGACAAGGCATTGTACACTTCAAGATCAAGACCGATCGGGACCCTGTTGAAAATTATGATGTTTTTAGAGAGGGTGAACCCGATCGGGAAAGAGGACCGTCCGTTCTAGGGAGGCGGTCGTACATCGACGACATTCTGATACCTGCCTCGTCATGGAACGATCTGTGTGAGAATGTTGAACGATTGTTGGAGACATGCGACCGCTGGAACCTGTCTATCAGTGCCGTGAAAAGTTTTTGGGGTATGTCCAAGGTCGCCTATTTAGGCCATATGGTCTCGAACAATGGTCTAGAGGCTAATCCTAAGGACCTGGATTCGTTAAGCAACCTACCGTTTCCCAAGTCTCTGAAAGCAATGCAGTCCTTCCTAGGAAGTTTAAACTACTACAGCCGCTTCATCAAAGATTTTGTTATCTACGCGGCTGTGTTGTATGAGCTCCGGGAAGTGGACTACCGTATGTTGCGCGAAGAGGACCGGGCAACTTTACATGGGGGCGCCGACTCTGGTCTTGCTGCAGATTGTCCGCAAGTGGAGGCCGAACACCATATGAAGCGTGCAAAGTTTGCTTTTGGTATGTTGAAGGTGAAGATGGTGACGGTACCGATTTTGAAGCATTTCGATCCCGAAAAGGTCCCGACCATTATTGTATATGCTAGTCAGTGGGCCATTTCGGCCACTCTAGTACAATATCATGATAGTGTGTACCATCCGGTCACGTTTACGAGCCGGACGCTAAAACCAAATGAAGTGAACTATGGAATTGTCGAGAAAGAAGTTCTGGCGTTGCTACGAATTCTGGATGTGTGTTACAACCTGCTGGTCGGCCGACCTATAATGGTCCTGTCAAGGCGGTCTAATTTGGCCTGGCTATTATCAGCCAATGGGATGGACGGACGTCTAGGCAGATGGTCGGCGAACTTGTCGCAATGGACCCTCGAGGTCGTTAAGTGCACCGGGGGCGAGGAAGAGATATTGGGCACATTAGCTGCCAGTATCACCCTCGGTCTGAAGTGGACGAGGCATTGATAGCGATTGCCCCGAGGAAGCAACCTCGGCAGTCAGTTTCGAGACCGTCACCGACCGTCGACCATGATGAAGAGCTGTTGGTCTTAAGTTTTGACGGATCAGCAAGCGTGAAGAAGAAGTTCGGCGCCTATAGTGCCATAGTGTGGAAGTTGCCACAATGGTCTATAGTTGCAGCCGCTGCTGATTTCACGCCGGATATTACGGTTAACGAGGCGGAGTACCGAGGTCTACTTCTATGTCTGGACCTGCTGTCGTTGCAAGAGAAGGGGCGAGTCATCATATGTGGTGACTCGAACCTATTGATCAGGCAGGTCACCGGAGAGATCGACTGCAAGGCCCCACGACTAAGGACGCTAATGATCGGGTAATGAAGGAATTGAAAGACCGTCCCAACCACGAGCTGTTGCACGTGAAACGGTACTGGAACAGAAGTGCCGACTACCTCGCGACCAAGGCCATGCAAGACCAGACCGGGGCTACGATCACCGAGGAGGCCGTTCTTGATGAATTGATGAATATAAACCGGCTCCCCGAGGTGATCGGACCCAAGAACGCTCCGGACCAGGTGCATGTGATGGTCGCGACTAGACCGAAAGCTCGGAAGTCCCACCAATCGTTCCCAAAGGAACGGTTGAGTGAATCTGTTGTGCAACGACTAAGGGCAGAACGGATCCTCAAGGCGCAGGACGAAGAAGAATGGATTGTGAATTTGAAGACCTACCTGCGCGGTGAATTGTCTAAGTTGACGAATGGTCAAGCGAAAGAATGTGCCAAGATTGCAGACAGTTACGAAGTGGATGAGGATGGTTTACTATATTACTGCCGCGATGCCGACCAAGACAGTGCAGACCGGGACCGATTGGCGAAATTGGTGATACCTGAGTTGCTGCAGCCGGATGTCCTCCATCACTACCATGTGAGTCTAGAAGGGGGACATCAGGGCATAGGCAGAACGTATCACAAGATCAGGTCCCACTTTCACTGGAGAGGTCTTTTCCGAAGTGTACAGAAATATGTGGGTTGTTGTACGGATTGCGAGACCGGAAAGGGTAGACCGGTAATCAAGGGGCGATCGCCCGGAAATATCGAAGCTACCTACCCTTTCCAGGTCATAGCGATGGACCATATACCCTCGCTGCCTTAATCGACATATGGCAATACTGAGTTGTTGATCTGGGTAGACCTGTTCACCGGTCTAGTTATTGCGAAGGCAAGTGCGTCCCGGTCTGCCGAGCAAATCGCCAAAAGTTACGAAGAATGTGTGTTTCGAAGGTTCGGCGCCAGCGAGGTCATCAGACACGACCGAGAACCCGGTTTCATGGCCGAGGTGTTCCGGTCGTTTAACAATATGCTGGTCCAGAAACAGAGCGCGATGATGGCATATCGTCTGCAAGAGAATGGATCGGCAGAACGTATGGTACAAACTATTACAAGAGCAATCAAGATATACGTTGCCGATCCAGACCAGCGCGATTGAGACGAATACGCAGAAAGGTTGGTGTTTGCACTCAACTCGTCGACCGATCGGGTCCAAGGAGAAACGCTTTTTTATCTTGCGTATGGATGGGACCCCCGGTCTACTCTTGAAGCCGCGATACCTATTGGCTGCACTCGGACCCGCGATCGTGATGCTCGACGTTGGCGCATGCAGGTCCAGAAACATTACCAGCATGCAAGAGAAATTGTCAACGAAAAGATACGTCAAGCTACACAAGACCGGGCAGACCGGAACAACGACCAGGTCCAACCCCACGGTATAGAACCAGGAGCGAGGGTATGGTTGTACCTAGACCGAGTGAAGGAGGGCTATGCGAAGAAGCTGGCTCACATGTGGCACGGTCCTTTCCGTGTTGCCGAGCTGATTGGTGAACACGCTGCCCGTCTAGTAACAACCGGCACGGACTACAAGGTTTTCCCGATCGTACATGTGTCCAAGTTAAAACTGGTACGAGAATTTCCTGATCTTCCCAAAATGCCCTGTCTAGTAGACGAGGCAGAACGGTTTGATTTCGATGAAGCATTACTGCCGGAGGACAGTTGGGAACGACCGCTGGAGAAGGACGAATTTGAAGTGGAAAAGATCTTAGATGTCCGATCGGTCAAGAAGACCAGGTTCGGCCGGACCCACCGAGAATATCTGGTCCGATGGAAGGACCATGATGAAACAACTTGGATCGATGAGTCCGACCTGAACTGTGGAACACTACTACGAGAATTCGAACGGGACCGAGTCAGTCGGAACCGTTTCGCAGTGATGCAGACCCATGAAGACCAAGACCAAGACATGCAGTAGCATCGGTCTTCCCGACCGGTGTGAAGAGGTGGAAGGTCTTGTGTCTTGTGTATTGTGTATTGTGAATATGTGACGAATTGGAATAGTGGAGTGACGAACGTGGATTGTTTTCTCACGATGTAAGTGGAACGGTTGGTGATAACGTGTCTAGTGCAACGCTGGAGAAAGTGGTGGAATTAGCTCAAGTGATTTGATGACTGAACATGTGAAAAAGAACGATGATATATATTAAGTGTTATCTGGTCGACTACTTACGACCTCACTCGCCATCACCCCACAGACGGACGACGATCAACGACGAATGCTTTTCAACTTGGTCCTGGTACTGGTTACGCCAAGTTTCTTGTTGGTCTAGTTGGACCAAAGCATCCTTGAGGTCCAAGACCGGTGTAATGCACCCAAGACCGGGGTACCATGTGCCACTGTCAGCCAGCAGCCGGGTCTTCTCGACGCGACACCGCGGCATATGAAGTACAACTGGATATAAGAACACATCGATGTCGCACTCGTGGGCCAGCATCCCGTCCAAAACATATTGGCACAGGGACTGTCAGGCCTCACCCGCTCTGATCCGACGCCGCTTGCGATTGTTCTGGATGGTCGCCAAGCCAGGGTCTTGCCGAACTCGTTCCGGGGGGAGCACCAGATAGTGGGATGCCTCCCAGACGGCTAGAGCGTGAGTCTTGTTAAAACATTTCACCCGACTCATGAAAGCATTGGCCCACGGAGTCGAGTGGAAGATGAATCCCAGCTTGGGATGCTAGAAAATCTTCCACGGCTCGTCAGCGTACAAGCAGGAGATCTGTGCCGACGTGATCAAGTCCGGCCGCCATTCCGACGCGGCAGGAACTCTCTTCGCCGGCGGAAAAAGCCAATGGTCTGGACGAGAGAAAGACCGGGCCAGGAGCTGCTTGGTCAGGGTGGACCGGCGTAAACAACCGATCTGCCCTGGCGACCACGGCAAAGTATCCTCACGCGTTCGTGGCGGAAGGGAAGAACTGTCGATTGCCACGTTGGCCAACAAAGCATCTTTGTGGATCTTGGACGTCCCAGGCAAGACCGTAGGTGTTGACTTTGTCGACGCATGAGGTGGTGAAACGCCACCATGCGGACCGGTCTTCTTGGTTTGCTCCGAAGTCTATGCAACTTGAACAAAACTTTCGTGTGGATTTGTTCGCGACTTGGTTAGGATGGGGACGGCAAACTCCGAATCACCGGAGTCTTCGACGGAGTCATCCCAGGACGAGACCTCTGAATACTTGGCACGGTCAGCACCGGCGGTCGAGGGCGCTTGATTTTTGGCGACGTTACTGTCGTCATCCTCGTCCGAGCTTGGGCCCATGAGAAGCGCCTGCGTCTTGGCTCGCTTCTGGGGCACCGCACGCTTCCCTCCGAGTTCAGGGTCGCGCGCTATACCCCGCGCCCTCGAGCTACCCGGCGCGTACGCGCGCTTCTTTGATTTGTGTGGAATTTCGGGCTGGAGAATTTCGGCCAATGAACGGCCTTGGTCTTGGTCCCGGTGTAGGTCCACCAAGGCGGCCGACGCAGACCGGTCTACGCTGGAGGCAGAAACCGGATGCCGACGAGGACGCAACAGGTCAACCAAGCGCTGATGACATTCTTTCAATACCGCCCGACGACAGTTCGCTGCCTGCGTCCAATCGTTCGACTTGCGTTCACAAGACCGGACCTCCTCGGTCTGGTCTTGAATCGAAATTCGGATCTCGGTGAGACGCCTCTCGAGATCGTCGCTTTGAACACTCAACGTGGTCTGGTCCAGCAGGCCTTCCGCTTGCTGCTGTTGGACCAGCACAAGCTGCTCCCGGAGATGAAGCTGATGAGCTTCCAAGCGGGTCAGCTTGTTGCGCGCGGTTATAAGCCCAGTCAAAACCTGACTCAGCCGGAGGTCATGCGTGTTCGACTGCCGATCGGCGGCAAGCAGGGCATTGATCGCCTTGCTGATGGCAGGAGGTATAAGGGCTGGAGATATACGGGCTGAAGACAAAAGAAGGTTAGAACAGGTCCAAGGTGAAGACCGGACATGCATGCTTACGTTGTGTCGCCTGTTGAGCAATCTGCTCCTGGAGACGTGCGATCTCTTCAAGTGCGTCTTGCAACTGCGCGACGGTCCCGGTCTGATGCCCTGCCGATGTCTGAGGTGCAGTAGAACGATGGGAGCTGCCAGACCGGACCGACCGGACGGGCGAAGTGACATGCGATGACG
>JAPDHQ010000596.1:0-13096 GCA_026184515.1 Peronosclerospora sorghi
AACCCCACGGTATAGAACCAGGGGCGAGGGTATGGTTGTACCTAGACTGAGTGAAGGAGGGCTATGCGAAGAAGCTGGCTCACATGTGGCACGGTCCTTTCTTTGTTGCCGAGCTGATTGGTGAATACGCTGCCCGTCTAGTAACAACCGGCATGGACTACAAGGTCTTCCCGATCGTACATGTGTCCAAGTTAAAACTGGTCCGAGAATTTCCTGATCGTCCCAAAATGCCCTGTCTAGTAGACGAGGCAGAACAGTTTGATTTCGCGAAGCATTACTGCCGGAGGACAGTTGGGAACGACCATTAGAGGAAGACGAGTTTGAAGTGGAGAAGGTCTTATATGTTCGGTCGACCAAGAAGACCAGGTTCGGTCGGACTCACCGAGAGTACCTGGTCCGATGGAAGGACCATGATGAATCAACTTGGGTCGACCCGCTCGATTTGAATTCTGGGGCTCTTCTACGAGAGTTCGAACGAGAACGATTCAGTCGTAATCGCTTCGCAGTGATGCAGACTCATGAAGACCAAGACCAAGACACGCAGTAGCATCGGTCGGTCTAGACCGGTGTGAAGTTGTGGAAGGTCCGGAGTTGATGTGAAATTGTGATGAACTGTGACGAATTGGAGTAGCGGAATGACGAATGTGATGACTATTTTTCATGATGGGGGTGGAACTGTTTACGATAAAGTGTTCGGTGCAACTATGGAGAGAGTGGTAAAATTAGTTCAAGTGATTTGACGATCGGACATATGAAAAAGAAATGATGACATGTATTACGAGTTATCTGGTCGACTACCTGCGACTTCACTTGCTATCGCTCCACAGACGGCCGATGAACATCGACGGATGATTTTCCACTTGATCCTGAAACTGGTTACGCCAGGGGTCCTTCCGGTCAAGCTGGACCAAAGCATCCTTGAGGTCCGCGACCGGCTCAGCGCAATAAAGACCGGGGTACCATATGCCGTCGTCGGCCAGCAGTCTGGTCTTCTCAACGCGACGCCTTGGCATGTAGAGGAACACCGGGTACAAGAACACGTCTACGTCACACTCCCGAGCTCTCATCCCGTCCAAAATGTACTGGCACAGGGATTGCCAAGCCTCGACCGCTCGAATTCGACGTCGCTTGCGCTTACTCTGGAACGTCGCCAGGCCCGGATCTTGTCGCACCCGGTCGGGGGGAAGCATCAAGAAGTGGGACGCTTCCCAAATTGCTTGGCCGTGGATCTTGTTGAAATTCTTCACCCGGCCTACCAAAGTGCCGATTCACGGAGTGGAACACAAGTCCTATCTTGGGGTGTTCGAAAATTTTCCATGGCTCATCGCCGTATAGGCGGGAGATCTGCGCCGACGTAATCAGGTCCGCCCTCCACGCAGACGCGGCAGGGGTTTTCTTGGCCGGTGGAAAACGCCAGGGGTCCGGGCGAGAGAAAGACCGGGCCAGAAGCTGCTTGGTCAGGGTAGACCGGCGCAAACAGCCTATTTGCCCCGACGACCACAGCAAAGTGATTTCAAACGTCCGCGGCGGAAGGGAGCTGGTGTCAACCGCATGTTCTTCAGTAGAGCGTACTTGTGAAGCTCGGATGTCCCGGGGAGAACCGAAGGCGCCGGATTCGCTGATGTCGATACTGGTGTGGCGTCACTTGGCAAACCGATCTTCTTTTCTGACCCCAATACCGACGCCACATGGATGAAACTTTCACGTAAATTCGTTCGTGACTTGGACTGGATGGCGACCATAAACTCGGAATCGCAAGACCCTTCGCTGGAGTCCTCCTCGGACGAGACCCCTGTGTTCTTGGTGCGATTTGCAGTACGGCGCGAGGGCGCTCGACTTTCCGAGGGGCTGTAGATTTCGTCCGTGTCCGAGTCCTAGTCCATAAGAAGCGCCTGTGTCTTGGCTCGCTTATGAGGCACTGCACGCTTCCCCCTGAGTCCGGGTCCACGCGAAGTGCCCCGCGCCCTCGAGCTACCCAGCGCGTCCGCGCGCTTCTTAGATTTTTGTGCAATTTCGGGCTGCTGAATATCAGCCAATGAACGATGTCGGTCTTGGTCCTGCTGCAAGCGGTATTGGTCTTGCTCCGAGGCGACTAAGGTTGCCGACGCAGACCAAACTATGCTGGAGGAAGCAGTCGAACACGGATGCAGCAAGTTCATCAAGCGCTGGCGGCAATGGTCTAGTGCCACCTGACGACGACCCGACTCTAGCGTCCAAGCGTCTGACTTGTCTTGATAAGACCGGACCTTCCCGGTCTGGTCTTGAATGGAAATTTGAAGATCGGCAATGCGTCGCGCGAAGTCGTCGCCTTGCATGCGCAGTGAGGTCGCGTCAAACTGTCCGTCTAGCTGCTTCCGGCGAACAAGTGCAAGTTGATCCCGGAGATGGGACTGATGAGCCTCCAGAAGGGACAGCTCATGACGCGCGCTTACCAGCTCCTCTAAAATTGGTCGAAGCTGGTAAACATGATCGTCGGACTGCCTATCGGCATCAAGCAAGGCACCTATTGCCTTGACGACGCTGGGAGGGATGAGAGCTGAAGACAAACGAGGGCCAAGACAAGTACAAGACGAAGACCAAAGATGCGCACCTCGTGTTGCCTGGTGGGCCACCTGGGTCCTGAGACGCATGTTTTCTGCAAGCATATCCTGCATCTGCGTGTCGGCTTCAGTATGACGCCCTTCCGATGTTTGAAGTGCACGAGAGTTACGTGGGATGTCAGACCGAGCCGACCGGACAGGCGAAGCAAGGTGGAGCGACTCGGCTCATAGAGTTTCTGTAAGAGCAACAAGAACAAGCGTCAAAGGGAAGCATAAGAAGATCAAGTGCAGTAAGGCAGTACCTGACGCAGGTGTCGAAGATGTTTGATCCATGGGGAAGAAGTGTGAGTGACCAAGGTCCAGTTGGTCGAGTGATTGGTGAGTCAGACCGTTATCGTTGTGCGACACGGTCGGACTCAGAGGCGGATGTGGTGAAGTATACCACAAATTTGGTCACTTTTGGTCAAGGTAGTTGGTCGAGTTTCCGATTGGTCTAAACAAGGGGGCTTCTTAGCCTATCAGATTCAAGGAGTATCAAGAACGCAGGTCTTGGGTGAGTCACCTGACATTGGGTATTTTACATAATTTTGTGTGGGTACATTAGGGACCATAGGGAGGTAGTATTATTGGTTAGTTGCGGATTTTCCAAGTAAGAGTCTTTTGGTTGCGGATTTTCCAAGTAAAAGTATTTTGGTCTAGGAATAAGTGGCAAAAAACTCTTCTGGTCTTGGTCTACACCGCAGCAAGGGGTCTCCGTTATTCTTTTCACGTACACTAGTCGCCTCCGCCCGCCGCGGAGTGTTTGGGGACAGAGGGTTGAATTATCCCCTCTCGCCTATTATACCCGGTCTGGACGCGCCGCACGCGCACTTTGGCCACCGGAAGTCCCTCGACGGGAGTACGATTTGGCGATCTCGACACTTTGACTCAAGTACGTTTGGAACGTGCTATTCACTGGATTGTTCTTTACGTGGAGATATCGTTTGTGGAGTTTTACGGGCATATTGGGTCTTTACGTGGACATATTGGCTTATTGTAACATTGGTTGGAGTTTAGACCGGTTTTGGTCTTCTCTCATATTGGTCAGGGGCTAGACCGGTTGATTGGTCTACCCTCTATTATTTCGTATTGGTCAGGTATAGATCGTTTGGACGATCGACCTATTGGAATTTATCTTTTGGAAGTGTTTCTGGTCTGTACGTACCTGGGGTGAAGAGTTCCGCCCTAGGTACACCTAGCCAGCACGGTCTCATATTCAAGACCGAATCAGATCGATCTGCGATCCCGATCCACCGAGTGTGTAACTAGCCCATTCCATCGGGTACACAAGGTGAGATGAACTTAAGTGAATCGGACCAAGTGTCTTTGGATGATGACCGGTCGTCTGCCAGCAGCGGACGATCGGACCAGATTTCTAATGGAGGTCCGCGGGGTACCCCCCCCGTAAGTTCGAAGGCTGGGCACGATGGTGGTGGTCAGGTTGTCGATACAAATGTATTCGATTTCGAACTTGACTCCACCACAATTCCGCTTACAGCGGTCAGAACGCCTAGTGGCATGTTTTTGGAGTGGCTTGTTATGCCACAAGGGCTTTCGAATGAACCAGCGACATTCAATCGCTTGGTGACTCAACTCTTCCGCCCTCATAGGAAGTACGCTCAGACGTACTTCGACGATATATTCGTTCATAGTCGTGCGGAAGACGACTCGTCTGATGTTCAGACGCACCTTATACACCTTCTAGCGGTGCTCGAATGTATGCGAGAGCATAAGTTATATGCGAACGCATCCAAATGTATCTTCGGTGCTGAGGAAATTCCTTTCCTCGGATGCTTCATCGATAAGGATGGAGTGCGGGCGGATCCCGCGAAGGTGTAAGCCATTGTAGAGTGGCCTTCGACTGTAAATCTTAGAGATTTACGGAAGTGGCTTGGATTATCCAACTATCTCCACAAGTAAAGCGAGAACTACGCTGAAATGGCGAAGCCATTGACCGACCTTCTTAAGAAGGATGTTGATTGGTGCTGGAAAACCGAACACCAAAACGCTTTTGAAGCAGTTAAGGGGAGCTTGTTAAAAGCTCCCGTTCTTGCTCTCCCAGATTCTGGGAAACCATTTAGTGTCGTCTGCGACGCCTCCGAATTCGCAATCGGATGTGCTTTGTTACAATCAGACGATGCAGGAAGGGAACGCGTAATTGCGTTTGAGTCGAGGCAGCTTAAAGCTGCGGAACGGAATTATCCCGTTTATGACAAGGAGCTACTTGCAATGAAGTATGCTCTTGTCAAATTTAGGGTTCACCTACTCGGCTCAAAGCCGTTCGTGGTTTATACTGACCACACGTCCTTACGGACAGTGACAAAGTCGCCTCATCTCTCGCAACGGATGGCCCGTTGGCTCTCCTTCTTTGCGGAGTACAACTTTGAGGTTAAGTATAAACCTGGCAAGAATAACGTGCTTGCAGACGCGTTGTCGCGTCCTCCCGATTACGAGCTCGCTCACGCGACATTCGTCACCACATCTGTGGTGGATCTCATACGCCAGGCGTATGAGAAAGACTCACAGTGTACGGCGCTAATCAGCGCGTTAGTTGAAAAGGGTCTTGGCTCGTCTGAGCCAACCCTGTCGTGTCGAGCTAAAGCTCGTTTACACCGTTACAGGTACTGTGACGGTTTGCTATATTATAGCACGAGCGCGGAGGACACTACGCGGGTGGTAGTTCCTCATGATGAGGAACTGAAGTGTAAAGTCCTATTTGAGGCACATGACGCCCCAAACGGGGGTCATTTAGGTCGGGATAAGACCTACAGCGCTTTAAGCGCTTTGTATTGGTGGCCCAACATGTATAAGTGGGTCGGTGCGTATATACGCACCTGTGAGACGTATCAGAGGGTTAAACCCTCTGCAAGTTCAGCTGCGCCTTTGGAGAGCTTGTAGGTTCCAACGGGGTGTTGTAAATCCATTAGTATGGATTTTATCTTCGGTTTTCCGAAGTATAAGGCAGGGAACATCGGCATATTGGTTTTGTAGACCGTTTGAGCAAGATGGCTCACCTGGCGGCGGTGCCAGAGTCCATAGATGGACAAGGAACAGAGAAAGTGTTCCTAGACCGTGTCTTTCGACAGCATGGTCTACCCGATTCCGTTGTGTCGGATCGGGATCCCCGTTTTACGGGACAATTCTGGGAGCGTTGTTTAGGGTGCTGGGCACCAAGCTCCTCATGTCCACTGCAGATCATCCGCATACGGACGGGAAAACGGAACGCGTTAATCGCGTTGTTGAGGATATTCTCCGGAGTTTATGTCCGGATGCTCCAAAGGGTTAAAGTGAGATGCTCCCGATGGTCGAATTTGCTATAAACAATTCGGTCCATGCATCTACGGGGTTTAGCCCGTTTTACGTGAACGGATTATTGAATCCGAGGGTTACGTTGACGCCACGTGTGTGTGTGGCCCAGGGATTGAGGGGGGAGGATTCCTCGATGTCAGCCCTGTATCTGTGCGAAAGCACATCGATAAGTTTTTATCGACGCGCCTTAGTGTCTTACGACACGTCTGCGATACCATGGCGGAAAGCCAAGACAAGCAGAAGGAGCAAGCTGACCGCAAGGGGCGGCGTAACGAAAAAGTGTACAAAGTAAGAGAAAGTGTTTTATTAAACGCTAAAACCCTTCCTACACATGCAACTTCCAACGTGTTGAGGAAAAAACTGCGCCCCAGGTTTGTGGGCCCCTTTAAGGTACTATCCCGAAAGGGCTTGTCGTATACCTTAGACATCCCGAAGGCGATGCGTACGCATCCAACCTTCTATGTGGGTATGCTTAATCCATACCAGAACCCGTAGGCGGGTCCCCTCTTGGAGGAGGGTGGGAAGTTGGATAGCCGAAAGGCATGACAGGTCGGAACATCTCCGACAGGGTTGAAATACGACACTGAAGCTCCGCAACGAGAGACTAGAGGGAGGCAAGCCTCCCCTAGATGCGTTCATTCGCACTCCCCTCGTTGCGGAGTCCCTCCTGGGCATCTTGGATGCGACGGCTGTGTCGATCACAGCGCTCGTGGAACTCACGACGCAATAGCGCGACCCCCTCCTCCAGTCCTCGATACGGAGGGTACTCCACATTACCATGTGGAACGCCTGATGGCACGACGCCATCACCGGGGTGAGACCCGGTACCTGGTGAAGTAAAAAGGGTATCCACATTCCCAGAGCTCGTGGGATTCCGAGACTACCCTGCGGCCGGATTGCCGTGACGTCGTTGACGCTTTCGAGCGGAAGAATCCCACTGAGAGTCAACGACCAAAGGGTCCGAAGAAGCCCCTTCACTCCCAGTAGCTGGGAGTTTGCCGGAGGCAGATGCACAGCTTGCATTGCTCTCCGGCGCCACATCGAGAGCAGGGCGCGTCTAGTAAGAGGCAAGTAATTGCCCTTGTGCTTTGGCCTGGGCATAGGCCAAGCGTTACGCCCTCTCTACCCGAACGTCGGGTTCGGAAAAGCTGTTGTACAACGCATCAAAGTTGGGGAGGCGCTTCTCCCCTTCCGCCCAAGCGCGGAATGCCTGTTCTGCGTCCTCGACGCTTTCGTATCGTAAGAGAACAAAGGGAATCTCGTGGAGGATATCCACGAGGGCACCGCGTGCCTGTTTCCCGAGGCGCGTCCGGTAGGACCTAACAGTAAACTGCTTAAGCGTTAGCAGTCTGGCCCGGTGTTGTTTCCGGCGCGCAATTTCGCGCCGAAGTATAGGAACTGGACAAGGGGGTTAGGAGGCTAAAACCCTCTTGACCGCGTTCTTAGCCCTCTTTTGAGGGTCAAGAGGTCCCTTCCGTGCTCGTACGGCACGTCGGTCCTCATGAACCGAGGCCGGTTCATTGGTGATGGTCGCCTGCGGCGACCCGGATGCATCACCCCTAGTGGGTAAAGGTGGCGCACGAGTTAGCGCGTTTTCCCCACGTGTGGGGAATGGGTTGGATGACCAACAGCGCCGTTCGGCGCTGTCGGAGTGGTCAGCCGTTGGGGAGATCTCCCCAAGGGCATTCACTTACGAGTTATCGGAATAGTTTTCTTCCATAGCACCACTAAAGGTGCACATAGTCAGTCAGAGGTTCTGGCAGTTGAAGTTCTCCAACAAAATTTTGTTTATTGCGTAAGCAATAGTCTTGATGGGGGAGGATGTAACAGGGTTACATTTGAGTCACATTCGGTAGGTGGTGTACGTGAGTACACTACGGTTGGGGTCAGTATTGACCGGTTCGAAAGGTTTTAACCCATTGGTTATTTTAACCAATCAGGGAAGGAGCCCTTAGGGGTGGCGTGTCAGCCATCCACGTGTTGGTACACAGGTGGTGTACACTACATTTTAGCTAGGTACGAATTTGGTAAGTTCTACTTAGTATTACATATAGTTTACATTAGTTTAAATTAATTTAGGCTAATTATATATGAAATATACATTCAGTTTACAAAAATACTTAAGACTGCTAGGCGCGCGACCACGCCCGGTCGCGCGCGCAGTGAGTATTGTATCCTAAGGGAGTTCTCCCTTACGCTACCTCCCTTTATAAGGGAAGCATTGTTACAAGGGGTTAGCGGAAGCTATCTGTAAACCACCCCGAGAATCTTGGCCCCGAGTAGGAGAGCTCTCTCCTACTAAGCCCTTTTATAAGGGCGTATCGGCTAAGTAGCGGCGAACGCCGCTTAAAGGAAAGTCTTCCTCTGTGCGCTAGCCGCACCGTGCGTGTACGCACCCGGCTATAAAGATAATAAAGTCAGGGACTTGCTCAGCTAAAGGTGTATTAAAAAGTGATTATATTTTCTAACATCTAAAATGTAGATGATACTATGTATTGAAACTAATCGGGATACTACATTAGTTATGTAACGACCACTTATTAAAAATACCCAATCTTAGCACCTAATAAGGTTTCAATTAAACCGGTATAGTGCACATTTTCAACAATGTGAATTCTATAGCTGCCACAGAAAAAACACAGCTAATAATTGTCTGGAAATGTTGGGTAATTTAAAAGGATCAGTTATAACCAGTTCAAGCTCTGCTTAATCTTGCCATTTTTCTACCGAAACGTGGCGTAGCGGTTTGATCCGTGGTAATACTCTTTTAACGTGCATTTATGAGCTCCATAACGTTCACGCCATCGGAAGGGATGCAGAGTCGGTATGAGTTAGTAGGCAGGTCGGGGCCAGGACTGTACGCCGTAAAACGTGATTATTATTCATAATCTCACCAGGATTACTACCAAGCTAAACACGTTTCTTGAATGTAAAATTCCCGTAGACTTTTAAATGAAAGAGAGGGCCGTTATAGACTTCATCAATAGAGTGGGAACTTAAAATTGGAGCGGTTTGGTTCCCTACAGTGTTAGAAAAGTGTGGCGAATTTCTGATTTGGTATAGTTCTTAAGTTAGAGCAACCATGGACACGAGGTAGGCAGGACTATTTGAGGTACGCTCTTTTAGTGATATTATATCGCGTATTAAGGTTAAGAAACCAAATTTTACCAAACAGGGTGGCGCCATCTTCAAGTGATAATAAGGATAGGAAATGCTACTATTGTGAGTATTATTACCGAAATTCTGACAAGTAACGCGAACTTACTGCTGTGGTGGAGTCAAGTTCGAAATCGAAAACATTAGCATCGATAACCTGACTACCACCATCGCGCCCAGCCTTCCAACTTTCGGAGGGGGTACTCCGCGGACCACCACTCGAGATCTGGTCCGATCGTCCGCTGCAAGCAGACGACCGGTCGTCATCAGAACCCACTTGATCCGATTGTTTAGTGTCTATCTCACCTCGTGTACCCGATGGAATGGGCTAGTTACACACTAGGTGGATCGGGATCGCAGATTGGATCGAAGCGGTCTTGAATATAGAAGACCGATCTGGGTAGGTATCTCTGGGGCGGAACTCTTCACCCCAGACACAAACAGACCAAAAACACTTCCAGGAGATAACTTCCAATAGATCGATCGTCCAAACGATCAAGACCTGACCAATACGAAATAATAGAGGGTAGACCGACCGTTCCGGTCTAGCCCCTGACCAATACGAAATAAGACCAAAACCGGTCTAGTTTCCAACCAATATTAAAACAAGCCAACATGTCCACGTGAAGACCCAATATGCCCGTGAAACTCCACAAACGATATCTCCACGCCAAGACCAATCCAGTGAATAGCACGTTCCAAACGTACTTGACTTAAAGTGTCGAGATCGCCAAATCGTACTCCCGTCGAGGGACTTCCGGTGGTCAAAGTGCGCGTGCGGCGCGTCCAGACCGAGTATAATGGGCGAGAGGGGATAATTCGACCCTCTGCCCCCAAACACTCCGCGGCGAGCGGAGGCGACTAGTGTACGAAAAGGGAAGAACGGCGACCCCTAGCTGTGGTGTGAACCAAGACCAAAGGACTTCCACTTAGAAAAATCCTGCAACCAAAAGACTTCTTACTTGGAAAAACCACAACTAAAATACCACTACCCTATAGTCCCTAAATGTACCCACACAAAATATGTAAAATACCCAAAGTAGGGTGACTCACCAAAACTTGCGTTCTTGACACTTCTTGAGTCTGATAGGCTGAAAAGCCCCCCTTGTTTAAACCAATCCAAAATTAGACCAAATGCCTTGACGAAACTTGACCAGAAGTGTGCCAAATTTTGGGCACGCTTCTCCACAGCCGCCCCCGAGTCAGACCGTGTCGCACAACGACAACGGTCTGACCTCGTCCATCAAATTCAGTTAAACCTTGGTCATTCAGACTTTTCCGACATGGAGCAACCATCTTCTTCATCCGTTACAGGTACTTGCACTGCTGGACTTGACCTTCTTGTATTTCCTTAACGACCGTTCTTGTAGGCACCTCGCATACCACGTCATCGCATGTCACTTCGCCCGTCCGGTCGGTCCGGTCTGGCAGATCCCATCGTTCTACTGCACCTCAGACATCGGCAGGGCATCAGACCGGGACCGACGCGCAGTTGCAAGACGCACTTGAAGAGATAGCACGTCTCCAGGAGCACATTGCTCAACAGGCGACACAACGTAAGCATGCATGTACGGTCTTCACCTTGGACCTGTTCTAACCTTCGTTTGTCTTCAGCCCGTATACCTCCAGCCCGTATACCTCCAGCCCGTATACCTCCTGGCATCAGCAAGGCGATCAATGCCCTGCTTGCCGCCGATCGGCAGTCGAACACGCATGACCTCCAGCTGCGTCAGGTTTTGACTGGACTCATAAACGCGCGCAACAGAATGACCCGCTTGGAAGCTCATCAGCTTCATCTTCCGGAGCAGCTTGTGCTGGTCCAACAGCAGCAAGCGGAAGACCTGCTTGACCAGACCACGTTGAGCATTCAAAGCGAAGATCTCGAGAGGCGTCTCACCGAGCTCCGAATTTCGATTCAAGACCAGACCGAGGAGGTCCGGTCTTGTGAACGCAAGTCGAACGATTGGACGCAGGCAGCGAACGGTCGTCGGGCGGTATTAAAAGAATGTCATCAGCGCTTGGTTGACCTGTTACGTCCTCGTCGGCATCCGGTTGCTGCCTCCAGCGTAGACCGGTCTGCGTCGACCGACTTGGTGGACCTACACCGGGACCAAGACCAAGGCCGTTCATTGGCCGAAATTCTCCATCCCGAAATTGCACACAAATCAAAGAAGCGCGCAAGCGCGCCCGGTGGCTCGAGGGCGCGGGGCATAGCGCGCGACCCTGAACTCGATGGGAAGCGTGCGGTGACCCATAAGCGAGCCAAGACGCAGGCGCTTCTCGTGGGCCCAAGCTTGGACGAGGATGACGACAGTAACATCTCCAAAAATCAAGCGCCCTCGACCGCCGGTGCTGACCGTGCCAAGTATTCAGAGGTCTCGTCCTGGGATGACTCCGGCGAAGACTCCGGTAATTCGGAGTTTGCTGTCCCCATCCCAACCAAGTCGCGAACAAGTCCACATGAAAGTTTTGCTCAAGATGCATCGACTTCGGAGCAGACCAAGAAGACCGGTCCGCATGGTGGCGTTTCACCACCTCATGCGTCGACAAAGTCAACACCTACGGTCTTGCCTGGGACGTCCAAGCTCCACAAAGATGCTTTGTTGGACAACGTGGCAATCGACAGTTCTTCCCTTCCGCCACGAACGCGTGAGGATACTTTGCCGTGGTAGCCAGGGCAGACCGGTTGTTTACGCCGGTCCACCCTGACCAAGCAGCTCCTGGCCCGGTCTTTTTCTCGTCCAGACCATTGGCTTTTCCCGCCGGCGAAGAAAGTTCCTGCCGCGTCGGAATGGCGGCCGGACTTGATCACGTCGGCACAGATCTCCTGCTTGTACGCTGACGAGCCGTGGAAGATTTTCGATCATCCCAAGCTGGGGTTCATCTTCCACTCGACTCCGTGGGCCAATGCTTTCATGAGTCGGGTGAAATATTTTAACAAGACTCACGCTCAAGCCATCTGGGAGGCATCCCACTATCTGGTGCTTCCCCCGGAACGAGTTCGGCAAGACCCTGGTTTGGCGACCATCCAGAACAAGCGCAAGCGGCGTCGGATCAGAGCGGGTGAGGCCTGGCAGTCCCTGTGACAATATGTTTTGGACGGGATGCTGGATGCTGGCCCACGAGTGCGACGTAGATGTGTTCTTATATCCAGTTGTACTTCATATGCCGCGGCGTCGCGTCGAGAGGACCCGGCTGCTGGCTGACGGTGGCACATGGTACCCCGGTCTTGGGTGCATTACACCGGTCCTGGACCTCAAGGATTCTTTGGTCCAACTAGACCAACAAGAACCTTGGCGTAACCAGTACCAGGACCAAGTTGAAAATCATCCGTCGTTGACCGTCGGCCGTTTGTGGGGTGATGGCGAGTGAGGTCGTAAGTAGTCGACCATATACACTTAATATATATCATCGTTCTTTTTCACATGTTCGGTCATCAAATCACTTGAGCTAATTCCACCACTTTCTCCAGAGTTGCACTAGACACGTTATCACCAACCATTCCACTTACATCGCGAAAAAACAATCCACGTTCGTCACTCCACTATTCCAATTCGTCACATATTCACAATACACAATACACAAGACACAAGACCTTCCACCTCTTCACGTCGGTCTGGAAGACCGATGCTACTGCATGTCTTGGTCTTGGTCTTCATGGGTCTGCATCACTGCGAAACGGTTCCGACTGACTCGGTCCCGTTCGAATTCTCGTAGTAGTGCTCCACAGTTCATGTCGGACTCATCGATCCAAGTTGTTTCATCATGGTCCTTCCATCGGACCAGATATTCTCGGTGGGTCCGGCCGAACCTGGTCTTCTTGACCGATCGGACATCTAAGACCTTTTCCACTTCAAATTCGTCCTTCTCCAGCGGTCGTTCCCAACTGTCCTCCGGCAGTAATGCTTCATCGAAATCAAACCGTTCTGCCTCGTCTACTAGACAGGGCATTTTGGGACGATCAGGAAATTCTCGGACCAGTTTTAACTTGGACACATGTACGATCGGGAAGACCTTGTAGTCCGTGCCGGTTGTTACTAGACGGGCAGCGT
>JAPDHQ010000604.1:0-10643 GCA_026184515.1 Peronosclerospora sorghi
AAAAAAGGAAAGGAGTGATCAAGGAAACGCAGTCGGATGGCGCCGTCTTATGTCCAAGCGGGGTGGATCTCTGCCTGGTTATGGATCAAGTACCCTTAAATGTTACTTTACCCATGGATCTCGGTGGTGGTGACCTGGCGCAGTGGTACGACGCTCTGTGCGCTGCCAAACTCAGTCTTTACGACCAATTGAAACCTTGCAACTTTTACGGTCCAAGTGCAAGGGAACACGTGTAGTCGACTTGCACTTAAAAACGGCACTGTGGAAACTCTTGTTTCGCTTGAATGTGGCAGAGAAGGCGCAGCCTCTGCGCAAGAATGTGGGCCTGATCTTGGACGTCCTTGCACAGCACGAAGACTCGGCGTCCGCCCTACGCATTGTAGCAGCCACGGAGCTCAGCACGTTTCTAGAAACGTTGTGGATGGAATCAAAAGTGGATGGCCTTACGCCGGACCGCCGTGTCGTGCTACTAGATCAGATGCTGCACGTCGTGGAGTCTCCGTTTCTAGCTCGGATTTTAGTGGAAAATCCGGTCGCGGGGTCACAGAGTGGAGACGCGAGGCATCTGTTGCAGTTTGTCACACACTGTGCAGATCATTTAGAGGCGTTGGTAGCGCCCGTCCTGGAATATCATGAGACGAATCTGGACAGAAGCTATAACGAGGTGCAGGACGAGACTGAAGTCGGAACGGCATCAACAAACGTAGTGCTCATAGCTTCCGAACGCTCTGGACATGCGTTAAAGTGTGTAATTGTGTTGGCTTCGATGAAGGAAGTACTGGACAGCCGCTTAGGGCAATGTCGTGGTATTTCCTTGGAAAGCATGATGAAGCCCTTCATGCGGATCTTAAAGCCATGTGTGCTGCTCCTGAAGACGACAGTGGTACACAAGGACCTGCTTACACAGTCAGGAATAGCGTATTGCCTGGTTCTTCGGTTGTTGCTTCGCTTAACGGTCAAGACCGCGGACGTTTCGAACATGGTTACGAAGCTGCTATTGCAGACGGCTTACCCAGAGATGAGCATAGTTAGCTCTGACACATGTGCCAGCTCTCAACTTCGAGCACACATCGAAAACGATGTGAAAAGCTTCGGCGATCTGTCGAGACTTACTCTGTATCGTGGATTACTTAACAGCCTCTCGAGTGATCATCTTGCTCTCTCGGCAAAACGGTTTGGACTAGACGAGAAGGACTCAAAGCATGTAGAACGTAGCGTGCTGGACGCAATTTTTTCTGGCGTCCAGCACTTCTGCAAACAGGAAGCATACACTACGCGTTTGTATGCATTTCAGGTGCTCGAAGCGCTCCTTCGCAAGGCGGTGCTGACTCTTCAAAACCATTTAAAAGAAACCCGTGTGTCGAGCGCTCCTTCTGTTATGTTGTTGAGTGCCGAGTCGCTTACAAAGTTAACCACTTCCGTGCTGCTGAACTGGGAGCATCCATCGAAAAAGGTGAACCAGTTCATGGCCGTGGTGTTTGGTCATATTGTGAACTACTTGGTACTATCTGCTGAGTTTAAGGAGTGGAGAGCAGCGATCTTGCCGCAGCTTGTAGAACTGCCGTCTACGAGTCGAGCAAAGTACGGATCGCTACTGTCACTAGTCGAAAAAACTGGCGCGAAGCCTGTCCTTCAGGCAAGTCCCCAGTTACTGTCATCATTGCTTTTAGCAATAGGTCAAAAACATTACGCTGCCCCAGCGGCAGCAAACTTGTTTGCCCGAATTCTGGATGATTTCTGTCTGAAAAGCAGTAAGATGAAAGGCATTCTATCTGATGACGAGACGGTCGTCTCATCGCGACAATTCTGGCTTCCAAACGTCGTCTCTGTGCTTACATCAAGTGACGCAAATCTTCGTTCTCATGTGGCCATGTATCTGATTCCGCTGCTGTTGAAGAAAGATCCTGACTGCATGCCGGTTTTGATCCAACAGTTGCAAGACCAGGGCCAGATGGATGAAGAGTCTTCAGATGTTGCATTGTGGGCAGAGTTGGAAGTACTGAAGTTTGCACGAAAGAAAATGGCGCTTGTGAAACTGATTGGATTGTCGCTGGACGGGATTGAACGCGGTCTATGCCATGCCAAAGTAGAAACGCGTGGCACAGCTTTTGATGCATTGTGTGCGTCTCTAAAGTCAACCAGTATGCCCCCGGACGAAGAGTTACGTCTACTTAAGTATTATTTGGTGGTGAATGGGAAAGAAATTGACCCCGCCGGTCGCATGAGCATGCTCATTGGCCTGAAAACAGTGTTTATCCGCATTAAAGAAACGTTGCGCATCACCAGTAAATCTATAGCTAAACAGCAACCGTGTGCTAGCGCCCATGGTGCGGCTGCCCGTCGTGACTATGCCGCTGCAGCATCTTTTAAACATTGGGTCGAGCTATTCATTGTTGCGTCAGTGTACCCAGGTGCACTTCCTTCCCGCTTGACTCTAGGACTTGAGATTTTTCTCCTATACGTTCAGCTGTTTGGCTTTGGAAACAACGGTAATACACAGGCTCGAAGTCTCTTGTTCACTGGACAAATGGTGACAACACTCTTCCACATGCTCCTGAGGTCGTGGGACGCAATTCGATCTCTGGCGTTTACGATCTTGGACATGTATCCCGACGAATTTCCGAGCTATTCGTCGCGAACCAAACTTTGTACTCTTGTTAATTGGGC
The DNA here is from genome assembly GCA_026184515.1 of Peronosclerospora sorghi. Lineage (NCBI taxonomy): Eukaryota > Oomycota > Peronosporomycetes > Peronosporales > Peronosporaceae > Peronosclerospora > Peronosclerospora sorghi. Next base: position 2,668 of record JAPDHQ010000604.1, read on the forward strand.
TGTTGGGCTCTGTGATAGTCCTCGTCAGCGTGAAAGCGACGCTGGTGCAATGTTTGTCCGGTTGCTATTTCAGAAATGTTGCTCATCAATTCAACGATATGGAATAGCTTTACAGTCTGTCGCAAATTCTGTAAGCGAGACGATAAGCGTCAGCGTGAGCCCAGAGGTAGCTTTTGTATTGCAGTTGACGCAAGTAATAATTGCTCGCGTTGAAGCCCTGAGCGAAGCTGAGATTCAACGTGGCAAGTCCTCTTTTGTGCACGGATTTTTGTTGTCGTTGCACTATGTTTTGGAAAACGTATCTTTCAAACAATTATCTGAAAGGGAGGCTGCAGAGTGGGCACGAGCTATGGAGCAAATATTCACAGCAGTACATCAGTCCATGAAGGCGTCGCTTGCTGTAGTCGGTGATGCAGCTTCTGGCGCAGGCGATGAACCGATATCAGGTTCGTTCGCCGGAGTTGTGGGCGAAGTGAGTGCTGTAGGTAAAGCATCAAGCTCAGCGTTGCGAGTAGATTGTCGTGGTCATTTGATTATTGAAGGTTGCAGTAATAATGGAGAGAAACAGGACGGTGAAGACACAGAGCAAAGTGCGGTGGTAAGTAGTTGGCTTGCTGCCCGCGAATGTGGGGCCATTATCGAACTGTTGATGAAGCGTGTGCCGCTCCCAGAGCTGAACCCGGGCTCTGATCGAATTCCCCTTTTCTCCGTAAAAATAGCGCAACGTGGTGGAGAGACACTGCTTAACTCTCTTTTTGAACTTAAACATAAAGGCGCGGTTGCAATGGCATACCAGGCATTTGAAGGTGTCTGTCGTGCGTTTCTTGCTCACGGTGAACAAAATGAATTATTAGGTAACTTGCCAGCGCGATGGGCGGATCATCTGTTAGAGCGTTTGGAACGATCGGAGCAGCATTTTATCTTGCGGCGAAGCTCCGGCTTTGCGTTTAGTTTCGTGGCCATACTTCGCGCGGAGCCTCGAAATTCTGCCGCTGTCATTTTGCCAAAAGTAATGACAAAGTTACTACAACTGGCAGGTGAAGACACTGACGCTGCAGAGAAACGTGCTACCCACGAGACGCATCATTTGCTATGGCGTGCTCGTGTGCATGCACTGAATATCTTGAAGCTCATTTGTGAAGATGGAGTGTTGGCGGAAGACGTAGCCCGTTACGTTGTGGACATGTTTGAGCTTGCCGTACGCGGCTTTGAGAGTGGCTCCTGGGCTGTGCGCAATTCTTCCATGATGCTCTTTGCTGCAGCGACCCAGCGTGCGATCGGAGACAAGCGCATTGCCGATGGTAGAAGTTGTCAAAAAGTTGCTAGTGACAATGTATTCTCGCGCTTCCAAACACTTCGAGGCTTTCTTGCTCGTGAATTGACTAGGTTGATTGAAAACGACATAAGCCCGAGTAGGACGTGTGAGGAAGCAGCTTCGCCTGGCCTCTTCCCGCTGCTACTCTTCTTAAGTCGCCTACGCCCTAGTATCGAGGATGATGCAGCGAATGCGCGGGCTGGTTTAGCGAGCTTTGTCCCACTGGTTATGAAATGTGCTTCTCACCCGACGATGGCAGTTCGGCACATGGCTGCGAAGGTTTTGGCCTCTATTATAAGCGATGCTGAGGCTGCAAATGTTTTATCAGTTCTCTGCTCTAATCTTCCACAGGGTGTTCGACGCGCGAGAAACGACTCTACGCCTACGAAAGGACTATCGCATAATGCTGTTCATGGTATACTCGTTCAAATTCGCTCCCTTGTAACCAAATTTCTGGCTGTTAAAAATGGACGTAACACAACGATGGAGAATGCACAATCCAAGTTTCTAGAACTTATTGTGACAAAGCTGCTTCCATCAACCATGTGGTTATGGGCGGGAGCACATTCCGGATTGGTGAACGCTGTCGTTCGTGCAGAAATCGTGGCGACGCTGGATATTGTGGTACACTACTACACTGTTGATCCTACTCATGCGCTCTCGTTGTTAAAGTCGGTTTCTGTGAAAGAAGCGTTGCTTCAAAGTCTTGGACAGGTTGAGGCTGAAGTTGAGTGCCAATTGCTACAGCGATGTGATATGGAGCAGGAAGCTGCACTACGTTTGTCGACGCAACCGGGTATGTACATGGTGGATCGCGCCTTGGTTTCCATTTGGTTCAGCTTGTGGTCGCTTCGTGACCGTAGTCAGCCGCTCAATACGCTTCTTAAGATGCTAGCGTCCAAGGTGCTCCAAATTCGCAAAAAAGCGATAAAGCAGCTTTCAAGTAGAAAAGTGATCGAAACAATGAGTTCGAATGCCGTTGCGGAGCTGCAGGCTGCTCTGATTGACCAGTTTCTAGTTGAGACACACCCAAAGGTGCGACGTCGACAACTACAGCTTCTGATCCGTTGCCAGCTATCTGAAGCCGTTGAAGAGACACATACCCTACGATTGCAGCTGCAGAACCCTTTGACTCGCATATTCAGCGTTTCTGCAGACGCACATGTTCTAGCGCCAGGTTTGGAATTGTTTGCACTCATGGTGTCGAATCAACCTTTCGATCAAGAGACAGAGATTGCATTGTACGAAACATTATGCCATGAAATTGAAATGCGGTCCGATGAAAGCCAGCCGTTATGTCTTCGTCAAGCTGCTGCTTCTGCGCTTCATCACAGCGGCCTCCTTCGTTTGCACATTAAGAAGGATGGGAACAAAAGGTGTGGGGTCTTTGCATTAGCTGGCTGGATGAGTGCATTGCGACTGCTTCAAGATGATAACGTGCGTGTGAGAGCTGAGGTAAGACAAGTAATCCATAAAGTCTTGAATGCTGTCGACTCGATGAAAGGCCGTGTATCGGATGCAACATTGCTGCCTTATGTAGTGGAATACATCACAGCCTCCTTTGCACACAGTGACTATGGCGCAGCGACGTTATCGAGGATGCTGATTCAACATATTGATGTCAGTAGCGTTCTTACTGCGTACTGGGGGAATTTGGATCTAAGTTGCTGCATTTTTGAGCCTGAAAGTTCGAATTACTTTGCTGAATGCGACGTGCTTGCGCAAAACATGGTCTACTCCCTGTTTGCTCGTTCAAACGAAGCTCATGAATCGATGTGCGCTCTGCGTAGACAGCTCTTGGCAGTTGTGGGTACTGCACTACGTACTCTGAACCAGGAGGCTCGAGGATCAGGTGAAGATAACGCTCGGTGTTTGGGAAATATCACCTACTATCCGGACGTGTTTGCCCCTTTGTTTGGGCTTTGTGCCGCGGGCGTAGCGATCGTCACGTCGATGCCGAGCCTGCTTCCAGACGATCTTCAGGTGCTCGTTTCACAAGTTCACGAGGCTGCGCAGGAAGTGCACGACATCTTTAGCAATGACGGTGTCACACATCCTCTGCTCCTCTTAGCGTTGAGGCTGCTTGCTAACAAAGATCAAGTCAAGTCGAACCAAGGCAACAAGATCCCAGTGCGAGAGCTATTGTATTTGACGCCACATTGGATTGCATTGGCGTAATCGATGTGTTAGGATTTCATTCCGTGGATCAACCAGTGAGAACAAAATTATTAGACTAAAAGGTGTTGCAACCAAATTTGGTAGTATTCTGTAGTGCATGTCCGCTAGGAAATCAGACCATCACAGCGCAATGTTCATCATCCTAAGGCTTCAAATCTGGCTAATGACATTGGACAAAGTGATCTGACTGTCATTAAGCTTACGCTTTGCGCCCCTCCAGCTCTTGTACATACCAATGATGTCGGATTACCAGACGTTTAGCGTTTCAAGGAGGATGGCTTTCCCTACCTCTCCCCATTAGCTATTGGGGGCGTCGCTTGCTTGAATGAATATTCAAAAGATTCGATTATATTTACGACATTCACGTAGCCACGCTCGTCCAAGAAACAACAAACTTGACTGTCTGGAAATAAGTGTGACTACTGGGATCTTGTTGCGACGAATCTTGGTACATGCTCAACGTGCAAAAACATTACTTCCCGTAATCGACCTACGTAGAAGAGGCTTGCCCACTTGCAACTTTCAGTCTGTTGTTTTGAATGCCTTCCATGACTTCAAAAAACCCATCAAGTCGAAGCATCGATGCAAACTTGTTGTCAAGATCAAGCAGTTCAATGGGACTACATGCCAAATCAGCAAGCTGGATAGTCTTGAAGTCAACTGTCGAGCCGTGAACGAGTTGACCTTTCACGCAAAGTTTCGAGAGCACGTGGTCGATTGCTGCGGCGTAAACTTTGGGATTTGTCAGGCTATGACGATCAGTCGCACTATTCCACAGTAAAATACTTGCCAAAATGTGACAGAAAGCCAACGCGGGGATCTCTCTTTTTGACAACTGTTGATCAAGCCACGACCAGTCAGCAAAGAAGACATACGGCAGCTTTTTAAGCGTGCTGTTCCAAAGGTGTGCTATTAACTTGCTTCCAAAATCATTCAACCGAAAGGTGCCGAGCTGAGGACATCCGCTGGACGCGGACAGCACGTCAAACATGAGTGTGAAAAGATAAACGGATGGAGACACGTCTGCATTGCAATTCATAACTGGTAAAAGCGATCCATTATGAAAATTTTGCGCCACTCGCCACCAAATGGATGCTTGGCGACGACTCCATTCGTAAATGATGTCGTCCTTGTCTGCATCACTTGATAACCCTGCAGGGTTTACAGATAACTTGAGCATATCTAATGCCCCACCTTCCATTTCACTGACTTGTTCCTTTATGTGCTCAAAGAGTGAGCTTGCCCACGAAAGATGAATGTCTTTTACCACTTTGTCAAATTTTGTTTGTATGTCGCATGTGCTCAATGCGCCACAAACTTCAGAAACCTCAGTGTTAGTCTGATCTGGCGCACTTTGTCCACTTAGAATTACTGCTTGGAGAATACACTGCGTCAAGTACACTGGCAAGCTTTGCAGAAATGTATATTGGCGCTGAAATCGGAGCGCTCGAGGCATTTCCACACATTCATTAGACTTGAGATGGGTGAAGCAAGGAGTCCATTGGACATCAAGATTGGGAGCACCACCCAAACAAAAGTACAGCAAAAAGCCCATTTGGAGGTCACTCTCTTTCTGCAACAAATCGGACGTTTCTAAATCGGTGGTGTTCCCAGTGTCTATTATAGCAGCGGCAGGATGTGCCACAGCTTCTGACACTCCTTCTTTGTCCAACACAATATCTGGAGGAGCGCTAATCATTGGTGCGGGTACGTTGTTTTCCTGTGCGCCATCATTTTCGTTCTCGTCATCGTCTTCGTCAATGATAATAAGCTCCGGTTTGCTACGAGGCCGTCGAGTACGGCGAAATGGTCGAGTCTCCAGCACTTCTTGATTGTCCTCTACACCATCGCTTCGATCATTTTCACCAGTACCTTCTGAGAAAACCAGCAGTTGTGAAGATGGAGGAGTCGAAGCGTGACCTCTGACGTCGTAATTTTGATACCGTCGATCGTCATTTCTAGCTGCCCATTCCGAATTTCGAGAAGAAGAATTATCGTTTGAAGATTCCCACGGATAACGTCGCGGTCGAACTGGACTCCGACTACGGTGACTTTCTCTTCGTGACGTCCGGATGAGTCCATCCTGATGGGCAGGCTCACGTCTTAAAGCTTGAATCTCACTGAATTCAGACGCTGGTTCATGGCGCGAGGGTCTTGTACGATGGTTGCCATAGGCTGCTGCCTGTGGCAACGGAGTTTGAAGTGCTTGAGGGTGGCTTTGCTGGTAACTCCAGCCATCTCGGACCCCACTATCTCGAGGCGATCTTACTGGCGCTTGGGCTGCACTTGCTTGTTGCGCGCTAGCTTCAAGTTGTCTGACCCTCCTGTTACATTCAGCTTGGCTTCTTTGCACATCATAAACGGTACTCTTCAATCGAGTAATTTCAGAAGCATGCAGACGTGAGTCATGACTCAGAGCATCAAAGAACTGCGTGCTAAGTTCACGTAACTTGGCGTCCACACGCTGATCTTGCTGACTTCTCTCAGCATCAATTCGCTTCGCCAACGATGACATATCCATTCCCACTGCCTGAAAATCTTGATTTATGCGTCGTATTTCATCGTAAATTGCAGCAAGCTCGCCTTGACGCACTAAATCTCTCGGAAGACTAGGTGACGACTCAATCGGCTTGGATAGAGCGGGTGTAGACGCGACCACGGGCGATACGCCATCTCGCAAGGCCCTCTGTCCAACTGTCACTCTAGTAGCTGTTTCTTCAATATTTCTCTCGATTTCGACCAGTTTATTCTCAAAACTATTCAAATCCACTCTTGTGCGTCGTTTTTGTTCATGGATTTCATCTTCCAGCGACTCTACAAGTATTTGTAGCGAATCCACTTTCGGTTGATTTGCCAGTTGCATCATCTGTTGCATTAATCTCTTGTTTTCATCTCGCCATGTCCGTGCCATCTTTTCCAACGGCTTGAGCTCTTTTTTCTCTTCTTGCATTTGGTTTACCACTTTTTCCAACTTTTCCATCTTTTTCTGCTGTACTTTCAGTACTGCATCGTAATCTTTTCGTATCGTTGTCAGTTCACTTTCATACTGCTCTTGAAGTTCCATCAATTGCGTCATCAGGAACTCTTCATTGATGCTGCTATGTTTATACTCGTCCAGCATCTTCTCCATCGTGATCAGTTTTTTGTTCACTGTTTGGAGCATTGTGTCATCACGGGTTCTAGCTTCCTCCAGTCTCCTTTGCGTCTCTTGCAACGCATCGTCCTTGACAGCCAGCGCATGTTCTTCAGCCGTCTTCGCCTCCGACGCACAGCGCTCCGCCTTCTCCACCGCATCTTCGACGGTATCCGTTATCTTTTGCAGCTCCAGGCGCACTCGAAATCCCTCGCGCCGCATCTCGCGCATGTCGATTGTCAATGCCCGGTACCAGTTTTCAAGCGTCTGAAGTTGGGACAAAACAGAGAAAGGGGGCGAGGACGACGCGGGTGGAGAAGAGGAGGAGGCTGATTGGTACTTGGAATTTCCGCTGCGCTTGCGCTTGTTCGTATTCCCGGATTCGGTACCCTGTGGCTCCGTCATCTGCACTGTTACCATGGAACGGACTTAATTTTACCATAAAATCAGTTTATCCTACATTTAGTCTAGTGTTGAAAACGGCTCGGCTGAAGCCGGTTCAGCCGTGGCTCGAGCCGAGCCGGTCAAGCCGTGGCTTGAGCCGTTTTCCAAATATTTTCTCTTGTATGAATATATTCTGAATATCAAGGATACAAAAGTATGTTCTTCAGAAGCTCTGACTATGATATATATATATATATATGCACATGGATTTTTCTCACACTTTGTTGCATCTCAACAGTTTCTACCCAACTGATGAGAATCGGAGGATGACGTGATGGACGGAGTAGAGAATTTCATAGAAACTTCTAGATAGCTTCGCATGTGTGTAAAAAGGCAGCCCGTCCGCTGTATCTTCCTGTACTGTACGCATTAATACATGCATTATCTCTCTATTCTGTCCTTACGATACATATCACCAACTTTCAATATAATAAGTATACTCTGTTAAAATCAACAGAAAAGGTTGCGTGCACTTCGTATGATCAAAACTCACCTACGTACGAAGTTTCGACGCGGGAGGATCAGTGGAAGTGGTGCAGCTGCGTGCGCGCGCAATAGCGGTAGAGATTCAGTGCGTGTGCTTTTGGTAAACAACATAAAAACGGAAAGTAAAGATATATTATGTATGATTACTTAAGTCGCTATCCAGTCCTAATGCAACTTAATCTAGTAACTGCCTTCAGATGAAAAAATGTATGTCTTACCTGCATCAGCCAATGGGCTTCCACTATACGGAAGAGTGTAAACTCCAAAATGGATACACACTCTTCCAACACTCCTCCTGGAAGACCGGAGGCTGCACCATCGTCACTGTAGCCCTAGCGCTGCACGCAACACTTGAGTCCTTGGCGCATTGAGATCCTTGGTCAGTAGATCGGCCAGCATATCCACACTTGGCACGTGACT
>JAPDHQ010000610.1:0-15996 GCA_026184515.1 Peronosclerospora sorghi
CTCGCGGATCCTGAGGACCCTTACCATTCCTTCTTAAAGGAATTTGGAGATGTCATTAGTGACAACCCGCCGATGGGGTTACCACCGGATCGGGGAGTCCGACATGGAATTGATTTGGTTCCTGGAACCAAATACTGCGTCACTAGGCAGTGGCCTCTCCCCAAGAAACAATGCGACGTCATCGACGCATTCTTCAAGGGGAAAGAAGAGGCAGGGATGGTACGGGAGAGAAAGTCTCCCCACTAATCTCCCACTTTTTGTGTTCGTAAACCTAACGGAAAGTGGCACATTGTGCATTCGTACAACAAGCTAAATGTAGCTACTGTACCCATGCAGATTCCGATTCCTCGGAAGGATGTCCTCCAGAACAATATGGCGGGATGTACGGTGTACAGTGCCTTAGATCTGGTGGACGGGTATTATCAGGTGCTCATGCGAGCGTCCGATATTCCTCTTACAGTGGTCAGCACGCCTAGTGGTATGCTGTGGGAGTGGATATTTATGCCACAGGGGCTTTCAAATGCACCAGCGACTTTTAATCGCTTGGTGACTCAACTCTTCCGCCCTCATAGAAATTACGCTCAGACGTACTTCGACGATATATTCGTTCATAGTCGTGAGGAAGTCGAATAGTCTGATGTTCAGATGAATCTGATACACCTTCGAGCTGTGCTCGAATGTATGCGAGAGCATAAGTTATATGTGAACGCATCCAAATGTATAATTGGTGCTGAGGAAATTCCTTTCCTCGGATGCTTCATCGGTAAGGATGGAGTGCGGGAGGATCCCGCGAAGGCGAAAGCCACTGTGGAGTGGCCTTCGCCTGTAAATCTTAGAGATTTACGGAAGTGGCTTGGATTAGCCAATATCTCCACAAGTACAGCGAGAACTTCGCTGAAATGGAGAAGCCATTGACCGACCTTCTTAAGAAGGATGTTGATTGGTGTTGGAAAACCAAACACCAAAACGCTTTTGAAGCGGTAAAGGGGAGCTTGTTAAAAGCTCCCGTTCTTGCTCTCCCAGATTCTGGGAAACCATTTAGTGTCGTCTGCGACGCCTCCGATCTCGAAATCGGATGTGCTTTGTTACAAGCAGACGATGCAGGAAGGGAACGCGTAATTGCGTTTGAGTCGAGGCAGCTTAAAGCTGCGGAACGGAACTATCCCGTTCATGACAACGAGCTACTTCCAATGAAGTATGCTCTTGTCAAATTTAGGGTTCACCTACTCGGCTCTAAGCCGTTCGTGGTTTTTACTGACCACGCGTCCTTACGGACAGCGACAAAGTCGCCTCATCTCTCGCAACGGATGGCCCGTTGGCTCTCCTTCTTTGCGGAGTACAACTTTGAGGTTAAGTATAAACCTGGCAAGCAGAACGTGCTTGCAGACGCTTAGTCTCGTCGTCCCGATTACGAGCTCGCTCACGCGACATTCGTCACCTCATCTGTGGTGGATCTCTACGCCAGGCGTATGAGAAAGACCCACAGTGTACGGCGCTTATCAGCGCGTTGGGTGGAAAGGGACTTGGCTCGTCTGAGCCAACCCTGTCAAGTCGAGCTAAATCTCGTTTACACCGTTACAAGTACTGTGGCGATTTGTATGGTAAAGCGTACCGCAAAATTGGTACGTAATTAGGGGCATAATTATAGGCACCCCTATAGGCGTAGCTGTGGTAGAGGGTACCACAAATTTTGTCGGTACCATAGTCGGTACAAAAGGTGGTACGATAGTGGGCACCACAGTCGGTACTACAGTTGGTACCCAGACGGTACAACTGTTGACACAACGGTGGCGGAAAGGGACGAGGCGTGGATAGGACGTCTCAGACGATGCGACAACTGGCAAGGTTACCTGACGGTAACCCGAAGGTAAGCGGGTGAATGGTCGACAAAATGCGTAGGAATGGGTAGTTCTCATTGGTTGATATTAGGTTTTTGGTAGATATTAGTAAATAAGCAATAATACAGTTCTCCTTTTGCGTACGATCGCGCCGATCGTTTACAGGGACAGCAACTTAGGGCCTCCTTTCCTACACTAAATACCTCTACATCCCGGGCGGGAGCACTTAGTGCATTTTTGGCCCACCGGTAGGCGTAGAGCGTGAGAAATCACCCGCAACTCCGCCCGCTGTGCCAGCGGTTCTTCTTTCAAAGGTTTTTTGGTCTCGGGAACGTGATCGAGCAGTGCGCTCTCACCTCTTCCCTTATTGGTCCACGTTTTGGCCCCTAGTGTTCGGCTGCTTTAAGCGCCCCACGGGAACACTAGGCGGATTTTAGTGGTAATCGTCGATCAGCCCGTCGAACGCGCTGATCGACCGTCCCTCTAAGGCTTAAGTCTAGAATACAAGGTATGTTTGGGTATTCTAGTGACGAATTAAGCTTAAGGAGGCTCTGTGATCGGGCAGTGAAGATTTCCGCTGCCTGACCGAGTACCCCTTCGCCGATCGCTACCTGATCGACCCTCTGCAACTCGCGATCCGCGCTCAGCTGCTCGCAATTCGCGCCAAACCAGCTGATCAGCGACTTTTAGTACCTGATCAAGCCTGATCAAGTTTGATCGTCGCTGATAGACGACTTTTAGTGCCTCCCCAAGCCTGATCACTGTTGATCAAACCTGATCGCACGTGATTCAAGCTTGATTGCGCGTGATCATCGCCTGATCGCATCAGTCCACTCATCACAAGTCAACTCAGTCTTGCCACAAGGAATTGCAGTGTGCCATCCCCGCCACCTGAAGAGCGACCCACGCCCAAGCCGTCGGGTACACAAGGTGAGCAGAAACACAAGCCGTCAAGGACAACTGGAGGACCCCCTTCGTCAGTCAGCAGTCCGGGCGCCGTGGTACCGCCTGATCAAGCCTCAAAAACTTTGATCAGTCACTCCACCACAATGGTGCGCGTGCCCGGATTCGAACCAGGGATATCACCGCGATTCTACGAAAGATGGCGCTGATGTGGACGTGAAAACGGAATCAGAAGCAGAAGTGAAGATAAAGGTGGAAAAGAAGGAGGTGTTTGTGACGATGGAAGTCAGTTCGCCGTCGTCATGTCTGAAGAAGAAAGAAAATGCTGATTATCAGGACCTGGGGAGGTATCCTGATGAGATAAAGGAGGAGAAGAAACCTCAACCACCTCCCAAGGCTCCTTCGGGAGCCCCTGCGGATCATAACGCAAGTTATGATCCGCCAATTACATATGCATATGGTGATCTGGATTGGAAGCCGTTGGTGAAATACTATGACCCGGACCGACCGAAGGTGTTGCTGAAGGCGACAGGTTCGGAAAGTGATGAAAGTCGACCAAGTATGCCACCATCGGAAGCTGATTTGGAAAGGACGTTTTATTTGAAGGAGCTGAAGAATTTCTTATTGATGAATTCAATTATGAACCTACTCGGGGTCACGATCAGTGGGAAACTGAGCGAGCCGGTTAGTCGACCAATAACGGACAAGGAGGACAAGCTACAGTTGGTTTTAGGGCTGACACGCCTGATTAAGCAAGCTGGTCTGACTACAGGCGCCTACGATGCCGAAGAAGTATTCGATCTCGACCCTGAAGACGTCGCGACCACTACCGAGCAGCTGTTCGGACTGTTGGTACCCTATAGTGGGTCAATCCGCTAAGGTAGAACCACCTTGCTCTATGCTGACAATTGAAGCGGGCCCGTCGATTAAAGTGGCAGAACACACGGGATCATCGTGTTACGAATCTGCCCCTTCTGAATGTGATGAACCTGAAGTGGAGTCGAGCAGTGCTGGAAGTATAGAGCCCAAGGTCACCAGAATGACAGTTTGCCAGAAGGAAGAACCCAAGTTTTCAGTTATCAAGAGGGAACCGCAATCAGTCAAGGCAGATGATGATCAATCATCGCAGGTCCCACAGCTACAAACATTTTTCAACAAGGCCATGAAACAGTTCTTGGCGGAAGAAAGAGGCAAGTCAGCACCTGCAGTCGTTCGCACAAAAAGTCCTCAGCCCAAGCCAAGAAGTGTTACGACGGTGAAGGACGTAGATATGGAATCAGTGCATTCGCTCCGTGATTGTCAGTCAAGGTCAAGAAGATTGGCCACGGTTAAATATGTTGACATGGAATCTGTATATTCGCTCCATGATCAACAATCCCAGCGTGATTACATTGACCCAGACGATCCAATCACTCTGCCTCGACAGGTCACGATTGCGACAGCTTACCCTGGAATGCCTGACCAACAGCCGATTCCCAGAATTCGGATGTCGGCGAATATTGATCTTAAAGAATTTTCAGGGAAGGAAGTGGATGAAGATCAAGCGCGGAATTGGATTAGTCGTTGAATTCGGCATTTATGCGTGATCAAGCCTCCGACCCAGAAAAGTGCTTAATTATGGGCGATTTACTAAACGGACCAGCACGTAATTGACACCGCCAGCTGAGCAGAACCACCCGATCCATTTGGAAAAGTCTCGTGGACGAGTTTGAAGTCCAATACTGTGGGAGTGGTCAATCGGCGTCCCTCCAGTATTATTACACGGAACAGCGATCAGATGAAACTCCCATTGAGTATCTACATCGGCTGAATGTGGCGGGACTGCGGGCCAAGTTGCCAATCAGGGATGGCTCGCCTACGATTTTACGCGAACATATGCAACATTTTTTGGACACTTTGACCAATCACGAGTTCGCCGACCAACTGGCACTTATGTGGATGGATACCGCCGCGGATCTGGAAGAAACGTTGCGGGCGTATGCGCGCAATAAGTAGTGCCAGCCAATGGCGACGGTAGGCACCAGCCGATTCCATCAGAAATTCAGAGATGATCGGTCACCTGCCCCGGCACGGAAGCCTAAGGCAGTGCGCGCGATTAAGGTGATGTATGGAAATGAAGCGTCAAGCTCCGATGACAGTGGAAGTGATGGTGACCAGCGTCGTTACATGATTGCTGCCTTGCGCGACCAACCAGTGACGCATGGTCCACCTAGTGAGACTCGATCCGGTAAACAAGGCGAATCAAGTGCTGATGACCAAGGGGCGATGAAGAAATGCAGCCAATGCGTATCAATTAAGCATGACAATTTACGCTGTTGGAAACGCCTGACCTGTCTGAAGTGTGGCAATAAGGGACATCCGCAGGATCACTGTTTGTACGTCTGCCGTGCGTGCGGCGAAATCCATGACTTTGGCAAGTACCCCATGGAGGAATTCTACAATCGCATTTGACAGTGGTACAACCCGCCAAGCATGCGGGAATGTTGCCCAAAGAAGCCGAAGACATGTTAAACTAGGACGCTCGCCAGGTTGGAATCTGGTACGAGACGAGCGTTCTCGTGTGTGTATTTTTGCATATGTGGATAAGAAGCGGGTTGATCAAGCAGAAGAGAAAGATAATGAAAAATGTGATCAACCTGATTTACCATGTTTGGCTAATTTCCGTATTGATGAGTTTTCTCGATCTCCGGTGATTATGGAAGTTGATTTGCTTCCGGGTGAATCGCGTGGATATTGGAAGTACCACTCGCCAAAAAAGTGGTTTAAACAAGCCAAGGCGAGCGGCAAAATCAATAACGAACGTGCCACGCTACTATTCGATTCTGGTGCCGAAGTGTCGATCGTCGACTCAACCCTTGCTCGTAAGGTGGGTTGTCAGATCGACACGAGTCAAATACAAGAATGTGTCGGTATTGGAGAATTTGCATACCTCACAGAGGGGCGCACAAAAATCAAGATTACATTATCGGGCCCGTTGGTTTATTATTTCCATGCATGGGTGGGTAAACTTGTTGGCCAAGATGCTATATTAGGAATGGATTTTATGATCCCAGCTGGCGTCAGATTGTACATCTCTTACGGCGCGCTATGTCTGCCGGATGAAGTAATCATCCCATTAAAAGGCCGCCGACAGCTGTATGTCTCGGGTGGAAATTATATGAAACTTGCTCAGTTCGAACAGATCGCAGTAGGTCGATCTGCTGAGGTCCGGATTCGTGATCAGCGATCTCGGAAGTTATGGATTACTCGCGGAAAAGATTGGGCCCCAACTGTGACTAGGGGCGTGGGTAATTAGCGGTATCTGCGTATTACGAATATTGCCGATCATCCAATCATTCTACATGACGATATGGTTTTAGGTATTTGGATGAATAAGGATGATGTGCCCCTTCGCCCTGGGTTTATTTCGGTGGGCTCTAATCGCTACAAAGAGTGGCAGAATCTCGCGTATCAAGCTTATACCGATTTAGTGCATGACGATCAAGAAGGTGTCGACCAAGGTCCTTTGGTCGAAAAAAAGGAGTACCCTATTCCTCAGGGAATTTTAGTACGACCTGCGGACTCGACCACGACATCGGGTGACATTAGTGACCGTAAGGTACAAGAAGTGCAAGAAAAAGGGCAGTCAGGAGCCGAGTGTGCAAGATCCTACCCTTGGTCATGAAGTTGAGCGACTTGTTACAAGAGATGGTCCTGATCAGGATATGCCTGAACATACCGGCTCAACCGATACCGGTGAATTCGGTGTAATTCCTACCGATGACCAAGTATGCTACCATGAAGGCGGAGATTTGTTCGTGGAATATCTGGAGAAACAACTCGCCACGCTGCCCGAAGTATCCGCAAGCACCGAGGAAGTGACCAAGGATGATTTGCAAGTTGGCGACCCGCTGATCAATACAGCAGGAGAGATTGACCAACTTCGCGATATAATTTGGGCGAAGAAACATCTGCTGATCGGAAAGGGGAACGCACTACCTCCTGCTGCACGTGGAGTTGTTTGCGATATCGATGTAGGCAATGCGCGCCCGATTGCCCAAAAGTAGCGAAATGTGGCGCCGCAATTTCGCGAGAAGTTATCGGCTTTGATCAAGGGGCTATTGGCAACTAAGATTATTCAGCCGTCTACGTCACCCTGGGCATCGTCTTTAGTGATCATCGTGAAAAAGAATGGGGTTGATATTCGCTTATGTATCGACTATCGCGCGGTGAATGAACTCACCCGTCTGATGGTATACCCAATGCCCCTGATCTCAGATCTACTCGAAGATTTGGATAAAGCGTTGTGGGTTTGCTCTTTGGATATGGCGAGCGGTTTTTGGGTCGTGTCTATGACCGATCGAGCACGTCAGATTTCGTCGTTTGTCACTCCGTTTGGATTGTTTGAGTGGAATAAGATGCCCTTTGGCCTGAAGAATGCTCCGCAAATCTACCAGCGGCTGATTGATAATGCATTATATGGGTATCTCAAGGTTAAGGACGGTGCTGAACAAACGGCTGATGTATTTACTAGGGGAGAGCCCGACCAAGCCCGAGGCCCGTCTGTGTTGCAGCGACGATCCTGTATTGATGACATTTTGATCCCGGCCCCTACATGGACAACTCTGTGTGACAGGGTGCGAAACCTGTTGGAGCAGTGTTATCAGTGGAATTTGTCGATCAGCGTGGTCAAATCGTACTGGGGGCGAAGTGAAAAAGTGCCTTATTTGGGACATCACGTCTCTGGCCGTGGTCTGGAAGCGAATCCAAAGAATTTGAATGATCTGATCGATTTGCCTTTTCCTGGCACTTTACGTGCCATGCAATCGGTTTTGGGAAGCCTGAATTATTACCGTCGATTTATCGAAGACTTTTCGCTTTATGCTGCTGTGCTCTATGAATTACGAGAAATTGATTATCAAGAGCTAAAGAGCCGGTCATTGGTCAACGAGAGCACGGCGTATGAGGATGATCGATTAACTAGGGCGCGAGTGGCATCCAGAATGCTGAAGGCCAAGATTGCGTCAGCCCCAACTCTGCACCATTTTAATTCGAACAAGCGAAGACGCCGATGATTGTGGTCTATGCCAGCAAGTGGGCAGTGTCTGCCGCGTTGGTGCAAGAGCATGATCAAGTATATTGCCCCGTTTACATTTGCCAGCCGGACACTGAAGAACGGTGAGCTGAATTACAGCCCCGTTGAAAAAGAAGTGTTGGCCCTTCTACGGATTCTAGACGTCTACGTTACGATGCTGGTTGGAAAAGCAATCGTTTTCCTGTCGCGTCGATCCACGTTGAAGTGGCTCTTGACGTCCAACGGGTTAGATGGACGACTGGGAAAATGAACTGCAATCTTATCATAGTGGGACTTGGAGATCAAGAAATGCGTGCATGGAGAAGAGGAAGTACTAGGGGCGATGGTCGCAAGTATCAATCCTCGAACTGAAATTGATGAGGCCCTGATCGCAATCGCACCAATAAAGGAGCCTCGACAGACGATTGAAGTACCGCCTCCAACAGCCGAGAAAGGCGAAGATCTGTACGTGATCAGCTTCGACGGGTCTTCTAGTGTTAAGCGATGCGTTGGTGCATTCGATGCCATCGTGTGGAAGCTGCCGGAGTGGAAGATTATGGTCGCGGTTGCGGACCATGCACCCAACATCGCGATGAATGAAGCCGAGTACCAGGGACTGCTGCTGAGTTTGGATCTACTATTGCGATATCCCAAAGGAAGGATAATCGTTTGTGGAGATTCGAATTTGGTGATCAGACAAATGCGTGGCGAAATAGAGTGTAAAGTTCCGCGGTTGCAAGTAGTGCAACAGCGCGCGTTGAAACTCCTTCGCGAATGGCCTGATCATGACCTGTTGCATGTTAAACGAGAGTGGAATAAGAGTGCCGATCACATCACCACTACTGCCATGCGGGATGGGGTACGATGTGAGATCAATGATGGGAAACAGCTGGAAGAATTGGCCGATCTTAACAGATTGCCGGAGGTGATTACTTGGAAGGAAGATCCCACTGCCGCATAGGTGCTGGTGACGACGCGATCACGTAACATTCGTCAAACGCAATCGTCAACATGGCCAGAGGTATCCATAAAGGGGATAAGGGCGGAGCGAGTTAAAAAGGCGCAAGACGAAGAAAAGTGGATCTGTGATTTGCGATGTTACTTGAATGGTGACGTGTCACGGCTGAGCGCAGACGAGGTGAAAGAGTGCGCGAAAATCGCCGATTGTTATGACGTCGACGACCAAGGGTTGTTGATCTACTGCGGAAAAATGACCAAAGGAAAAGCCGGCTGTGATCAAGATGATCGAGACGAGCGACGCTCCTCGATTAAGCTGGTCGTACCGGAAACCCTACATGCAGATGTCCTCCACCATTATCATGTGAGTTTGGAGGGGGGACACCAGGGTATAGGGCGAACATATCAGCGGATTAGACGTTACTTTCATTGGCGTGGACTATTTCGTAGCGTGCAAATCTTCGTTGGACAGTGTGTGGATTGTGAAACGGGGAAGGGTTAACCTACGATCAAGGGGACGTCACCCGGAAATATTTAGACCACGTACCCGTTCCAGGTAATAGCCATGGATCACATCCCGTCGCTGCCTCGTTCGATTGATGGGCACACGGAGTTGTTGATATGGACATACCTATTCACGGGTATGGTAATCGCGAAAGCTGGATCGTCTCGTACAGCACAGAAAGTCGCTGAAAATTATGAAGAATGTGTGTTCCGACAATTTGGAGCTAGTGAGGTGATAAGACACGACCGAGAACCTGGTTTTATGTCCGAGGTATTTCGGGCTTTCAACAAGATCGTGGGACAGCGGCAGAGTACAACTATGGCATACCGTCCGCAGGCGAACGGCAAGGCAGAGAGAACAGTGCAGACGATTACACGAGCGATTAAGATGTACGTATCGGATGTCGATCAGAAGGATTGGAGTTTCGTATGCAGTGTGGCTGGTGTTCGCGCTGAACTCGACCCCAGATCGTATCCGCGGAGAAACACCGTTTTATTTGGCGTACGGGTGGGACCCACGATCATCGTTGGAATCGACATTACAACTGGGCGGAACTCGGCGTAAAGACCGCGATGAGCGTAGATGGAGATATCGGATGCAGAAGGGCTACCGCTACGCCCGGGATCAAGTGAGCACCCGACTTCACCAAGCGGTAACAAGCCGGGCAGAGAGGCATAATGATCAAGTTACACCGCACAAGATCGAAGCGGGGTGGAAGGTCAGGCTGTACCTCGATCGAGTGAAGGAAGGGTTCGCAAAGAAACTGGCGCATATGTGGCATGGACCCTTCAGGGTCGACGAGGTAATTGGTGATCATGCGGCAAGGTTGATTACAGCTGGTACCGACTATCGCATATTTCCAGTCGTGCACCTGTCCAAGTTGAAACTGGTCAAAGAGTTTCTAGATCGACCTACTGCTGTGTTAACATCCGGGGTAGAGGATCGTTTTGATTTCGATATAGCTATATTACCCGAAGACAGCTAGGAGAGGACTCTAGAGCCAGACGAATTTGAAGTTGATCGCGTCACCGATGTCCGATCTGGTCGGAAAACCAGATACGGCAGAACGTTGCGTGAGTATCAAGTATATTGGAAGGGTTATGATTAGCCGTCATGGTTAGACGAGGCCGATCTGAATTGCGATTCCCTAATCAAGGACTTCGAACGGAAGATGATTACCAAACACCGGTTTAATGTAATGCAGGTGGATGAAGAGTCCTACTAGTGCATGACCGGCTAATGGTCTGTGGAATTATGATTGAAGACTTACGATTAATGGGGAAATAACGATTGACTTAATGTGGTGAATATTTGGTGGATATTGCGCGACGTGGTGATGAGGTAATGACAGATGAGACTGTGGAAGAGCGATTTGTGTGGATACACTGAAAACGGTGAAGCAACAATTGGAATTATTACGATCATGAATGTTTATCGATGGAAGAAGAAAGGATGGTTAGAGAGCTAGCTTGATCCGTAAAACTTGCGACGGAGGCGGGTAATCTTGTTGCCGGGGTGATCGTCTGTGGAAAGGCGATACTGGAGTCGCCAAGGCTCAACGACGTCCACCTCGCATAATGCATCCTGCAAGGTCGAAGGCGGTCGGTCCGATAGGTACCCTGGGTACCAGGTGCCATCGTCCGCCGGAGCGTATTTCAAGGGGCGATTACGGGCGCAGTGTGAAATCGCCGGATTCAAGAAGATGTCAAGATCGCACTCCCCGCTGGTCATGCCCTGCAGCACGAACTTCACGATCCTCTTCCACGCTGCCCCGGCGCGGCTTCTACGCTGGCGTCAACCCTCGTAAAATTCTCGGAAAAAAGCGTCGCGCTCTCTAAGGTCTTGATCCACGTGGAGGTAATGGGTGGACTCCCAGATCGGCTGCTCGTGATCGTCCAGGAATGTCTGATACCGCGCCTCGAAGTCAGCAAACCAGCCGACCGAACGGAATGAGATGGGTGGCAGCATGTGCTTGAAACAATCCCACGGGCGCTGCGAGTACAGTAACTCCACTGCTGACTGGGTAAGCAGGTGACTGCACCACTCATCAGGCGCAGGGGTGTCCTTGCCGGTGGGGAACAGCCATACCACGGGACGTGTCAAGTACTCGAACATCCTCTTTACTGAAACGCTACCCAGATCGAAGCCGCTGAGTTGCTCCGAGGTCCACGGCAAGATGGCGTCGTCAGTCGCCTCACCCGGCAACAATATCAGCGACTTGAAGTCATCTGTCCGGGGAAAGAGGAATTCGGAGGAGTCCAGATCCGGCGGACCGTCGCTGCCCCACTCGATGATCGTGGGACTGGAAGGAATTTGCGCGCCACGCAAAGCGGAAGGACCACCTTGGACACCATCCGGTTGGCCAGACGGGAAAATAACATGTGGTGACCAGCTCACATCGGGAATAGCAGGAGTGAGACGTAGCCGCTTGGACTGGGAGGTGGATTGCGAGCGTGACCAGCTCATATCGGAATGGCAGGTTGCCGCTTGGACTGGGAGGTGAATTGCGAGCGTGACCATATCATATCGGGAATGGCAGGTTGCCGCTTGGACCGGTAAGTAGACTGCGAGCGCAGGGCATGTCCTTCGGTATCACCTGGCCGACCAGGTGGATTGATGTCGGGCGACAGCTCCCTCTTTCCGGAAACGGCAGAGGCCAGACGTTGCCGCTTGGGCCGTGAGGTGGATTGGGAGCGCCGAGCGCGTTTTTTGGTGAAAGATGCTGGTCGGATGAAGGAGCTTGCAGACGGTCTACCTGAAGTAGCAGATGGGCTAGCAGCCGGGTTAATCCCCGCATTAGTGGAACCGGCACTCGGAGGGATTTGCAGGTGTGATGCAAGACCCGCCAACATGGACTGGACGTCGAAGAATTGAGCTCGTAGTTGATCCGCCTCCTCCTGAGCGCGTTGCAACTCGAGGCGAAGTGCGTCGCGCTCCGCATACATGTGGTGAAGACGAAGCCTTGCCGCCGAAAGTTCTCCCTTCAAATGGGGACTCTGAGTGCGCAGTCGCTACAGCTCAGCCCTGTCGGCCGACACCGTGTCAAGACGTGCATATAGCTCGTCGGCTCGAGCATGAGCATTGGTGAGGCTGTTCATCTTTTGGATAGTGGTTTCATGCTCCGTCCGGATACGATCACGCTGGACCTTTCGTTTGCGAGCCTTGGAAGAAAGATTAGTCAGCTGCTTGTACAAGCGCTGGTTTTCTGACAGACCATGGTCGCGTTCATGTTGCACTGCGATCAGGCTCTGGCGGAGTCGGTCGAGCGCTGCGTGATCCTGAGATGCTTCAAGACGCGAAATTTCTTGCGCCTGATGATCGACGGTCTCTTTGCAGAACGACAGCAGATACCGGTTCTGGGTCTGGGCACCTTCCAGATCGCGTATCTGACCTTTCGGTTCGGCCAGGGTCTCTTCGGATGTCTTCAGCCGGGACTTGAGATTGCTAACGTTGGTGCGGACGAAGTCTCGCAGGGGTGCAGCTCGCTCACGGAGCCACTCGATCTGCTCCTCGCGTCGGCTAGCTTACGTGCGACGCGCTCGTGCCGCTTCTGTTGTAGGCGGGTGGAGTCTTCAAGTACGGAAAATGAGTCGGTCAGCACGACTATTTTCCTCCTCCCGTGTGCGAATGGTCTCTTGCTGCGCACGAATCGTCTCCTGCAGCGCGCGTATGGTCTCTTGCTGCGCGTAAGCCTGGTGGACAACCGAGACCAAGTTGTCGACCGCGGAACGGTCAAGTGATGAGCTGCCACCTGCGGTTACCTCCATGATCAGCCTCGCAGAAGAAGTACAAGAATGGATGATCACGAGGGCTTGATCGAGGACGCTACGGTTGAATGATTGGCAACGCTCCGCTCACCTGCGACTCACTCGAAGGATACAGGTCAGATTTATGGGTGGCGATTGCACTACCGATGACGTCATGATTGATGGATAACGACCGTGATCGAGGCCGTCATGACTAATAGTTAGCAACGTGGAAACGATATGATCGACCCCCGCCCCAACCGCTGTCCGGCTGGGACGGAGTTCAGGGGCGGCTGTGGTAAAGCGTACGCAAATTGGTACGTAATTAGGGGCATAATTATAGGCACCCCTATAGGCGTAGCTGTGGTAGAGGGTACCACAAATTTTGTCGGTACTATAGTCGGTACAAAAGGTGGTACGATGTGGGCACCACAGTCGGTACTACAGTTGGTACCCAGACGGTACAACTGTTGACACAACGGTGGCGGACAGGGACGAGGCGTGGATAGGACGTCTCAGACGATGCGACAACTGGCAAGGTTACCTGACGGTAACCCGAAGGTAAGCGGGTGAATGGTCGACAAAATGCGTAGGAATGGGTAGTTCTGATTGGTTGATATTAGGTTTTGGTAGATATTAGTAAATAAGCAATAATACAGTTCTCCTTTTGTGTACGATCGCGCCGATCGTTTACAGGGACGGAAACTTAGGGCCTCCTTTCCTACACTAAATACCTCTACATCCCGGGCGGGAGCACTTAGTGCATTTTTGGCCCACCGGTAGGTGTAGAGCGTGAGAAATCACCCGCAACTCCGCTCGCTGTGCCAGCGATTCTTGTTTCAAAGGTTTTTTGGTCTCGGGAACGTGATCGAGCAGTGCGCTCTCACCTCTTCCCTTATTGGTCCACGTTTTGGCCCCTAGTGTTCGGCTGCTTTAAGCGCCCCACGGGAACACTAGGCGGATTTTAGTGGTAATCGTCGATCAGCCCGTCGAACGCGCTGATCGACCGTCCCTCTAAGGCTTAAGTTTGGAATACAAGGTATGTTTGGGTATTCTAGTGACGAATTAAGCTTAAGGAGGCTCTGTGATCGGGCAGTGAAGATTTCCGCTGCCTGACCGAGTACCCCTTCGCCGATCGCTACCTGATCGACCCTCTGCAACTCGCGATCCGCGCTCAGCTGCTCGCAATTCGCGCCAAACCAGCTGATCAGCGACTTTTAGTACCTGATCAAGCCTGATCAAGTTTGATAGACGACTTTTAGTGCCTCCTCAAGCCTGATCACTGTTGATCAAACCTGATCGCACTTGATTCAAGCTTGATTGCGCGTGATCATCGCCTGATCGCATCAGTCCACTCATCACAAGTCAACTCAGTCGTGCCACAAGGAATTGCAGTGTGCCATCCCCGCCACCTGAAGAGCGACCCACGCCCAATCCGTCGGGTACACAAGGTGAGCAGAAACACAAGCCGTCAAGGACAACCGGAGGACCCCCTTCGTTAGTCTGCAGTCCGAGCGCCGTCGTACCGCCTGATCAAGCCTCAAAACCTTTGATCAGCCGCTCCACCACATTTTCTATATTATAGCACGAGCGCGGAGGACACTCCGCCGGTGGTAGTTTCTCATAATGAGGAACTAAAGTATAAAGTCCTCTTTGAGGCACATGACGCCCCTACCGGGGGTCATTTAGGTCGGGATAAGACTTACAGCGCTTTACGCGCTTTGTATTGGTGGCCCAACATGTATAAGTGGGTCGGTGCGTATATACGCACCTGTGAGACGTGTCAGAGGGTCAAACCCTATGCAGATTCAGCGACGCCTTTGGCGAGCTTATCCGTTCCGACGGAGTGTTGGAAATCCATTAGTATGGATTTTATCTTCGGTTTTCCGAAGGATAAGGCCGGGAATACCCGCATATTGGTCTTTATAAACCGTTTGAGCAAGATGGCTCACCTGGCGGCGGTGCCAGAGTCCATTGATGGAAAAGTAACAGAAAAAGTGTCCCTAGACCGTGTCTTTCGACAGCATGGTCTACCCGATTCCGTTATGTCGGATCGGGACCCCCCCCACCCGTTTTACGGGACAGTTTTGGGGAGCGTTGTTTAAGGTGCTGGGCACCAAGCTCCTCATGTCCACTGCGGATCATCCGCAGACGGACGGTCAAACGGAACGCGTTAATCGCGTTGTTGAGGATATTCTCCGGAGTTTATTTCCGGATTCTCCAAAGGGTTGGAGTTAGATGCTTCCTATGGCCGAATTTGCTATAAACAATTCGGTCCATGCATCTACGGGGATTACCCCGTTTTACGTGAACGGATTAATGAATCCGAGGGTCCCGTTGACGCCAATTGTGTGTGTCCCAGGGCTTGAGGGGGGAGGATTCCCTGATTTCATCCCTGTATCTGTGCGAAAGCACATCGATAAGTTTTTATCGACGCGCCTTAGTGTCTTACGACACGTCTGCAATCCCATGGCGGAAAGCCAAGACAAGCACAAGGAGCAAGCTGACCGCAAGGGGAGGCGTAACGAAAAGGTATACAAAGTAGGAGAAAGTGTTTTATCAAACGATAAAAACCTTTCTACACATGCAGTTTCTAACGTGTTACGGAACAAACTGCGCCCCAGGTTTGTGGGTCCTTTTAAGGTACTAGCCCGAAAGGGCTTATCGTATACCTTGGACATCCCGAAGGTGATGCGCACGCATCCCACCTTCTATGTGGGTATGCTTAAGCCATACCAGGACCCGGAGGCGGGCCCCCTCCTGGAGGGGGTTGGAAAGGCGGATAGCCGTAAGAGCCGTAAGACACGACAGGGCGGAGGAAGCCCTACAGGGCTAAAATGCAACCACGAAGCTCCGTGACGGTCGTTTCGAGAGAGGCAAGCCGCCTCTCGAAGCGTTCAGTGGCATCCCACTCATCGCGGAGTCCCTCGTGGACATCATGGATGCAATGGCTGTGTCGATCACAGCGCTCGCGAATCTCACGTCGCAATTGCG
>JAPDHQ010000626.1:0-15537 GCA_026184515.1 Peronosclerospora sorghi
CTCAAAGATGACTCTATACTTTATTTCCTCATAATGAGGAACAACCACCCGCGGAGTGTCCTCCGCGCTCGTGCTATAATATAGCATACCGTCACAGTACCTGTAACGGTGTAAACGAGCTTTAGCTAGACTTGACAGGGTTGGTTCAGACAATTCAAGTCCCTTTCCACCCAACGCACTGATAAGCGCCGTACACTGTGGGTCTTTCTCATACGCCTGGCGTATGAGATCCACCACAGATGTGGTGACGAATGTCGCGTGAGCAAGCTCGTAATCGGGACGACGCGACAACGCGTCTGCAAGTACATTCTGTTTACCAGGTTTGTACTTTACCTCAAAATTGTACCCCGCAAAGAAGGAGAGCCAACGGCCATCCGTTGGGAGAGATGAGGCGACTTTGTCGCTGTCCGTAAGGACGGTTGGTCAGTATAAACCACGAACGGCTTTGAGCCGAATAGGTGAACCTTAATTTTACAAGAGCATACTTCATTGCAAGTAGCACCTTGTCATGTACGGTATAATTCCGTTCTGCAGCTTTAATCTGCCTCGACTCAAACGCAATCACGCGTTCTCGTCCCGCGTAGTCTGCTTGTAACAAAGCACATCCGATTGCGAAATCGGAGGCGTCGCAGACGACGCTAAAAGGTTTCCCAGAGTCTGGGAGATCACGAACTGGGGCTTTTAACAATCTCCCCTTAACCGCTTCAAAAGCGTTTTGGTGGTTGGTTTCCCAACACCAATCAACATCCTTCTTAAGAAGGTCCGTCAATGGCTTCGCCATTTCAGCGTAGTTCTCGCTGTATTTGTGGAGATAATTGGCTAATTCAAGCCACTTCCGTAAATCTCTAAGATTTACAGGCGAAGGCCACTCCACAATGGCTTTCACCTTCGCGGGATCCGCCCGCACTCCATCCTTACCGATGAAGCATCCGAGGAAAGGAATTTACTCAGCACCAAAAATACATTTGGATGCGTTTGCATATAACTTATGCTCCCGCATACATTCGAGCACCGCTCGAAGATGTATTAGGTGCGTCTGAACATCAGACGAGTAGCCTTCCGCGCAACCAACTATGAACGAATATATCGTCGAAGTACGTATGAGTGTCATTTCTATGAGGGCGGAAGAGTTGAGTCACCAAGCGATTGAAAGTCGCTGGCGCATTCGAAAGCCCCTGTGGCATAACATGTAACAGGACTGATCCTGTTACGGGCTTACACTGTGTTGTGCGAGGAAGCGCGCAATACAAGAGGGGTAGGATTAGTTGATGACAACTAATCCGACACAATAAGTAAATATAAATATTTACTTGTTGCTTAGAACGCAAAATTAAGAGAGTTTATTTAATGGGTGGTTAGCGGCTAATAGTATAGTAATTACCTAATATAATAATATCAAGTATTCAACTAACTGTACTATTAGTTAGCCTTCAGGATTCGTTATTTTTACCGAATCGACTTTTCCTTTGTAGATTATAATAACTTATAATCTCTTTTTTGAATTTCAGACAAAGCGTCTGAAATTTAACTGTGATATTCTAACTTGAATATCAATTATGTAATGGCACCCCATTACATCACCCCCACTTAAGGTGGTTGGCCAATAATAATTCTTATTTTGGCAATCATAGGTGGCACTTGTTGGTCGTTCTCATTTACCAACTGATTGACCATCGACTCGATGGTCAAAGCACGCGGCGGCGCTCTAAGAAGCGCTGCTGAAAACATCGAAGGAGCTTCTTTCTCCGCCTCAGCACTAGGTGCTGAGGTGTTGAGTGACAACAGTGACGCTACGTTAGCAGCGTCAACTACGCAAAGGTCGGAAGACGTACCGTCTTCGACCACAGATGCTGCTAAGGCGGCATCTGGCAAGAAACAGGGAGATGTTGCTAATGCAACATCTCGCACGATGACAACCCCCGAATGGTGTGTTGCCAGGAAGGGTTCTTCCATGTTCGGAGACAGTTCTGACTCCGAACAAAGTGATCGGGGCACAGCTGTCCCCACGAAAGGATCTAACGAGTCGAAATTCGATAGGTGCTCATCGCCTAACAGCGATGATGACGCTGGTGTCGCTGTCAGCTATGACAGCGACGATGATTATCACAGGTGGTTGCGGGAACGCAGAGCCCCACCTGGACCAAGTACTTCTCCACCTGGGGGTGATTTAACCCCGGCGAGTGGTGTTGAAGCAGACGGTGCTCCTCCTGCTAAAAGGTCTCGAACAGAAGCTGCGCCTGCCGCTTCTAAAGCGTATCATGGTACGGAACCACATGTTCCGTACAAAGTGGGGTTTTGGACCCCTGGCTGGGCTATTGCCCCCAACAGTGGTGGTCACCGTAAACACGACTGCCAGTATGCGTTATTCGATATCAACGTTCTGGATGACTGCGAAGACATCCAGTCACGTCGATTTGATCGAATTACAGACGATAGACGTCTGTACTTTATTGACCTCTTTTTCCAGGTTCGATATTATTCGAGCCGGAAGGGTCAAGCAGGAACAGGGACGATAAAGACGCCCTGACTCAGAGTTGTAACGCTTTTGTTGACAACTACAACAAAAGCCCAGATGATTACGTGAATAAAGTTCACGTAATGCGCGAGCGCTTTTTAAAGCACTCGCGAACAGGCAAAATGGAATACATCTATTTTGCTTGCATCAAAGAAGGGTTGAACTGTGGTGTCTCTTATCATCTCGTTTGCCCGCGGTGTCCGCAGGGCGCTCCTCGTCTGTCAGAGGAGGAGTTGCGGGGGTACGGTGGCTTTTCCGTACCCTCCGAAATTCAGGGCTTAATCGATGCCCTAAATGCATCAACACCTATTGTTGATGCTACTTCGCATTATGAGTTTGAGACTCCTTCATAAGCTCAGTTAAAAGGTCTGGGGCGTCGGCCCTCAGAACCTCAATCGGCTCCCAAGAGTCGAACCCTTGGGAGTAACCCAGCCAGCGTACTAAGTACTCGGTACGCTGCCCCTTCTTCGAAGGAACCGAGCGCTTGGAGATCAAGCGCTCGAGAATGTATCGCTTATTCCCCTGATTATCGATCAGGGGCTGCGCGGGTTGAGAATTCCCTCGCCTTTGTTGTTTCGGAGCATGGTTCTTTGCTCCGCAAACTCGAGGAGGGTTGTTCCTCCTTGAGCAGCGATATGTCTCACTCTGTGAAGACATATCGGTCTCTTCGCGAAGATGTCCGCGACATCTTCGGGGCGCACACTGACCTTCAGCAGAAGAATGATCTTCTGTACATCGAGATTTCCCGCTGTAAGGAAGAGCTCGATCGGTACAAGGCTGATCTTGAGCAGTCGAAGGCGGAGGTAATGACTATCCGCTCTGCTCGTCAACGGCTGGAAGCCGATTACAAGTCTCTCTTGGGAGACTTGGAGAAGCACGGTATCTTCCGTGGTCCTGTGTCTCGTCGTAAGACGAAGACGAATGATACGGCTTGAGCCGCCCAACATAGAATGTTGGGTGGAGCCGCATTGCTGTGGGAATGTCTAAAGTATAGGCATTCCCCCGAATCTCTTGGACCTTGTAAGTTCCAATGTACTTAGAAAGCAACTTCCGTGTATGGAAGTTGCTTATTGCCTGTGTAGGCAAATTAGTAGTACTTAATAATACTAATTCACCTTTAAGAAAGGAGTTTTTGTTCTTCCTTTCTTGTCTGTCTGCATTCTGCTTCTGCTTATCAAAAACAGAGGCAATTGCATCTTTTGTATAGCGTATTACAGCTTGTCACTGTAATACGAATTCATCTACTGCTTTATCAGCAGTAGGTGCGTTGTCCTCATTGTCTGCAGCCATTGCTGCAGACACATATTCATCGTATGCAGCTTCAGTTTTAATTGAAGCTGCTTCCGATTCTACTGTATTTTCAGTAGAAGGGCCATCGTTTTGTTCACAAGTTGCAGTCGCAACTTGCGCATTGACTCGCTCAAACTTTGAGCGGGTCCGTCCCCCACTTAGATTTGGCGTACCGCCAAGTAAAGCTGGGGTTCGTGGATGCCCTAAGGCATTCACGTAAAACGGTGTATGCTTAGTTGAAGCATGCACTGAATTGTTAATCGCAAATTCAGTGAGTGACAGGTAGTCCCTCCACTGTTCAAAGGCATGTGCGTATGATCGCAACATGTCTCCGAGAACGCGGTTAACCCGTTCCGTCTGCCCATCCGTTTCCGGATGGTCCGCAGTTGACATCCTCAACTGGGTTCCCAACAATGAGAACGTTTCTTGCCAGAAACGTCCTGTAAATCTCAGATCTCGATCCGAGACAATGTCTTCCGGCATTCCGTGCAAACGGAATACCGTACCAACGAATATCCGCGCTGTTTGAGCGGCGGTTACGTTCGCTGATACTGCAGTAAGATGTACCATCTTACTGAAACGGTCTACAAAGACCACTATTCCGGTCTTCCGACTATTGTCGGGTGGAAGACCGAATACGAAGTCCATTGAAATGGACTTCCAACACTCTGTCGGAGCCGGCAGAGATTGCAGCGGAGCCTGTGCAGACTGCGCAGGCTTAACGCGCTGGCAAATCTCGCAAGCGCGTACGTATTTCCGTACCCATTTGTACTGGTATCGCCAGTAAAAGTCACGTGCGAGAGAAGCGTATGTCTTCTCTCGACCTTGATGCCCCGAAATCGGTGCATCATGATACTCAAACATAATTTGATGTTTGAGATCATCGTCGTTTGGAACGACGATGCGACTTTCATCTTTTTGGTCTGTGCTGTAAAGCAGCAGACCATCGTGCAGTCGATATCGAAGCACGCAAGCGCGGAGGAACTCTGGGAGTTCGTCGCGCTTCTCACTTGATTGATTACTTAAGTAATCAATCAACAGACGTGTCTCCTCGTCTGTTTTGTACGCCTCGCGTACTTGTCGTATAATTGACGACGACAAAGCACCGCAACGGATCGCGTTTGCACTATCACCTTCGGTTACGGACGGTTTCGTCTCGTAATCGGGCCTTCGTGATAGCGCATCTGCTATCACGTTCAAATTTCCGGGTTTGTATTCAACCGTAAAGTTGTACTCAGCAAAGAATGACAGCCATCGAGCCATTCATTGAGAAATGTGGGGTGAATTCACGGCCGTGCGTAGCGACGCATGGTCCGTGTAAACCACAAACGGTCTATCTCCCAAGAGATAGATCCGAAACTTGGCCAGTGCATACTTCATGGCAAGGAGTTCCTTGTCATACACTGGATAGTTGCGCTCGGCTGAGCGCAACTGACGCGATTGATAGCAGATTACGCGATCACGATCATCGTGATCACGCTGCATCAAAGCACAGCCGATAGCGAAATCGCTCGCGTCGCAAACGACGTTGAACGGACGCTCGTTATCGGCTATAGACAAGACAGGCGCTTCAGTCAAGCTTTGCTTAAATGCATCAAAGCATCTTGGCATTGGGTATCCCAATGCCATTCGACATCTTTCTTAAGTAATTGAGAAAGAGGTCGTATTAACCCAGCATAGTTGCACGAATACTTGTGCAAATATGTTGCCAACCCAAGGAACTTTCGAAGTTCCTTAACGTTGTTTGGCGTAGGCCATTCAACGATCACCCTGATCTTTTCTGGATCAGGACTCACCCCGTGCTTGCCCACAAAGCATTCAAGAACAGGTATCTCAGGTGCACCAAAGGTGCAATTCTTTAGATTTGCATTGAGCTTATGCTTACGCATAAGCTCTAACCCTCGACGTAGATGTTCCCTATGGAAATCTACATCGCTTTTATCGTGTTCACCCTTGCTATGGATGAACACTTCATCGAAATAACTCGGTGCGAATTCTCGCACCGGGCGTAATAGATGCGCTACGCATCTGTTAAACGTATCAGGGGCATTTCAAAGCCCCTGCGGTATAACAAGCCACTCCCAAAGCATGCCGCTTGGGGTGCTTACCGCCGTGAGAGGAATATCCTTCTCACGCATTAGGATTTGATAAAATCCATCTCTTAGATCGAGAGCACTAAAGATGGTGCTCCCGCACATGCCATCAATGATGACATCTTTTCGCGGTATCGGCGTCTGCGCCGGTACCGTCGCTGGGTTCAGCTTGTTGCAAGCGTGAACGATTCTCCACCCACCTGTGGACTTTTTCACACAAAAGTTGGGGGTGGAGTGCGGTGAGATAGACTCCCGCACTTGTCCTGCTTTAGGACGAGCTTCTAAAATCTCGTCGATCGCTTTCACTTGATCACGCGGCAACGGCCATTGCCACGTGACACAATACTTCGTGCCTGGCACGAGGTCAATTTTATGACGAGTTCCCTTATCCTTAGGGAGCTCGATAGGTACTTCTTCTGGGAATACGTCAGCATTTTCCCGAAGTACCTCATAAATTGGGGGATTCGCTTTAAGCGACTCCCAGCTCTGCGTTTCAAAGCGCTGAACTTTGGTTTGATCATTGGGAACCTCGTTCCCAATGTTTTACACTTGTAATGTGGATATTCGTTCACGAATATCCACTACATCATCTGTTGCTACGATAATACAGATCTGTTCGATCTGATCATCGTGCAAGTTTCTCATAAACTTCTTCCAGCTTAGCGCTGGAAGAGCCATCACCTCCGAACCTTCTTTCGGAGGGTGTTCCATCAACAGAGACTGGGTAGCTAATCCGGTCTCCGTTTGCGTCAAAACGTTGATCGTCTCGACGGAACTGTCCATGCAATTAGACGCATTCGTCTGATTGACTGCTACACGGTGATTACGATTCACCGTGTGCGAATACTCATCATCGTGGTGGCCACTGCCTACCATGGAATTTTCTTGGCGATCAGATGTGCTCGTCTGATCGGCCACCTGTTCTGCGACACGGTGGTCTTTATCACCCGTATGAATGGCTAACGCAACGTGGTGGGCACTGGCCACCACGGAGTTGTGCTCACGATTGCACTCGATCGTGAGTTCACTCTCATCAACACGTAATTCTTTCATTGTGTTGGAACCTTCGGTCGCACAGTGGGTGTTTCCCACTGTGAATACTATTTCATTCTCACGGTGGGTGTTTCCCACCGTGGATATCACTTCATTCTCACGGTGGTCTTTATCACCCGTGGAATGTTTCTCTCCAACACGCAACGACTCTTCTGTTGCGTGTGCTAGTCCCTCTGGACTCTCACCAGCGGAGGTACCTTCCGCTGATCGTGTCGGAACAGACCTGGTGGTGCCATCGCTATCCACCAGACTGTCCGACGCTGCGGTTTTATCTTCTGATACAGCCGGATTACACACAGGGTGATCAGATCCTGTGGGTCCGCCGCAGTCGATCGATAGGTTAACCCAGTCGATCTAAGGTTTAAATTTGGACATCCATGGGATTACAAGTATCACATCGAAGTTGTCATCTAAATCGAGGACGATGAATTCATCCTCGAATGACAGTTCATTCAACTCAAAGCGTGTTTTAATCACACGCTTTGGAATAGTCACGGTTGCACCTGTTGCTAACCGGACTGACAACATACCTCGTGGGGTTTCTACCTCCACGAAGCTCAACAGCGTTAGACTCTGAGTTATAACGAAATTGTTTGACGCTCCTGTGTCAAAAAAAGCTCGCATGGGGACATCGCTCCCGTGCGGCTTAACCTCCAGGGTGATAAGAGGCTTATCATCACCCTGCACCTTTTGACAGGACATAGTCCCGTCTGGGGCTATTACCCTCACATGCCCTATGTCGGCATGTGGAAAACATTCCCAGTAGGGCGCCCCGCCCCTACTGGTGATCTACGGTTTTTGCACCAACAGGGTGATGTCCCTGTTGGTGTCGCCGTGCAGCGGACGGTTCCGTCCGCTGAGTGCATGGCATCGGACGCGGTGCCATACACTCATGGGCAAAATGCCCCATTTTCGCGCATCGATTGCAGCGAATATTCTTCTTAAATTTCGGTTGCTTCGTGTTCGAAGCATCCGCAACCGATAGGTCCATCGGCTCTGGACTTCCACCGCCCATGCTCTGGCGCGGGTGGCTGTTTCTTGAGACGAAGCGTGAACTTCGTCTGCCCGACTGCTGCTTGTTGTCATGCTGTTGCGGCATGTCAAAAGCGAAGGGCTGTTTTGTCGTGAAGGAACTTAAATTTTCGAGGTTTCCACTCAAAAACAACACAAGGAAGCGATACTATACACTTCTCTTGCTTAAACTTCCCAGGTTCTTGGTACTTACGCCCGAACCTTAATATAAAGTTACTGAAAATGGACACTTCCTGGTAACACTCAGGCTGCCCCTTAACTTAGGTAACCGCAGAGGATCTTTATCACGCTTTAACACGCGTTCACTTAAAGGTTTCCTCGGGATGTCTTTAGACTTAGTTTTTGTATGGGTTGAAAAGGGTTGGTTGGTTGAAAGAAACGACTCTTTGTAAAGGGGGAAAATTTGATTATATTAAAGTATTAAGAAATCCTATATATACCTCCAGTATCTGTTCACCTTGTTACTTCTTGGTTACTTCAGCACTGGCTTCGATATTATCCAGATCTGCGTACTTATCCATGCTTGTCGTGGACCATGATGTCGTGGACCATGATGTCGTGGACCATGAAATATCCCGTGATTGGTCAAAGCCATCCAATCATATGCGACCATATCCTGCGTACTTATCCAGGCTTGTCGTGGACCATGATGTCGTGGACCATGATGTCGTGGAACATTAAATATCACGTGATTGGCAAAAACCATCCAATCGTATGCGACCGATGCATACTTGTCGTATACATTCAACCGTAAATTCCAGTCACTTCACCACAACCGCCCCTTGCGCAGCTTCAGCGCCAGCGAGAAAAAGCAAGCAACCCATTTATATCGCTTGTCTGTACCGCCATTTCATTACCTCCACTTCAAATATTGACGCGCTTCAATGTCCGTCATAGTGGACACAAAACAAGGAACATCATATCTTTGACACACTTCCATCATCCGATCCCAATCGACATCTTGCTCGAATACATATCGCGCATCCACAATGAATAGGTAATCACGTGATCTGCTGAGTGATACCAACGATCTCGAGGGGTTTCCTTTCATAAATCCGATAGTATGTGAACGCACCATGGTAACAATAGTAATCTCTGCTTCTCGACCTTGACTAGAGTCGGTAGTAGCTTCTACGATCTCCACAGTTCCGCATACATTGATATACTCAGCTGACATTCTTTGTCGTTCACGTTGATTCAACACCAACTCTTCCACCATGTCTGATTCCCCTTCCACTTCTGATGCCGTCGGAATAAGATTGTGCGGATTTTCTCTACACATCTCCTCATAGGTGTGCACAGTGTTTGTAGGAAAGTCTATGCCTTCCGAGGCGCACTTATTCTACTCCTCTGGCACACCGAAATCTCGTCTATACGGAAGCTCATCCTCTTTGGTCTCGGTCTCTTCCGCATCGTCTCCACTAAGACTTGCATTTGGACCTTCCGTCGACTCTATAGGATCTATGTTCGTGGATTTGTCTCGCTTTGATTCTCCATCATCGTTTAAGGTGCTGTCAATTTGTCTCTCACTCAGTGCTGATTCCAATGTGTTTTCGTCCACCGTTTCTTGCTGTTCGGCGATTGCACTGGAGTTGGTCTTTTCTGCTTCTTGTACTGCGTCTGCAAGCTCCACATCTTTACACGTATTGACATCTTCAGCACCCATCCTCTGTAATTCAAGTTGAGTCAACACAACATCTTGCGCACTTTCTGACTCTCCTTCTTCTCCTGATGATGGATTCGGGCTCCCTGGTATCCGATCATCCGCAATACGTTGCTCTTCCTCGACGTTCGTAGAGATTTTTTGTTCCGACTGTGGACCGGGTCTTGTAACGGCATGCTCGACGCTCTGTACCCTACGTTTTAATCGATGGAGTCTTTGTTTGATTCCTGCATATGTTCTCGGCATGTACTTGAGTCTGCCCGTGCTTAATGTGTCATGTAACTTCTTAGCAATTAAGTTCACACCCATTTCTCCACGTTCGATCGACTCTTTAAATATAAGATCCTCTTGTGGGGTCCATCTCCTGCTACTTTTTCTGTCTTCACGTTGATTATCATCCCCATCCAATAGTATCCGGGATTTTCCCATATCCTTCTGGCGTAGGCGCAAGGCTTGTATCTTATTTTGTATAGATGTTCTGGTGCGCATCTTCTTAGCTTGTGGTAATTGCACCGGATACAGCTCATCCATATGAGTGGTGGTGGCTTTTTGTTCTATTAGCTCTGTCAACCACTTCATATCCTCCTCAGTCCACTCATTATCCCTTTTTCGTTTAGATCCCAATCGCCTTAGCATAATCTCAACACTAGCTTCTATTCTCTTGGTCCATCCTTTTTCTTGACACCGCTGATTGTATAAGTTGCTTATCTCGGAGACTGACTTCTTCCGATTCTTACTCCCACATTGTATGCGTAGAAACTCCTCCTTCTTATGGTTGGTCCATTCAGAAGGGTGTGTATATGCAGACTTTCGCTCAGTCACAGGTTGTAGTCCGGCCATACTACGAGGGATAGCCCCTGAGATGCAGACTTCTTCCCCGTTGTGTTCTCTTCCACTGGATGGGCCTCCCGACTCTTTTAGACTCAACAATGTGTGTATCATGTCTTCGTTATTCATCTTCTGCCGTTACGATTGCAACCCTCGATGGTTCTCCAAGCCTTAACTACTTTAAGACTATTTTGTCATTAAGTTGGCCTGACACCTTTAGACCAATCACACTCTGGGATTTACTGTCGTGAACGGTCGTGTCGTAAACGATCACGTCGTGGACGATGATGTCGTGGACGGTCAAATGTTACGTGATTGGCCAAAACCATCCAATCGTATTCGACCATATCTTGCGTACTTATCCAGGCTTGTCGTGGACGATCATGTCGTGGACCATTAAATATCACGTGATTGGTCAAAACCATCCAATCGTATGCGACCATATCCTGCGTACTTATCCAGGCTTGTATACTTATCCATCCCTGTAAACTTATCCAGACCTGTCGTGGACGATCATGTCGTGGACCATGATGTCGTGGACCATGATGTCGTGTGATTGGCCAGAAAACTCCACTTGAAAATCCCGTTATAATCTCATCCAAAATTAGGTATACCATGCTCTGCCTCCACAGGTAGTCCGCGCGTCCTCAAACTTACCCACGTGTACTCCGAACTCCAACAACTTGTTATGTATGACTCCATCCGGTGAGTGCCCTTCCAACCATAGCATTATACTCTCTTCTTCCCTTAATATGTATCACCTTCCTCTGTGTAACAGGTGGTTCACTCGCTTCGTTACACGTCTGGGGGCAAGTTTATACTTGACTCCTACCCCATCATGCTGAGGCTCTGCTGTTACTGCTTGAGCTCAGTCATTTCCTACTCCTGTGTCTTTCATGGTTGTTACGCAGGTTTCGCACCGCTAACACCCCAACCGGTTGTCTTTTTCCTAGCGGCCCTCGACACTCAGGTTTACTGTCCTTGTGTCTCGCTTGTTTTTTATTAACACCTTGTGCTTCTCCATACAGGTCTTGCACCGTTGGGACCTCGTGAGGTATCTTTTCGTACGGGATTCGTTGACGCACAGGTATAGTCATATCATGTTGCGTTAGATGTACATGTTTCGCACCTTTTGGACCGTGATAGGTATCTCTTCGTATCATCTTGTTGCCGCCGTACAGTTTTTGCACCCTTAGGACTTCGTGAAGTATCTCTTCGTACGGTCTAGCGCTGGTTTGTCATGATTTTGTCTTGTTTTATGTTAGATGTACAGGTTTTTCACCTTTTGGACCATGATAGGTATCTCTTCGTATCATCTTGTTGCCGCCGTACAGGTTTTGCACCCTTGGGACCTCGTGAGGTATCTCTTCGTACGATCTTTGTCTTGTTATGCGGTTCTCCGTGTTGTTTTCAATGGATGTACAGGTTTCACACCTTTAGTACCCTGACAGGTTTCTCTTCGTACGATCTTTGTTGTTGCCGTACAGGTTTCACACCTTTAGCACCCTGACAGGTTTCTCTTCGTACGATCTCATTAATACGCGAATTTCAAATCTTAATACTGATACATGGAGCACTCATAGGCTCACTCTCCATATTACCATCGTCATATTTAACCATATTGCGTCAGCAAAATTAAATTGCGTCGTGACTCATCCACATGTTCCAGCAAACTTCCAGTCCTTGTTCAAACATGTATTTTTCTTTTTGTATTCTGCTTTTCTTTTTGTTATGCCACCTAATGCAACCAACTCGGGTCCACATTCTACTCATCACAACCAACATGGGTTCGTGATAGGGATGTACTACATCTTCAGGGCTTGTCATACTGTTTTTATTTTTCTAGCTATTTTCTTGAATGTCTTGTTTTTTTCTCCTTAAATTTTTTATCTTGTGAGGCTTCTACATCTCAGCCTCAGCTGCATCCTCTTCTGCTGAGTTCCGACTTCCTTTAGATCCAACATCATTATCTTCCACAGAGTATGAACCACCATTTATGTCCGCCCCTTGTTCCACGGTCTCACTTCCTTGGTGTTGACGATGTCCTTTCTTCGGCTTACTCATGTTTCGAGTGATCACAAATACTTGTGGTGACCGATATCCACCATCTTCCCCAACAGTGACTTCAGTGGTATCCACTTGTGCCTCACTACTTGGATTACTTCTGAAGTCGTCGAACGATTTAGCAGTCGCCTCCGGGGGGTCCTCACGCTTATCCCTTTCTGGAGGACCATCTGCATTGGCATAAGCCCATACATCTGTTGCTTCAGTAGTCGCTGACATATTCTTTTCTTCTTCTTCTTTTTCTTCAAATGTAACTTGTTTCTTCGTTTTTCTTGTATTTTCTTCTTTTGTTGATCCTCGTCCACAGTGAGTGATCTATCATTGCAAAATGTATCTTTTTTCTTGTTCTCGTCTACACCTAATGGTGAACGCGGTGTCGCTTTCACATTACTCGACATTGCCCCCCCCTTTTCTCTCGACAGTGGTCGCAACGCACTGTGGGGTTAGGCATTTAACTGTGCGGCCACATGATCCTTGGTCAGTTCCCCGGACTTCAGCTTGCTCCGCATCTCGGCCATCTCTTCGATGAACTTCCGACAATACTTTATATCGTGGTCAACTGTTTTGCAATGCTCACACGTCTGAAACTTCCAACATTTCTCCTTATCATGTCCCTTTCGATTGCAGTGTTCACATACCACGCCCCCATCATTATTATTATGAGTCCGCTGCATTGTATGTACTTCACCGCCCATCATGTGTACACTGGGTTGCGCATATTCGTATATCACTTCGGCACCCTTGCGCGCTGTCGTTTTCTTCCCTGGTCTTGTCAAACTTGCCTCATGTCTCGTCAACACCCTTTCCAATTCTTCAACATTCTTGAATGTCAAATGCTGATACTGCATTTGTATGACACGATCATGAATAGTGTCAAAGAATTGTTGGATGTGTTCCTCCAACAATGAGAGTTATAGACGTCTCGGAAATCCATTCCAGCTCGTAACGCAGCGGCATTTAGCCGATACAAATATGTGGTTGCTGGCTCATCTTGTTTCTGGGTAAATCTCGAATACATGACCCTAGGCGACACTTTGTCCACACAAAACTTCCGCTGGAATAAATATATCACATCATTCCAATCGTACTTCACGGTGTCCGCCAATTGCTCATACCACCAAGACGCCGTGTTCGTCAAACTATCCACAAACATTCCTAGCCGTTGATCGTCATCCCAACGCGAAATATTTGTCACATGGAAAAATCTTGTAACCCATGCCCTTGCACTGCTCGCGTCTTGTTTATTGCCGTCAAATGCCTTGATCTCTGTAGTCTGAATGATAGCTGTGACAGGCTGACCTGATGATGTCCACGTATTGTACCCTCCACTTGACATGCTTTGTCTTGATGGGTTCGGTGGGTTGGGATATGCCTTTTCCGGAGCCGCCGATCTTCGATAGGCTGCACTATTCGCCCCTCTCGTGGTGTCAGGCGTGCGACTAGCTGATAGAGCTGCTGTAATCTTAGTCAAATCCTCCAAACTTAAGTGTCCATCTTGCATCATTTGAACTAAATTTGCTACCACAGGGTCCTGTTGATGCGACACTGGTCGTGGGGGTGACATGACCTCGTCCTCATCCGAGGAAAATTCCAACTTTTTTTGTACTCGACGGCCACGTTTTGGCTTCCAATCCATAGCGTCTTCCACCTCATCATCATTACACAGATCCTGCATACCTGTGGTTTGGACTCCTTCACTCGTGTGTGGGTGGTGTCTGCCACAATGTAATAAGTCGGGCTGATGTCAGTAGCCTCTTTCCTGTACACCATTAAAGATGTTTCCCACTGATTCTCCGCTAGCAATAGTGACACCATCAACCCAATATCTTTTGCAGTACGATCGCGGTCTAAGTCATATGCAGTGGCAAATTCTTCCCTTCGTACAAATTCGTAGCCACCATTTCGAAGCAGCGTCTCTATAGCTTCTATTGATTCCTTCAGTCCTCCAAAAGAAGTAAGGTCTTCTCTAACTCTAAAATTAGGGGCAGCCTTTGCCACCTTACGGATTTCAGATAGTGAAAACCAACTATGTGAGTCCCCAGGCAACTTTAATACATGTCGTTGATACCGTGCCATTCTTGCACAGGCATCAGAGAAAGTTTATGTTCTGTGAGGGTCTTCCTTAGCGTGCTGTAAATTAAAACCAGCTCCTTCTCTTCCTCAGTAGACACTAAAGCCATTTTATATGTGAAATTATATCAAGTCGACGTGAAGTCCCGGGTCGCGGCACCGGTTCTCGTGAAGGAACTTAAATTTTCGAGGTTTCCACTCAAAAACAACACAAGGAAGCGATACTATACACTTCTCTCGCTTAAACTTCCCAGGTTCTTGGTACTTACGCCCGAACCTTAATATAAAGTTACTGAAAATGGACACTTCCTGGTAACACTCAGGCTGCCCCTTAACTTAGGTAACCGCAGAGGATCTTTATCACGCTTTAACACGCGTTCACTTAAAGGTTTCCTTGGGATGTCTTTAGACTTAGTTTTTGTATGGGTTGAAACGGGTTGGTTGGTTGAAAGAAACGACTCTTTGTAAAGGGGGAAAATTTGATTATAT
Source organism: Peronosclerospora sorghi (assembly GCA_026184515.1). NCBI lineage: Eukaryota > Oomycota > Peronosporomycetes > Peronosporales > Peronosporaceae > Peronosclerospora > Peronosclerospora sorghi. The sequence continues at coordinate 15,098 of JAPDHQ010000626.1, forward strand.
TAAAAGTATTAAGAAATCCTATATCTACCTCCAGCATCTGTTCACCTTGTTACTTCTTGGTTACTTCAGCACTGGCTTCGATATTATCCAGATCTGCGTACTTATCCAAGCCTGCGTACTTATCCAGGCTTGTCGTGGACCATGATGTCGTGGACCATGATGTCATGGACCATTAAATATCACGTGATTGGTCAAAACCATCCAATCATATGCGACCATATCCTGCGTACTTATCCAGGCTTGTCGTGGACCATTAAATATCACGTGATTGGCCAAACCCATCCAATAGTATGCGACCGATGCATACTTGTCGTATACATTCAACCGTAAATTCCAGTCACTTCACCACACTTGAGCCCTTCGGCTGTACCCAGCATGCGATGACGCTGATCGCATGCTGAACTCCTCACGGATGCTCATATCAATGGCATCCCTCAGAT
>JAPDHQ010000659.1:0-14204 GCA_026184515.1 Peronosclerospora sorghi
AAGATAAATTTGAATATATTAAGTATTACTAATTCCTATATCAAAGTGAAACACTTCCTTCACCCACTACTTCTTGGTTACTTCAGCACTTTCTCCTATACTTGACAGTTACTTCTAAGACTCTCCGTAATCCGATTGGTCGTGAGATGGCCGTCTAGGGACGTTTCTGATTGGTTGAAAATATTCATTCAAAACTCAAATTCACACCAATCACAATTCAATCAGTCGCGAGACGGCCGTGGCGAGATGGCCGTCCAGGGTCACTTCTGATTGGTTGAAAATATTCATCCAATTCTACAAATTCGTACCAATCATAATTCAATCAGTCGCGAGATGGCCGTCGCGAGATGGCCGTCAAAGGTTGCTTCTGATTGGTTAAAAGTTTTCATCGACAATTCAAATGCTTAACAACTTGAGAACAATGGGGAACATCGTATGGGCGAGGGGGAGTGCTTCTTCCAGGTCGTCTAAGCCATAATACACTGAAGCACACTTGAGTGGAAAGCCGTGGGGAGCCCGTGGCATGGTCCATGGTCTTGGACCTTTGGCTTTGCGCCACATCAAGTAACACGTGATCATGGCAACGGCATACAACGTGACAGCTTCAAAATACAACGTCGCGCCAGTGCTTGGAGCAAGGATCACTCAAACAAGTAGAGAGGTAGATGACCACCAATGCCTTCCTTGATGGATACATGAAGCGCTCTCGGACATGCATGCAAGAAACTCACCAGCCTCAAAACACAACATCGCGCCATTACTTGGTCTTGACGTGAAGATTATACCATGACTGTAATTTGAGCAGCAGCTCGACCATCACCACGAAAACAAAACCAACGAAAGAAAAATAGTCCCACATAGATAACAGCCGCCGGTCATCGTCTACACGCTGCAAGCAAGAATTCTACTTAACCACACAACTTATCCATAATTGGAACCAAAGTGCCACTTAATCACAATCGCTCCTTGCGTAACTTCAGCGTAAGCGAGCAAAAGGCACGCACAAAAATACGCCTTAACGCCACGTTTTCAATGTCAGAATGATATTTCCATTCACAATGGGTCGGTTCACAGCTTCCCCTATTGCAGGTTTGAGCAATTGCTCTACCGCACCGTCCTTTCAAAAGTTGGGCTGCGTCTTTTGCAGCGCCAATTGTTTTAAAAGTGCTTCTGGTACTTCATCTGGACACACTACACTTTGTTTCATACAGTTATATACGAGAATCTCAAGCAGTTCGTGCTCCGTGTAATCCTCGAAGTGAAAAGCATATTGGGGCGGAAAGAGTCTCATTAGTCCTGGAGTTTTTGTGCGCAACATGGCAATCATCTGAGGCTCGTATCCAATCAATAATACTGCTAAATTGTCACTTTCTGCGCCCTGAACCTTTTCAACGAGAACATCCAGCACTTGCTTCCCATACCAATTATCGTCCAAATTGTACGCTTCGTCAATTACAAGAACTTTACCATTGGCGGCAGATAATATCTGATTGGTCTTAGTCTGAAATTTGCCGACATACTGTCCCACAAAATCTCCCGCCGTTTTCTTCACAACTTCTCCATTGCTCAAGAAATTCAGCGCTTTCAACAATCTGCCATAGTAGTATCCTGCACATGTTGACTTTCCCGTTCCTGGATTGCCTAAAAACAGGCGGTTCAGAAATACTTGCACTGTCTCCTGACCTTTCAACTCGCGCTCGTAATTTTCATCCCTGATGCGCACAAGTTTCTTCATCTCTTCTTTAATCTTGTGCCAGACAGTCTTGTGTTCCACCTCGTCTAGAATCGTTTGCAACTTTGGATTCGTGGATGGACGTTCACCCAGCAAATTGACCGTCTGGAACATCAAGTCCTCGTCGAAATCCTCCCGTACCATCGCCTTTTTGACCGCATGTTCAAACAGTTTGCGCACCGCTCGCGCATTAACAAATCCCTTCCGCCCCGCCGCTTTTGCAATCCGACGACACGCGACTTTGGCAATCGCCTTTTCGTACTTCCATCCCCGATCTTGCGCTAATCCATCCCGTACTATCTCCAGTCCTGGAAATCAACATCTTCAAACACAACCTTGTGGAATCGAGACTGGAGCCCATTGCTGTACGCGTATAGATTTTTCTGAATATCATGTTCTTGCCCTGCGATAATAATCGAGAGATCATATCGCTTATCTTCCGCTGCAGTTAATAGCTCTGTGACAATGGTTTACTCTTAAAATCTCCCGCGGGATTGAGTTTATACGCTTCATCAATGAAAATTGCGCCGCCACTTGCTTGATGCAACTTCGAACGAAATTCCGCCGCTCCATCGTCTTTTAAATTTTGCGCAGAAAATTCGTCAAATATGTTGCTGCTTTGGATCTTGAAATCCCTTAAACACTTGCAAATAACCGTTCGACGGTATTTTTACCAGTACCGGGATTCCCTATAAAGCAATAACTGAACGCCATCGAGTTTTTCTTGCGCTAAAGTGGAGACAACTTCTGCAGTGCAGTCGCGCCTTTAAACAGGTTGAATGTTTATAGCTTGACTTTCTTCAAGCCGACGAGCTTGAGTAGTTCTTCCATTGCATCCGAGCGACAGCCGTGTTGACTCTTTAACGACTCCCATTTGTCCTCGACAGACATGGCCATAGTGCTCACTGAACGAGCAGAGCTTAACTCCTTCCTGATCGGTTGTACCAATCGCTCTTCGGCATCATTTATCCATAAACCACTTGCTTCTGGATAATGCAATGCAAAGAGATCAATGCGTTTACGCTGGACATCGGGCGCCTTCGTTTGCCACAACCGAACAGCCACGCGTGCAATCGCAAGAAACACGAGAGGATGTGCGTAGCTCCCTTTCTTCTCACACACGTGCGTCACATACTCTTCTAGTTTTGATCGTACGTCAGCTGTGCTCTGCTTTATCACGGTGAGTTCTTCCAACGCTACAAACCCGTCGCTATCGTCCTTCCGCTTACCCGAACTCTGCTACATTTTAATGTACTTGAGTCCACCAAATGCCGAAAATTGTCGCTTTTCCATCTTCGCAACTCTAGCCGGAACTTAACTTGGAAGCGAGTGTCTTCCCCTTTCGTTGAGGAATGGCATCGGCTGCTCCCGTCGAGAGAGACTTCACCTCCCACGGATGCCACACATTGATTTTCTCGAACAATGGACTCGCCGATAGCACTAACAGTCGCAATTTTTCAAGATATATCTCCGACATGATGGAAGGTTTGAGTGTGACAGACATAACCTTCAATTCTTCGCCAGTTTCAGCGCTATTTGGATTTTAAAGCGAATATTTAACGGCGGCTGCTGTACTTGTGTACTCTCGGGAAGATACTGGAAGATTTTATTCCGATTCGTATCATTGACATCCACTCGATAAACTGGAAACATCAAGAGATGGAGTTTTGGGTGAAGATTTCAACCAAAACTCCAATGTCGCACCAATCCCACTCAGACCCTCCATAATCCAATCGGTCGTGAGATGGCCGCCCACGGTTTCATCTGATTGGTTGAAAATATTCACCCAAAACTCAATGCCACTCCCATTCCCGACATTCCGTATTCACTCCCCACAGGTAATGCGCACGCTCTTATGGCCCATACATAGACTCTGACTTTCAGAATAATCGCCGAATGTGATCCCATTCTTCAGGCATTTTCCAGCCCCGGTAAGTCATTTTTTTCCTCTTCCCTCAATACCATCCTCTTAATACAATAGGTAGCTCACTCACTTGCTTCGTCACACTTGTAGGCCAGTTTATACTATTTGGGATTGCTCCCCATGTCGTACGTTCTGTTTTGTACTTGTTGTATCGAAGCCCAACTAGTGATCTTGAATTCTGTTTTATTTTATGTCTCTTCGACTGCCATACAGGTTTTGCACCTTAAGCACCTAAATTGGCATCTCTTCATAAGATAAGGCTGTCACTGACACTCAGGTTCGTTGCCCCATGGCTTAATTTTTTCTTCGTAACATCTTGTGACTTTCTGTACAGGTTTTTCACCTGTTAGACCCCTTCTGGTACCTCCTCGTACGGTTGCCCTCGATATAGTTTTCTTCGTTTTATTTTACAATAGATGTACAGGTTTCACACCTTTAATACCTTGATAGATTTCTTTTCGTATCATCTTTGTTGTTGCCGTACAATTTCCACACCTTTAGTACCCTGACAGGCTTCTCATCGTACGACCTTTGCTGTTTTCGTACAGGTTTCACACCTTTAGTACCGTGACAAGTTTCTCTTCGTACGATCTCATTCATGCACAAATTTCGAACCTTATTACTAATTCATGGAGCACTCATAGTCTCACTCTTCATATTACCATCATCATAGTTAACCACATTGCGTTAATAAAATTAAATTGCGACGTGACTTATCCACACGTTCCAAATAACTTCCAGTTCTTGTTTAAACATGTATCTTTGTTTTGTATTCTGCTTTTCTTTTGTTATGCCACTAATGCAACCAGCTTGGGTCCGCATTCTACTCACAACAACCAAAATGGGTTCGTGATAGGGGTGTACTACATCTTCAGGGTCTTGTCTCACTTGTTTTCTTTTTCTTACTATTTTCTTGAATGTCTTGTTATTTTTTTCCTTTTAGTTTTATCTTGTGAGACTTCAACATTTCAACCTCATCTGCATCGTCTTCTGCTGGGTTACGATTTCCTTTAGATCCAACAGCAATATCTTCCACAGAGTATAAACCACCATTTTTGTCCGCCCCTTGCCCAACGTTTACATTTTTCTTGTGTTGAGGCTGTCCGTTATTTGACTTTCCCATACTCCGAGTGATCACAAATACGTGCGGCAACGAATATTCCTCATTCTCCCAGACATCTCTTACGTTCGTAACAACATTAAAACCGCATGCACTCTCAAACTCTCACGTCGGATGATCTCATACCCACATTTTGGAAATAACACTTCCAACTCTTTTTGAGACTCTGGTAAGTCTCCAAACGAACTGAGATGCTCTCTCACTCTAAAGTTGGGCGCAGCATGCTTTACCTTACGTTTTTCAAATAGCGAGAACCAAATAACTGAATCACCCGGTAATTTGAGCACTTGTTGCTGGTTCTACGCCATCTTTTCACATGCCTCTGAAAAGGTGTATGTTCGATTGGTATCATCTTGGGAGTACTTTAATGTAAAATATAGCTCTTGGCCATTCCCTTTCGATACCAAAACCATTGTGTAGGTTTAACTTAAATGTTGACGTTAGTCCCGCGTCGCGGCACCAGTTGTCGTGAAGGAACTTAAAATTTTAGTGTTTTCACTCAAATTACTACACAAGAAAGGAATAGCTCTTTCTTAACTTCCCGGGGTCTTAATAATACCGCCCGAACCACAACTTAACCGAACACACTAAGAACACACTTCTCAGGGAGTTTCAGTGTAACGGGGTTACATTCGGGTAACACTGAGTGTTGGTGTACATTGGTACACCACGGTTGAGGCCAGTATTGGCCGGGTTGAAATGTTTCGAACCTTTGGTTATTTTAACCAATCAGGGCATGGGCCCTTGGTCTGGTGGTGTCAGCCATCCACGTGTCAGTACACAGGTGTGTACACTACATTTTAGCTAGGTATGAATTAGGAATATTCTACTTAGTGTTACATATAGTTTATATTAGTTTAAATAATTACATATTAAATATATATTCAGTTTACTTTCCACTCCGTAGTACAGACACACGACCTCGACCGGTCGTGCGTGTAGTGAGTGTCGTAGCGTAAAGGGAGTCCTCCCCTTAGCTACACCATTTACAAGGGAGCCTTGCCGTTAAGGCACTAGTACAGGCTAGAGTAAACAAACCCGGGAATCTTGGCCCCGAGTAGGAGAGCTCTGTCCTACTAAGCCCTTAATAAAGGCGTATCGGATAAGTAGCGGCGGACGCCGCTTTAAGGAAAGCCTTCTTCTGTGCGCTAGCCGCACCGTGCGTATACGCACCGGCTACATCTGGTAGCACTTGTAGTCAATCCAACACCTGTGTTGGTAGACTAGACATCCTCTGCAAAGGATGAATCAGGACGATTGGGATAGTTTGACCCTCGTCCAACAGGAAGCTTTTAAAAGGCTGTTATCCTTAACGGGGGAAGAAGTCATGAAGCTCCTAGTGGAGCAAGGCCTTGAGGCCGTAAAGGCAAGGGTGAATGCCTTCATCGCTCATGAGGCGAGTTGTGGTGGAGGTCATTCCACGGGGGTGCGCCCTCCATTATCGTTTAAGATAAAGGAGTTCACCGGAGAGAAGGGTGACAACCTTTATGTTTGGTTGCGAGAGGTCGAAACGGCCTTCGCCACAGCGAACATGACCGCTGATCACTTGCAAGCTGGACTTGCATTGACCCATCTTACGGTCAAAGCCCGTACATGGGCGTTTACATGCTCGGAATCAGTCAAGGACGTGTATCCAACATGGAAGGTCCTTAAGCAGAAGCTTATGGACATGTACGCAACGCCAGATCTGGTTTTCCAGAATCAACTGGCGTTCCTGAGGTGCCGTCAAGGCACTAAGGACCTGGAGATTTATATCCATGAGCTTAAGATCCTGTTGGCAGGGATGTACGCGAAAGCATATTCGGACGATGTGTCCATCCCCGTCTTCATGGGAGGCCTGAGAGAAGGGCCAGAACGTTCGGAATTGTTCCGATGCCGACCCGAGTCCCTGGAAGAGGCATTCAAGATGGCGTTCAACGCCGAGAGGAACTTCCGTTCCTCTAAGGTGGGTCCCGAACCCATGGACCTGAGTCAGGTCGAAGCGGAGGAGAAACCTCCCGCTAAGAGTCATTCTGACTCTTTTTCACAGAGCTTCGAGGCAGAGCTCTTAGCTATGTTGCAGCGGCGTGGGCCGCTGGGATGCTTCCTGTGTGGGAGCACGGATCATCTGAGGAACAGATGTCCGAAAAATCCCCAGCGAGACACTCGCTACAAGGGACCAAGGGTGGGGAAAAAGCCCTTGTCCAAGCCGTCGGGAAACGACGGCTCCCAGTAGGTGCGGGGCGCCCTACTGGGGTACCCCTCAGTGCTGTTAAACCCCAGGGTAGGGGACGACAGCACAAAGCCCCGAGGGAAGCGGTGCTTTCTAGTACCGAGTTGGTGTACCAGCCAGGTTTGCTGGTAGTCCTTGCGGACGTGAAAGGCTTTGATAAGCCTTGGAGAGTCTTGATAGACTCTGGAGCGTCTGACAATTATGTCAGACGGGCTTCTGTTGCGAAGAGTCGGATGTATGCCGAGGCCCTAGAGGCACGTTCTCGTGACGTTGTCACGGTCCGTCTTGCGACGGGCGTACAAGTTTCTGTACCCAAGGTCTCGATTGACCTTAAGCTGAATTTTGCAGACTTCGACAGCTTAGAACGTTGCCTAGTCCTGGATTTGGACTCGAGGTATGACCTCATTCTGGGCATGAAGTGGCTGGAACGCCACGAGCCATGGATAGACTGGAAGTCTAAGTCCATTGGATCAACGCACCCGCGGTCGGGTGAAGCATTGGCGAGTCATGAACCCACCTTTGCTCGATCGCAAAAGCGATTCTGGCGTGAGATGCCAGAGATTGGGATGTCTGAAATGATCATTCCCAATGGAGTTAAGGAAGAGTTCCTTAACGAGGGGTATTCGGCGGTTAATCCCCACGCCGTGAACGGCAAGACTGGTGAGTTGCCAGTGGTAGAGGTGGATTCCTCTGAGGTTACTCCAGTGGTAGGGGCAGAGACCCCTGTGGTTAAGCGCGAGGCGCTTCCAAGCAAAGAGACCCGTAGTTCGTCTCTTTTGCACGTCGGAAATGATTCTGACCACGTCGTTATAGGCGAGACTGGTGAGTCGCCATTGGCAGAGGTGGATTACTCTGAGACGATTCCAGTGGTAGGGGCAGAGAACCCTGTGGTTAAGCGCGAGGCGCTTCCAAGCGAAGAGACCCGGAGTTCGTCTCTTTCGCACGTCGGAAATGATTCCGATTACGCCGTTATAGGTGAGACCGGCGAGTCACCGGTGGTAGAGGGAGATACCTCTGTGGATAGGCGCGTGGCGCTTCCAGTAGATGGGGCAATTGACTCCCCCATCTGGGTCTCGGGATGAGTCCCGAGGCCAGTAGTCAGCAATCCTACAGGATGATGAATAGTGTGACAGGTGTTGTCACAGAAGGCGTAAGCCTGGAACGGTTACCTGGGGTAGGCGAACTGTTGTCGTTGGAGGAGATGTCCTTCAACGAGTTTGAGACTGCTTTGAAAGCAGATGAAATCGACGAGGTCGTCGTGTTGCGTCCGGAAGAGGAGCTTAACTCCTCGTCCACGATGGACGAGTCAGTTTTGGTGAAAACCAAACAGGCATTAAATGCCCGAAGCGGCCTCAAGATCCTCGCGGATCCTGAGGACCCTTACCATTCCTTATTAAAGGAATTCGGAGATGTCATTAGTGACAACCCGCCGATGGGGTTACCACCGGATCGGGGAGTCCGACATGAAATTGATTTGGTTCCCGGAACCAAATACTGCGTCACTAGGCAGTGGCCTCTCCCCAAGGAACAATGAGACGTCATCGACGCATTCTTCAAGGGGAAAGAAGAGGCAGGGATGGTACGGGAGAGTAAGTCTCCTCACTCATCTCCCACTTTTTGTGTTCGTAAACCGAACGGGAAGTGGCGCATTGTGCATGCGTATAACCAGCTGAATTCAGCTACTGTACCCATGCAGACTCGGATCCCTCGGAAGGATGTCCTCCAGAACAATATGGCGGGCTGTACGGTGTACAGTGCCTTAGATCTGGTAGACGGGTATTATCAGGTGCTCATGCGAGCGTCATATATTCCGCTTACAGCGGTCAGCACGCATAGCGGCATGCTATGGGAGTGGCTTGTTATGCCACAGGGGATTTCAAATGCGCCAGCGACTTCAATCTCTTGGTGACTCAACTCTTCCGCCCTCATAGAAAGTACGCTCAGACGTACGTCGACGATATATTCGTTCATAGTTGCGCGGAAGGCGACTCGTCTGATGTTCAGACGCACCTTATACACCTTCGACCTGTTCTAGAATGTATGCGAGAGCATAAGTTATATGCAAACGCATCCAAAAGTATATTTGGTGCTGAGGAAACTCCTTTCCTCGGATGCTTCATCGGCAAGGATGGAGTGCGGGCATATCCCGCGAAGGTGAAAGCCATTGTGGAGTGGCCTTCACCTGTAAATCTTAGAGATTTACGGAAGTGGCTTGAATTAGCCAACTATCTCCACAAGTACAGCGAGAACTACGCTGAAATGGCGAAGCCATTGACCGACCTTCTTAAGAAGGACGTGGATTGGTGTTGGGAAACTGAACACCAAAACGCTTTTGAAGCGGTTAAGGGGAGCTTGTTAAAAGCTCCCGTTCTTGCTCTCCCAGACTCTGGGAAACCATTTAGTGTCGTCTGCGACGCATCCGATTTCGCAATCGTTTGTGCTTTGTTACAAGCAGACGATGCAGGAAGGGAACGCGTAATTGCGTTTGAGTCGAGGCAGCTTAAAGCTGCGGAACGGAATTGTCCCGTTCATGACAAGGAGCTACTTGCAATGAAGTATGCTCTTGTCAAATTTAGGGTTCACCTACTCGGCTTAAAGCCGTTCGTGGTTTATACTGACCACGCGTCCTTACGGACAGCGACAAAGTCGCCTCATCTCTCGCAACGGATGGCCCGTTGGCTCTCCTTCTTTGCGGAGTACAACTTTGAGGTTAAGTATAAACCTGGCAAGCAAAACGTGCTTGCAGACGCGTTGTCGCGTCGTCCCGATTACGAGCTCGCTCATGTGACATTCGTCATCACGTCTGTGGTGGATCTCATACGACAGGCGTGTGAGAAAGACCCACAATGTACGGCGCTTATCATCGCATTAGGCGACAAGGGTATTGGATTGTCTGAGCCTACCCTGTCAAGTCGAGCTAGAGTCGTTTACACCGTTACAATTACTGTGACGGTTTGCTATATTATAGCACGAGCGCGGAGGACACTCCGCGGGTGGTTGTTCCTCATGATGAGAAACTGAAGTACAGAGTCCTCTTTGAGGCACATGACGCCCCTACCGGGGGTCATTTAGGTCGGGATAAGACCTACAGCGCTTTAAGCGCTTTGTATTGGTGGCCCAATATGTATAAGTGGGTCGGTGCGTATATACGCACCTGTGAGACGTGTCAGAGGGTTAAACCCTCTGAAAGTTCAGCTGCGCCTTTGGCGAGCTTATCGGTTCCAACGGAGTGTTGGAAATCCATTAGCATGGATTTTTTTTCGGTTTTCCGAAGGATAAGGCCGGGAACACCGGCATATTGGTCTTTGTAGACTGTTTGAGCAAGATGGCTCACCTGGCGGCGGTGCCAGAGTCCATAGATGGACAAGGAACAGCAAAAATTTTCCTAGACCGTGTCTTTCGACAGCATGGTCTACCCGATTCCGTTGTGTCGGATCGGGATCCCCGTTTTACGGGACAGTTATGGGGAGCGTTGTTTAAGGTGCTAGGCACCAAGCTCCTCGTGTCCACTGCGGATCATCCGCAGAAGGACGGTCAGACGGAACGCGTTAATCGCGTTGTGGAGGACATTCTCCGGAGTTTATGTCCGGATTCTCCAAAGAGTTGGAGTGAGATGCTTCCGATGGTTGAATTTGCTATCAACAATTCGGTACATGCATCTACGGGGTTTACCCCGTTTTACGTGAACGGATTGGTGAATCCGAGGGTTCCGTTGACGCCACGTTTGTGTGGCCCAGGGCTTGAGGGGGGATGATTCCCCGATGTCAGCCCTGTATCTGTGCGAAAGCACATCGATAAGTTTTTATCGACGCGCCTTAGTGTCTTACGACACGTCTGCGATGCCATGGCGGAAAGCCAAGACAAGCAGAAGGAGCAAGCTGACCGAAAGGGACGGTGTAATAAAAAGGTATACAGAGTAGGAGAAAGTGTTTTATTAAACGCTAAAAATCTTCCAACACATGCAGTTTCAAATGTGTTGCGAAATAAACTGCGCCCCAGGTTTGTGGGTCCCTTTAAGGTGTTAGCCCGAAAGGGCTTGTCGTACACATTAGACATCCCGAAGTCTATTCGTACGCATCCAACCTTTTAATTGGGTATGCTTAAGTCATACCAGAACCCGGAGGCGGGTCCCCTCACGGAGGAGGGGGAGAAACCGGATAGCCGAAAGGCGCAACAGGTCGGAACATCTCCGACAGGGTTGATATACGACCCTGAAGCTCCGCAACGAGAGTTTCGAGAGAGGCAAGCCGCTCCTCGAGGCGTTCATTCGCACTCCCCTCGTTGCGGAGTTCCTCCTGAGCATCTTGGATGCGAAGGATGTGCCGATCACAGCGCTCGTGGAAGTCACGCCGCAATAGCGCGACCCCCTCCTCCAGTGCTCGATACGGAGGGTACGACACATTATCATGTGGAACGCCTGATGGCACGACGCCATCACCGGGGTGAGACCCAGTATTTGGTGAAGTGGAAAGGGTATCCACATTCCCAGAACTCGTGGGAGTACGAGACTCCCCTGCGGCAGGATTTCCGTGACGTCGTTGACGCTTTCGAGCGGGAGAATCCCACTGAGATCCAACGACCAAAGGGGCTGAAGAATCCCCTTCACTCCCAATAGCTGGGAGTTCGCCGGAGGCAGATGCTGTGCTTGCATTGCTCTCCGGCACCACATCGAGAGCAGAGCGCGTATAATAGGAGGCAGGAAATTGCCCTTGCGCTTTGGCCTGAGCATAGGCCAAGCGTAGCGCTCTCTCTACCCGAACGTCGTGTTCGGAAAAGCTGTTGTACAGCGGATCGAAACTGGGGAGGTGTTTCTCCCTTTCCGCCCAGGCGCGTAACGCCTGTTCTGCGTCTTCGACGCTTTCGTCCCTCAGGAGAACAAGGGGAATCTCGCGGAGAACATCCACGAGGGCACCGCGTGCCTGTTTCCCGAGGCGCGTCTGGTAGGCCTTAACGGAATAATGTTTGGGCGTTAGTAGTCGGGCCCGGAGTTGGTTTCGATGCGCAATTTCACGCGATAGGATAGCCGCTGGTCCAGGGGTATAAGAGGCTAAGCCTCTCTTGACCGCGTTCTTAGCCCTCTTTTGGGGGTCGCGAGGTCCCTTACGTGCCCGTCCGGCACGTCGGGCCTCTTGAACCAAGGACGGTTCATTGGTGGTGGTTGCCTGTGGCAACCTGGAGGTATCACCCCTAGCGGGTAACGGTGGCGCACGAGTTAGTGCGTTCTCCCCACGTGTGGGGAATGGGTTTGATGACTGATAGCGCCGTTAGGCGCTATCAACATGGCCAGCCGTTGGGGAGAGCTCCCCAAGGGCGTCCACTTCCGAGCCGTCGGAATAGTTTGCGTCCATAGCACCGCTGATGGTGTACAATGGACAGCCAGAGGTACTGGCGTTGGAGTTCTCCAACAAAATTTTGATTATTGCGTAAGCAATAGTCTTGATGGGGGAGGATGTAACGGGAATACATTCGGGTAACACTGAGTGTTGGTGTACATTGGTACACCACGGTTGAGGCCAGTATTGGCCGGGTTGAAACGTTTCGAACCTTTGGTTATTTTAACCAATCAGGGCATGGGCCCTTGGTGTGGTGGTGTCAGCCATCCAAGAGTCAGTACACAGGTGTGTACACTACATTTTAGCTAGGTATGAATTAGGAATATTCTACTTAGTGTTACATATAGTTTATATTAGTTTAAATAATTACATATTAAATATATATTCAGTTTACTTTCCACTCCGTAGTACAGACGCACGACCTCTACCGGTCATGCGTGTAGTGATTGTCGTAGCGTAAGGGTATCCCTCCCCTTAGCTACACCCTTTACAAGGGAGCCTTGCCATTAAGTCACTAGTACAGGCTAGAGTAAACAAACCCGGGAATCTTGGCCCCGAGTAGGAGAGCTCTCTCCTACTAAGCCCTTAATAAGGGCGTATCGGCTAAGTAGCGGCGGACGCCACTTTAAGGAAAGCCTTCCTCTGTGCGCTAGCCGCACCGTGCGTATACGCAACGGCTACATTCAGGCTGCCCCAACTTTAACTGGCTTCAGAAAGCCGTTGCTTCTCATGCTTGGACGCTCACTCAACAACATTCTTCTGTTAGACTTGTTTTTAGTATAGGAACAGGGAAGAAGGATTGCTAGGAGGTCGCCAAAACTGTTGGGGCTCAAGGGAAATTCGAATCTATTAAGTATTACTAATTCCTATATCAAACTCAAACACTTCTTTCACCCACTACTTCTTGGTTACTTCAGCACTGACTCCAATACTTGACAGTTACTTCTGGGATCCTCCGTAATCCGATTGGTCGCAAGATGGCCGTCCAAGGTCTCTTCTGATTGGCTGAAAGTTTCCATCCAGAATTTAAATACTTAACAACTTGAGAACAATCGGGAACATCGTATGGGCGAGGAGGAGCGCTTCGTCCAGGTCGTCTAAGCCATAATACACTGAAGCACACTTGAGTGGAAAGCCGTGGCGAGCCCGTGGCATGGTCCATGGTCTTGGCCCTTTGGCTTTGCGCCACATCAAGTAACACGTGATCATGGCAACGGCATACAACGTGACAGCTTCAAAATACAACGTCGCGCCAGTGCTTGGAGCAAGGATCACTCAAACAAGTAGAGAGGTAGATGACCACCAATGCCTTCCTTGATGGATACATGAAGCGCTCTCGGACATGCATGCAAGAAACTCACCAGCCTCAAAACACAACATCGCGCCATTACTTGGGTCTTGACGTGAAGATTATACCATGACTGTAATTTGAGCAGCAACTCGACCATCACCACGAAAACAAAACCAACGAAAGAAAAATAGTGCCACATAGATAACAGCCGCCGGTCATCGTCTACACGCCGCAAGCAAGAATTCTACTTCACCACACAACATATTCATAATTGGAATCGATATGCCACTTCATCACAGACAGGTGCCTGGTTCTGTTTTCTGAATATATATATATGATATATAACTGTAATTTTGTTGTGAACCACATTAAAATCAAATAGTAGGAAACAAGCTCCGCTAAATCCTTCACTTCCGAACAGTCCTTCAACAACATATTCATCTTGATTTCGAATACCTGGTTTATGATTCTGACTTCTGATAATGGATATCTGATATCTAACTGTGGTTTGGCTGTGAACCAAATTAAAATCAAGTATTAGGAAGCAAGCTCCGCTAAATTCTCCACATCCGAACAGCCCTTTCAAAACTTA
>JAPDHQ010000684.1:0-10366 GCA_026184515.1 Peronosclerospora sorghi
AGGTTATCGATGCTAATGTTTTCGATTTCGAACTTGACTCCACCACAATGGTGCGCGTGCCCGGATCACTTGGTGATCGTGGATATCACCGTGCTGATATTCCATCAAAAATTGGATTCGCAGATTTGAATGATTTGAATATGGAATCGTTCTGGAGAGGACGTAAGGAAAGGCTATCGCCTTACGTTCTCGTTGTTGATAAAGATGGCGATTTCCGATCTGGCCTGGTGGAGGACCAGATCGGGATTAATAAGTTTTTTCCTCCCCAAAAGGCTCCCACCGGAGCCGATCGGGACTATAGCAGGTCTTGCTATAGTTCCGGAAAGGATCAGGACCTTGGTCCTGATCCTATGCGTATGAATGAATAATTTGATGGGAAACCAAAAGATGAAAATTACTTGGAGGCTGACTGGAACGATCCGGTCTACCTCCCTAAAGTCCCCAAAGTACCCAAGGTGCCCAGAAAAGGGCTTGGAATGCCACCCGACGAAGACGACTTCGAAGAAAAGTCGAAGGTCGGGGATGAGGATATCACCGAACAAGACCTGGTCAAGATGTATTATGTTTTCGAATTGAAGCGATTTGTTCGCCAAAACCAGGTATTTCGGGTGTTGGACCTCCATATCCCCGACCGTCTTCTCGGTCCCACTACCGAGCCGATCCAGAGTGATCGACCATTACTGCTCGTCAAGAATTTGGTGGCGATGTTGGCGGAGGTTGGCATTAAAATGCAGAACCCCGCCGGTGTCAATAACTTGTTTGAATTTGATGCTTGGAGACTGGAGGCGTCGATGTCGGATCTACACGACCGTTTGGTGCCACTGGTGAGGGCGGTTCGCCGCCCAACTCCCACCACGGCAATGAAGGTCTCCGAAGCCTCCACACAGCTTGTTGACATTGGTTCCGATGATGAATCCATCTACCAGTCTCCACCGGCTTCTAACAGCTCATCAGAGTTGGAGATCGGTGTCGAGCGGATGACCATGGGGGTGGACCATGCCCGGTCTGAACAAAAAAGGGACATGCGGCAGCAAGGGGATGCTTGCCAGTCGGGGCCCCAGCGAGCCCCACAGGCCTCAGTTCCGCAAAAGGAGGGTATCAACACGTTGCCCATGACGCCAGCCAACGTCCAAGCCATGTTTGAGACGATGATGCAACGTTTCATGGAAGAACGGGTTAGACCACCTATGCGCCCACATGTTCAAGACCGTTCTACCTGTCAAGGTGTCAATGTTTGCAAAGATGTGGATATGGAATCGGTAACATCTATGGATAAGCCTATTAGAAGTGATAAACCAACCGGAAAGGGAAGGCGCAAGCCGCAACCGGCAAGACCGCGTAGACCAAGCAAGACAGGTTACTGTGACATGGAGTCGGTCGGCGGTATTGACGACCATGGTGGGTCAGATGGTACAGGCGCAGACAAGGTGCGCAAGGCTAACCTATCCTCCACTACTGCCTACGACTTTAGATCTGCTGCGATTCCGCGCATCCGTATGGCCGCGACGACCGACCTCAAGGACTTCACCGGCAAGGATGCTGATGAAGACCAGGCCCGGTCTTGGTTCAGTCGGGTCAAGTCTGCGTTTCTGCGAGACCAGACCCCAAAAGGCGAACGTTGTTTAATCTTCCGGGATTTGTTAAAAGGACCGGCTGCGAAATGGATTCAACTGTTGGGTCGGGGCGTCCGGTATGACTGGGACCTGTTATGTGCGGAGTTTGAAGGTCAATATTGTAACTCCGGATTTTCAAGCGCCCGCAAGTATCACCATATGAAGAAGCGGTCCGACGAAACACCGATCGAGTATTTGCATCGGTTGAACGTGGCTGCACTTCGCGCCGGCATAACAATCAAAGAGAATAACCCGCCGAACGGTGCCGCCTTAGAACATGTGGGTCACTATATTAGTACCCTTGACGATCAAGAACTGGCGGACCAGCTTACTCTACTGCGTCTTAAGGATGCGGGCGAAGTCGAACAGACCCTGCGGACGTTACAACAGTCGCGTAGTATGAGAGCGAAGACCGCTGGTGTATCAGGTCGCTATCGTTCCAAGACCCAGACCGATCCGGTCAAGAGACCTTGGACCAGACCGACCCGAGCGGTCAAGGCAATTGTAGCTGATGACAGCACGGGGTCAGAAGGGGAAAGTGGAAGTCCATCCAGCCAAGAGTCATCGTATGAAGACCAGTATCGTTACGTCTATGTTGCGGGACCTACCCCGAAGACCAAGTCGAAGTCCGACCAGGTGGACCGGAAGGGAAGGAACGGAAGCAAGTCTGATCCGGACCGACCTCGTCAGAAGTGCTCCCACTGTGGGTCGAGCAAACATGATGGTCCAAAATGCTGGAAGAAGATGGTGTGCAAGAAGTGAGAGAGACGCGGCCACCCGACGGACCACTGCCTCTTCGTATGCAAGTCATGTGGAGAGATCCACGAGGCCGGCCACTGCAAGATTGAAGAATTTTTTAACATGATGTGCAAGTGGTATGTGCCGGACAAGAACGCGGGGATGCTGCCGCCGGACGCAGAAAAGATGTTAAACTAGAACGCTCGCCAGGTTGGAATCTGGATCGAGTCGAGCGTTCTACGGTTCACATCATGCATATGTCGGCAAGGAGGATAAGACCGACAATACACGTTATATTCCAAATTGCGTCGACCGAGACCATCCGGTCTACAGTCTGAAGACCGATGAGTACTCCCGGACCAAAGTGGTTATGCAGTTGGACTTGCTGCCTGGAGAATCCCACGGATAATGGAAGTATCACGCGCCTGATAAATGGTTCAAGCAGGCAAAAGCCTGTGGCAAGATTAATAACCAGAAATCGACGATGTTGTTCGACTCTGGAGCTGAAGTCTCGATAATCGACTCCGCCTTTGCTCGTAAGGTCGGATGTAGTATAGACGATACCCAGAGACAAGAATGCGTCGGGATCGGTGAAAACTCTTATATGACCGAGGGAAGAACGCGTGTGAAAATGACTTTGTCGGGATCGCTGGTCTACTTTTTCAGTGCTTGGGTTGGCAAGTTGGCTGGTCAAGACGCTTTACTAGGCATGGATTTCATGGTCCCAGCTGGTATTCGCCTAGACCTGTCACATGGAGTGCTTACGCTCCCGGATGAGGGCCAGGTCCAGTTAGCTGGTCGAAGACCTCTGTATGGTTCGTATACCGATCTGGTCCGGTGGGACCAAGACCTCACTATACCAGTTGGTCGGTCTGCCGATACCCCTGTTGAGAAAGGTTTTCGTTCGAGGAAGTTGTGGTTGACCAGGGGCGATCGGTGGGTCTCGACCTTCGTAAAGAGTGCTGGTCGACGTGATTTTGTCCGTGTTACCAATATCGGTGACAAGCCACTGACACTGGATAATAACACTATTGTCGGCATGTGGTTAGCAGAAGGGAAGGTACAAAGGAAGATGGGGTTCGTCTCGATTGGATAGAGGCGGTATGTCGAGTGGAAAAATCTGGCGTACCAATCGACCACCGATCTTATCAGCGATGATGGGTCGGTGGAAGAGGATACATCACCTTTAGTGGAAAGGCCAGGTTATGTCACCCCAAAAAAGATGTTGGTCCGACGAAAGGCGCCGCAGTCACCATGAACGGTGGACCATCAAGTAGACGAGCCGAGGCTAGTCAACAAGGTGTCAGCACAAGACCAGGCGACAGCGGAGCAAGAAACGAAAGAAGGGGAACATGAAGTTGCTAGGTCGGACCATGACGGTATTCCTAATCAGACCGATATCAGTGAAGGACAGCCCGTCGATCAAGACCAGGGGCGTTCAGCCGGTCCAGATGGTCTAGGTGATATCACCCCAGAAGATGAACAAGTCTGTATACATGAAGGCGGAGAACAGTACATTCAGGAGCTGGAAAGCCAAATGGCAGTCCTCCCTGAAGTGTCTGCCGACTCTCCTGAAGTTACAATGGATGATTTACAAGTGGGTGATCAAGACCTTAACAGTCCAGACCAGATCGATCAGTTGAAGAATATCATATGGAAGAAAAGACATCTGCTGATCGGAAAGGGCAATGCCTTACCACCTGCAGCCCGTGGTGCGATTTGCGATATTGAAGTGGGATATACCAAGCCGATTGCCCAGCGATGTCGACGCGTGGCACCACAGTACCGTGAAAAGCTTTCTGATCTCATTAAAGGACTGTTGGGCACCAAGATTATTAGACCGTCGACCTCGCCATGGGCCTCGCCGATCGTAATTGTTATCAAGAAGAACGGCGTTGACATTAGACTGTGCATCGACTATCGGCTGGTAAATCGGTTGACTAAACTCATTGTGTACCCGATGCCGCTGATTAATGATCTGTTGGAAGACCTCGACAAGACATTGTGGTATTGTTCGCTGGACATGGCAAGTGGATTTTGGGTGGTCTCGATGACTGATCGAGCCCGTGAGATTTCCGCGTTTGTGACACCGTTTGGTCTTTTCGAGTGGAACCGTATGCCGTTCGGTCTGAAGAACTCACCCCAGATCTATCAAAGGTTGATAGACAATGCACTGTACGGACACTTCAAAATCAAGACCGATCGGGACCCTGCCGAAAGTTATGATGTGTTTACAGAGGGTGAACCCGATCGGGAAAGAAGACCGTCCGTTCTAGGGAGGCGGTCGTACATCGACGACATTCTGCCTCGTCATGGAAAGATCTGTGCAAGAAGGTTGAACGATTGTTGGAGACATGCGACCGCTGGAACCTATCTATCAGCGCCATAAAAAGTTTTTGGGGTATGTCCAAGGTCGCCTATTTAGGCCATATGGTCTCGAACAATGGTCTAGAGGCTAATCATAAGGACCTGGATTCGTTAAGAAACCTCCCGTCTCCCTAGTCTCTGAAGGCAATGCAATCCTTCCTAGGAAGTTTAAACTACTACAGCCGCTTCATCGAAGATTTTGCTATCTACGCGGCTGTGTTGTATGAGCTCCGGGAAGTGGACTACCGTATGTTGCGCGAAGGAGATCGGGCAACTTTACAGGAGGGCGCCGACTCTGGTCTTGCTGCATTTTGTCCGCAAGTGGAGGCCGAATACCATATGAAGCGTGCAAAGTTTGCTTTTGGTATGTTGAAGGCTAAGATGGTGACGGCACCGATTTTGAAGCATTTCGATCCCGAAAAGGTCCTGACCATTATTGTATATGCTAGTCAGTGGACCATTTCGGCCACTCTAGTACAAGATCATGATGGTGTGTACCATCCGGTCACGTTCACGAGCAGAACGCTGAAGCCAAATGAAGTGAACTATGGAATTGTCTAGAAAGAAGTTCTGGCGTTGCTGCGAAGTCTGGATGTGTGTTACAACCTGCTGGTCGGCCGACCTATAAAGGTCCTGTCAAGGCGGTCTACTTTGGCCTGGCTATTATCAGCCAATGGGGTGGACGGACGTCTAGGCAGATGGTCGGCGGTCTTGTCGCAGTGGACCCTCGAGGTCGTTAAGTGCACCAGGGGCGAGGAAGAGATATTGGGCACATTAGCTGCCAGTATCACCCCTCGGTCTGAAGTGGACGAGGCATTGATAGCGATTGCCCCGAGGAAGCAACCTAGGCAGTCAGTTTCGAGACCGCCACCGACCGTCTACCATGATGAAGAGCTCTTGGTCTTAAGTTTGACGGATCGGCAAGCGTGAAGAAGAAGGTCGGCGCCTATAGTGCCATAGTGTGGAAGTTGCCACAATGGTCTATAGTTGCAACCGCTGCTGATTTCACGCCGGATATTACGGTTAACGAGGCGGAGTACCGAGGTTTACTTCTATGTCTGGACCTGCTGTCGTCGCAAGAGAAGGGGCGAGTCATCATATGTGGTGACTCCAACCTAGTGATCGGGCAGGTCACCGGAGAGATCGACTGCAAGGCCCCACGACTAAGGACGCTAAATGATCGGGTAATGAAGGCATTGAAAGACCTTCCCAACCACGAGCTGTTGCACGTGAAACGGGACTGGAACAGAAGTGCCGACTACCTCGCGACCAAGGCCATGCAAGACCAGACCGGGGCTACGATCACCGAGGAGGCCGTTCTTGATGAATTGATGAATATAAACAGGCTCCCCGAGGTGATCGGACCCAAGAACGCTCCGGACCAGGTGCATGTGATGGTCACGACTAGACCGAAAGCTCGGAATCCCCACCAACCGTTCCCAAAGGAACGGTTGAGAGAATCTGTTGTGCAACGACTAAGGGCAGAACGGATCCTCAAGGCGCAGGACGAAGAAGAATGGATTGTGAATTTGAAGACCTACCTGCGCGGTGAATTTTCTAAGTTGACGAATGGTCAAGCGAAAGAATGTGCCAAGATCGCAGACAGTTACGAAGTGGATGAGGATGGTTTACTATATCACTGTCGCGATGCCGACCAAGACAGTGCAGACCGGTACCGATTGGCGAAATTGGTGATACCTGAGTTGCTGCAGCCGGGTGTCCTCCATCACTACCATGTGAGTCTAGAAAGGGGACATCAGGGCATAGGCAGAACGTATCACAATATCAGGTCCCACTTTCACTGGAGAGGTCTTTTCCGAAGTGTACAGAAATATGGGTTGTTGTACGGATTGCGAGACCGGAAAGGGTAGACCGGTGATCAAGGGGCGATCGCCCGGAAATATCGAAGCTACCTACCCTTTCCAGGTCATAGCGATGGACCATATACCGTCGCTGCCTAAATCGACATATGGCAATACTGAGTTGTTGATCTGGGTAGACCTGTTCACCGGTCTAGTTATTGCGAAGGCAAGTGCGTCCCGGTATGCCGAGCAAATCGCCAAAAGTTACGAAGAATGTGTGTTCCGAAGGTTCGGCGCCAGCGAGGTCATCAGACACGACCGAGAACCCGGTTTCATGGCCGAGGTGGTCCGGTCGTTTAACAATATGCTGGGCCAAAAACAGAGCGCGACGATGGCATATCGTCCGCAAGCGAATGGATCGGCAGAACGTATGGTACAAACTATTACAAGAGCAATAGAGATGTACGTTGCCGATCCAGACCAGCGCGATTGGGACGAATACGCAGAAAGGCTGGTGTTTGCACTCAACTCTTCGACCGATCGGGTCCGAGGAGAAACGCCTTTTTATCTTGCGTATGGATGGGACCCCCGGTCCACTCTTGAAGCCGCGATACCTATTGGCTGCACTCGGACCCGCGATCGTGATGCTCGACGTTGGCGCATGCAGGTCCAGAAACATTACCAGCATGAAAGAGA
This sequence comes from Peronosclerospora sorghi, assembly GCA_026184515.1. NCBI lineage: Eukaryota > Oomycota > Peronosporomycetes > Peronosporales > Peronosporaceae > Peronosclerospora > Peronosclerospora sorghi. Next base: position 7,217 of record JAPDHQ010000684.1, read on the forward strand.
AATTGTCAACGAAAAGTTACGTCAATCTACACAAGACCGGGCAGACCGGAAAAACGACCAGGTCCAACCCCACGGTATAGAACCAGGGGCGAGGGTATGGTTGTACCTAGACCGAGTGAAGGAGGGCTATGCGAAGAAGCTGGATCACATGTGGCACGGTCCTTTCCGTGTTTCTGTTCTGATTGGTGAACACGCTGCCCGTCTAGTAACAACCGGCACGGACTACAAGGTCTTCCCGATCGTACATGTGTCCAATGTAAACTGGTCCGAGAATTTCCTGATCGTCCCAAAATGCCCTGTCTAGTAGACGAGGCAGAACAGTTTGATTTCGATGAAGCATTACTGCCGGAGGACAGTTGGGAACGACCGCTGGAGAAGGATGAATTGAAGTGGAAAAGGTCTTAGATGTCCGATCGGTCAAGAAGACCAGGTTCGGCCGGACCCACCGAGAATATCTGGTCCGACGGAAGGACCATGATGAAACAACTTGGATCGATGAGTCCGAACTGAACTGTGGAGCATTACTACGAGAATTCGAACGGAACCGAGTCAGTCGGAACCGTTTCGCAGTGATGCAGAACCATGAAGACCAAGACCAAGACATGCAGTAGCATCGGTCTTCCCGAACGGTGTGAAGAGGTGGAAGGTCTTGTGTCTTGTGTATTGTGTATTGTGAATATGTGACGAATTGGAATAGTGTAGTGACGAACGTGGATTGTTTTCTCACGATGTAAGTGGAACAGTTGGTGATAACGTGTCTAGTGCAACTCTGGAGAAAGTGGTGGAATTAGCTCAAGTGATTTGATGACTGAACATGTGAAAAAGAACGATGATATATATTAAGTGTTATCTGGTCGACTACTTACGACCTCACTCGCCATCACCCCACAGACGGCCGACGGTAAACGACGGATGCTTTTCAACTTGGTCCTGGTACTGGTTACGCCAAGGTTCTTGTTGGTCTAGTTGGACCAAAGCATCCTTGAGGTCCAGACCGGTGTAATGCACCCAAGACCGGGGTACCATGTGTCACCGTCAGCCAGCAGCCGGGTCCTCTCGACGCGACGCCACGGCATATGAAGTAAAACTGGATATAAGAACACATCGACGTCGCACTTGTGGGCCAGCACCCGTCCAAAACATATTGGCACAGGGACTGCCAGGCCTCACCCGGTCTGATACGACGCCGCTTGCGCTTGTTCTGGATGGTCGCCAAGCCAGGGTCTTGCCGAACTCGTTCCGGGGGAAGCACCAGATAGTGGGATGCCTCCCAGATGGCTTGAGCGTGAGTCTTGTTAAAATATTTCACCCGACTCATGAAAGCATTGGCCCACGGAGTCGAGTGGAAGATGAACCCCAGCTTGGGATGCTCGAAAATCTTCCACGGCTCGTCAGCGTACAAGCAGGAGATCTGTGCCGACGTGATCAAGTCCGGCCGCCATTCCGACGCGGCACGAACTTTCTTCGCCGGCGGGAAAATCCAATGATTTGGACGAGAGAAAGACCGGGCCAGGAGCTGCTTGGTCAGGGTGGACCGGCGTAAACAACCGATCTGCCCTGGCGACCACGGCAAAGTATCCTCACGCGTTCGTGGCGGAAGGGAAGAACTGTCGATTGCCACGTTGGCCAACAAAGCATCTTTGTGGAGCTTGGACGTCCCAGGCAAGACCGTAGGTGTTGACTTTGTCGACACATGAGGTGGTGGAACGCCACCATGCGGACCGGGCTTCTTGGTCTGCTCCGAAGTCGATGCAACTTGAACAAAACTTTCATGTGGACTTGTTCGAGACTTGGTTGGGATGGGGACAGCAAACTCCGAATCACCGGAGTCTTCGCCGGAGTAATCCCAGGACGAGACCTCTGAATACTTGGCACGGTCAGCACCGGCGGTCGAGGGCGCTCGATTTTTGGAAATGCTACTGTCGTCATCCTCGTCCGAGCTTGGGCCCATGAGAAGCGCCTGCGTCTTGGCTCGCTTATGGGGCACCGCACGCTTCCCTTCGAGTTCAGGGTCGCGCGCTATGCCCCGCGCCCTCGAGCTACCCGGCGCGTCCGCGCGCTTCTTTGATTTGTGTGGAATTTCGGGCTGGAGAATTTCGGCCAATGAACGGCCTTGGTCTTGGTCTCGGTGTAGGTCCACTAAGGCGGCCGACGCAGACTGGTCTACGCTGGAGGCAGAAACCGGATGCCGACGAGGACGCAACAGGTCAACCAAGCGTCGATGACATTCTTTTAATATCGCCCGACGACCGTTCGCTGCCTGCGTCAAATCGTTCGACTTGCGTTCACAAGACCAGACCTCCTCGGTCTGGTCTTGAATCGAAATTCGGAGCTCGGTGAGACGCCTCTCGAGATCGTCGCTTTGAACACTTAACGTGGTCTGGTCCAGCAGGCCTTCCGCTTGCTGCTGTTGGACCAGCACAAGCTGCTCCCGGAGATGAAGCTGATGAGCTTCCAAGCGGGTCAGCTTGTTGCGCGCGGTTATGAGCCCAGTCAAAACCTGACGCAGCTGGATGTCATGCGTGTTCGACTGCCGATCGACGGCAAGTAGGGCATTGATCGCCTTGCTGATGGCAGGAGGTATACGGGCTGGAGGTATACGGGCTGAAGACAAACGAAGGTTAGAACAGGTCCAAGGTGAGGACCGGACATGCATGATTACGTTGTGTCGCCTGTTGAGCAATCTGCTCCTGGAGACGTGCGATCTCTTCAAGTGCGTCTTGCAACTGTGCGACGGTCCCGGTCTGAGGCCCTGCCGATGTCTGAGGTGCAGTAGAACGATGGGGGCTGCCAGACCGGACCGACCGGACGGGCGAAGTGACATGCGATGACGTGGTATGCGAGGTTCCTACAAGAACGGTCGTTAAGGAAATACAAGAAGGTCAAGTCCAGCAGTGCAAGTACCTGGAACGGATGAAGAAGATGGTTGCTCCATGTCGGAAAAGTCTGAATGACCAAGGTTTATGGACGGACGAGGTCAGACCGTTGTCGTTGTGCGACACGGTCTGACTCGGGGGCGGCTGTGGAGAAGCGTGCCCAAAATTTGGCACACTTCTGGTCAAGTTTCGTCAAGGCATTTGGTCTAATTTCGTATTGGCTTAAACAAGGGGGGCTTTTCAGCCTATCAGACTCAAGAAGTGTCAAGAACGC
>JAPDHQ010000690.1:0-12783 GCA_026184515.1 Peronosclerospora sorghi
GTGACAACTGCGATCAGGCTGTCTCGATCAGGCATTCACAGTCTGCTATGCCATCTTCAACGGACAGCTTGTCACCCCACATCACCAACGTTCCTGCCTTGGATAAGGCCGCAGCTGATCAGGCGATCGCCGCGATCAAGCAGGCCTGCGATAAGCAAGAGGCTCTCCGTGCCAGCAACGAGCAGGTCGCCTTGTTGTCTGGATCACTCGCCATGGGTTAAGACACGGTTGCGATGCTTCGTCGGCGGCTCACTCGTACCCAACGTGACGCAGCGGACCAGAAGAAGGAAATCGAGGGAAGCCTTAAAAAACTGGAGCCGCTGCGCGTTTTTATTAACGCTGCGGTCAAGAAGCTCGAAACCCAGTTAAAAGACGCCAAAAGCACTATCGCCGATCAAGAGCAGACCATATACGAGCAGGGTGTCCAGATCCGGGAGCTGGAGTGTCGCAACGACCGTGAACGTTACCTGCGATCAACGCTTGACGACACAATTGCATACCGAACGAAGGAATTGGAGCAACTCGAGCAGCGTGTATCCACGTTGCAGCACGAGCGCGATCAGGTTACTTCCCGCAATGTGCGCTTAGTCCAACGGGCGGTAAGTCTCACTACCGAGGTAGACAAGTACAAGGATCAATGCGATCGCTTCCAGAAGTAGAACGAGTCTACTCGCGCATTGATGGACGATTACACTGCCATTATGGCCCAAGCACAGGAGGTATCGGATCGAGTTGAAGCGGAACTCACTACCGCTCGACGTCACCTCGATCAAGTTTCCGCGGACCGGGACACATTGCGTGATAGGATACGACAGGTCCAAGGCGAGGTTGCGCGGTGGCGCTCTCATCAATCGAATATTCAGTCCGCACTGACGGGAATATCTCTGCAGCTTCTGGCCGGCCCTGATCAGGTCCCATTGCCTGCTAGTCCCTCTGCTGCTTCGACGACCAACTCGGTAGGCATTACCACTCCATCGTCCGGAAAGCGTATTCGGTGTTCCCGATCTTCTTCTCCGTCTAAGCGGCCACGCCTTCTCTCTCCCGCTACGGAGGCGAAGACTGCGGATGATGATCCCCCTACTTGCGATCAAGACGTTGAAGATGAGTACACTGGCCCGATCGCCTCCATTCCTTCTACTCCAACCATTAGCGAGTTCGGTAGCGAGGGCCAGCCTGATCACGACCCGACCGTGTCTCTTTTTCCTCGCACGGGTGACTTCCAGACCTTGATCGCGGTTCCTGATGGTACCACTGGCGCCGATATCCTGCCTTGGACTCCGGATCAACTCGGCATGTACAATTTACACAACGTCACGGCCCAAGTGGTTTTCGACTACTTGACCCGCCCTGCTGGATGGTTGTTCCCGCCTGCTGCGTTGGCCCCTCCTACTAGTGCGTGGTCCGGTCATTTGATCACCCAGGAAGAGATTGAACATTTATACTCCCAGCGCCCCTGGGATATTTTTTCGACCATGTTGCCGCCTCTTTCTTTTCGCTCGGCTGGCTGGTTCGCTGACCTGGAGACCAAGTATCTCACGTTCCTCGATCATCACGCATTGGCGATTTGGGAATCAACCCACTATCTCCCTATCGTGAAGAATCTTCGTGATATTGATGACTTCTTCCGTGATTATTACATCAAACGTCGCCAACGAAGAAGCCGGGCTGGGGCGATCTGGAAACGTATCGTGGAGCTCATCTTGCGGGGTATGATCGACGGGAAATGTGATCTCGACATCTTCTTGGACCCTTCGATCACCCATTGTGCCCGCAATCGCCCGCTGAAGTTTGCCCCGGCCGATGGTGGAGCGTGGTACCCTGGGTTCCTATCGGACCCGCCACCTCAGAGCCTACAAGAAGCGCTGGCAGATGTCGACGACCTTGAACCTTGGCGGGTTCAATATCGTTCCTGCCCCGAAGATAACCCTGGTCGTAAGATTCCTCGCCTTCGCCGTAAGTTCTATGGGTCTGAATAGTCGGTCGATCACGTTTCTTCAATCAATACATTCTTTCGATCATGTCATTTCACTGTTGTCCTTTGTCCTTAAATGCATAATATAAATTGGTAGTCCGTCGGCTCATCTGCCGTATCCAATCACCATACCTCGCAACATCCATTGTAATCACACCACTACAAGTCGTTCATTGTACCTCCATTAATCGTGAGTTTCATCAACCATTTCTGCGATCAGAGATTTTTCGATCGTGATTCCTGATCGGTACGTCGATCGCGCGCTAGTTGGACTCTTCATCCACTTGCATGACGTCGAAACGATGTCTGTTCACCATCTTCCTTTCGAAATCCTTGATCAAGGCATCACAATTCAAATCTGCCTCATATACCCACGACGGCTCGGAATACCCCTTCCAGTAGACTTGATATTCTCGTAACGTCCTTCCATATCTAGTCTTTCGACCCGATCGCACATCGGTAATACGATCAACTTCAAATTCATCGGGATCTAGCGTCCTTTCCCATATATCTTCAGGTAGCAAATCTTCGTCGAAGTCTAAAGGATCTTCTATTCCAGCTGCTAGCACAGTAGTGGGACGATCAGGAAATTCCTTGATAGTTTCAACTTGGACAGGTGTAACACTGGGAACATACGATAATCGGTGCCGGCGGTGACCAATCTCGCTGCATGATCGCCGATCACCTCCTCAACTCGGAAGGGTCCATGCCACATATGCGCCAGTTTCTTTGCGAACCCTTCTTTCACCCGATCAAGGTACAACCAGACCTTTGAGCCAGCCTCGATCTTGTGCGGCGTCACCTTATCGTTGTGTTTCTCAGCCCGATCAACCATCGCTTGGTGCAATCAAGTGCTCACTTGATCGCGGGCATATTGGTAGTCTTTTTGCAACTTATATCTCCACCGACGAGCGTCTCGATATTTACGTCGAATCCCGCCCAGTTGTAGCGTTGATTCCAACGACGATCGTGGGTCCCACCCATACGCTAAATAGAACGGGGTTTCCCCGCGGATGCGATCAGGGGTTGAGTTTAGTGCGAATACCAGGCGTTCTGCATACAAACTCCAATCTTTTTGTCCAATATCTGACACATACATCTTGATCGCTCGCGTAATCGTCTGCACCGTCCTTTCCGCCTTGCCGTTCGCCTGTGGTCGATATGCCATAGTGGCACTCTGACGTTGTCCCACGATTTTGTTGAACGCGCGAAATACTTCCGACTTAAAACCAGGTTCTCGATCATGCCTGATTACCTCACTAGCCCCAAACCGTCGGAACACGCATTCTTCATAATTTTCGGCGATTGCTTGCGCGGTACGGGACAATCCAGCTTTCGCAATCACCATACCCGTGAACAGATCTGTCCAAATCAGCAGTTCCGTATGTCCATCCGTTGATCGGGGCAGCGATGGGATATGATCCATGGCTATCACTTGGAATGGGTACGTCGCCTCGATATTTCCCGGCGACATGCCCTTGATCGTAGGCTGGCCCTTCCCTGTTTCGCAATCCACGCATTGCCCGACAAATCTTTGTACGCTTCGGAATAGACCACGCCAATGGAAATACCGTATGATCCGCTGATATGTACGCCCTATGCCTTGGTGTCCTCCTTCCAAACTCACGTGATAGTGGTGGAGGACATCTGCGTGCAAGGTCTCGGGTAGTACCAGCTTAATTAACGATCGGCGATCATCTTGATCATCCTGATCATCCCCGGTTTTCCTTTTAGCCGCATTTCCACAGTAAATCAGTAATCCTTGTTCGTCAACATCATAGTTGTCAGCAATTTTCGCACACTCCTTCACCTCGTCTGCGCTCAATTGGATAACGTCACCGTACAGATAACACCGCAAATCGTGGATCCATTTCTCTTCATCCTGTGCCTTTTTCACCCGTTCCATTCTTATTCCGGCTACTGGTACATCGGTCCATGTTGACGGTCGTGGTTGCCGGTGGTTACGTTATCGGGTCGTCACTAGCACTTGCGGGGCGGATTGATCTTCGTTCCATGTGATTACTTCGGGTAGACGGTTGAGATCAACTAATCCTTCTAGCTGTTTCTCATCTTCGATCTCAACTCTTGTTCCACCCTGCATAGCCATGGTGGTAATGTGATATGCACTCCTATTCCACTCTCTCTTGACATGTACCAAATCATGATCACTCCACTCGCGTAGGAGGTTAAATGCACGCTGCTGTAGCACTTGTAATCGCGGAGCTTTGCACTCCATTTCTCCTCGTATTTGCCGGATCACCAAATTAGAGTCCCCACACACGATCACCCTTCCTTTGGGATATCGTGCCAACAAGTCCAGACTTAAAAGCAACCCGTGGTATTCTGCTTCATTCACCGTGATATCCGGTGCATGATCGGCGATCGCGATCATAATCTTCCATTCCGGTAACTTCCACACAATGGCACCAAATGCACCCACACGTCGCTTGACACTTGCCGATCCATCAAAACTGATCACGTAAAATTCTTCACCTTTTTTAACCGTGGGAGGTGGTACTTCTATCATCTGCCGAGGTTACTTTTTCGGTGCGATCGCGACCAACGCTTCATCAATTTCGGTGCGAGGGGTGATGCTTGCGGCTAACGCCCCTACCACCTCCTCTTCTCCATGCACACACTTCTTGATCTCGAGGTCCCACAGTGATAGGATCGCAGCCCATCTACCTAATCGTCCGTCCAACCCATTGGATGTTAGTAACCACTTCAATGTAGATAGACGTGATAAAACGGTGATCGTCTTTCCGACCAGCATCGTGAAATAAACATCCAAAATTCGTAAAAGCGCCAGAACTTCCTTTTCGACGGGGCTGTAATTCAGCTCACCGCTTTTCAACGTTCCGCTAGCGAATGCGACGGGATGATACACTTGATCGTATTCTTGTACTAGAGCAGCGGATACTGCCCATTTGCTAGCGTAAACCACGATCACCGGCGGGGTGTCCTGGTCAAAGTGTCGCAGGGTTGGAGCTGATGCAATCTTCGCCTTCAGCATGCTGAATACCACTTTTGCTCTAATTAGTCGATCATCCTCGGATTTGATTCCGCCTCACTATGTGATCGTTTCTTCAACTCTTGATAATCTATCTCCCTCAATTCGTAAAGCACGGCGGCATAAATTGCGAAATCTTCAATAAATCGACGATAGTAATTTAGGCTTCCCAAGAACGATTGCATAGCACGTAAGGTGCCAGGGAAAAGCAAATTGATCAGATCGTCGAGGTTCTTTGGATTTGTTTCTAACCCTCGGCAAGAGACGTGATGTCCTAAATAGGGCACTTCGCTTCGCCCCCAGTACGATTTAGCCACACTGATCGACAAATTCCATTGATCGCACTTTTCCAGCAAGTGACGCACCTTATCGCATAGGGTGGACCAAGTAGGTGCAGGGATTAATATATCATCGATATATGATCGCCGTTGCAGCACAGACGGGCCCGGCGTTTGGTCGGGTTCTCCTGCTGTAAATACGTCAGCTGATTCATCTGCACCGTCTTTGACCCTAAGATATCCATATAGTGCATTGTAGATCAACCGCTGGTAAATTTGCGGAGGATTCTTGAGGCCAAAGGGCATCCTATTCCACTCAAACAATCCAAATGGAGTGACAAACGCCGAAATTTGACGTGCTCGATCGGTCATAGACACGACCCAGAAACCACTCGCCATATCCAAAGAGCAAAACCACAACGCTTTATCCAAATCTTCGAGTAGATCGGGGATCAGGGGCATTGGGTACACCATCAAACGCGTGAGTTGATTCACCGCGCGATAATCGATGCATAGACGTATATCGACCCCATTCTTTTTCACGATGATCACTATAGGCGATGCCCAGGGTGACGTTGACGGCTGAATGATCTTAGTTGCTAGCAACCCCTTGATCAGGGCCGACAACTTCTCGCGAAATTGTGGGGCCACTTTCCGGCACTTTTGGGCGATCGGGCGAGCATTACCCACATCGATATCACAAACAACTACTCGTGCAGCGGGGGGTAGCGCGTTTCCCTTCCCGATCAACAGATGTTCTTTCGCCCAAATTATTTCGCGAAGTTGATCTATCTCCTCCACTGTGTTGACTGTGGGATCTCCGACTAGCAAATCATCTTTGGTTACTTATTCGGTGCTTGCAGACACTTCGGGTAACGTAGCAAGCTGCTTCTCCAATTCTTCCACATACAAATCTCCACCTTCGTGATAACAAACCTGATCGTCAATAGGTGTCACGTCGAATTCGCTGGGGCTAACTGAGACAGGGTGATTACACGCATCTTGAGTAGGTGTATCGCTTGAAACAGGCTGTTCAACTCCTTGATTGAGGGTCGGACCTTTCACTTCCGGCCCCTGATCGCACCGCTCTTGCACCCCTTGCACCTTTTGCGCCCCTTCGGTTACCAACGCTACAGATGCGACGATCGTGTCCGTGGGACGTACTAAGATACTTCGAGGAGTTGGATACTCCTTCTTCTCGACTAATGGACCCTGACGTCGACACTTTCTTGATCGTCAGATACCAGATCGGTGGAGGCTTGATATGCCAGATTTTGCCACTCTTTGTAACGGTTGGACCCGATTGAAAGAAATCCGGGGCGGCGGGGCACATCATCTTTGTTCATCCAAATACCTAAAATAGTCTCTTCTTGAACAATGATGGGGGGATCGACGATGTTCGTAACACGTAAATACCTCAAATTGCCCGCGCCCCTAGCTATAGTGGGGACCCAATCTCTTCCACGAGTAATCCACAACTTGCGAGATCGCTGATCGTAAATTCGTACTTCGGCTGATCGACCTACTGGGATCTGTTCATACTGATCGAGCTTCATATAATTACCGCTCGACCCATACAACTGTCGACGTCCCTCCAGTGGGATGATCACTTCGTCAGGTAAACTTAGTGCGCCATGAGCGATATCTAATCGAAAACCAGCTGGTATCATGAAATCCATACCCAATATGGCATCTTGACCAACAAGTTTGCCCACTCATGCCTGGAAATAATAAACCAATGAGCACGCTAGCGTGATCTTGATTTTTGCACGTCCTTCTGTTTGGTATGCACTTTCTCCAATGCCGACACATTCTTGTGTTTGACTCGTATCAATCCAACAACCCACCTTACGAGCAAAGGTTGAGTCGATGATCGACACTTCGGCACCAGAATCAAATAATATCATAGATCGCTCGTTATTGATTTTTCCACTCGCCTTGGCTTGCTTGAACCATTTCTTTGGCGAGTGATATTTCCAATATCCACGTGATTCGCCTGGATAATTCGACTTCCATGATCACAGGTGATCGAGAAAACTCATCAATATGGAAATTAGCCAATCATGGTAAATCGAGCTGATCGCGTTTTTCCTTATCTCTTGTTGCTACTCGATAAGCCCTCTTCTTATCCACAAATGCAAAAATACACAAACTAGAACGCTCGTCTCGTACCAGATTCCAACCTGGCGAGCGTCCTAGTTTAACAAATCTTCGGCTTCCTTGGGCAACAGTCCTGCATGCTTGGTAGGGTTATACCACTGCGGATGCGGTTGTAAAATTCTTCCATAGGGCACTTCCCCGCATCGTGAATCTCGCCGCATGCTCGGCAGACGTACAGGCATTGATCGTTGGGGTGTCCTTTCTTGCCACACTTCAGGCAAGTCAGGCGCTTCCAGCAACGTAAGTTGTCGTGTCTGATCGATCCACAATGACTACACTTCTTTATCGCCCCTTGATCGACTGCGTTGGAGTCGCTTCGTTTACCTGATCGTGACTCGCCAGGCTGATCGTGCGCCCCTGGTTGATCGCGCATAGTAGCAATCATATAGCGGCGCTGATCGCCATCACTTCCACTATCATCAGCACTTGATTCTTCGCTCCCAGACGTTACCTTGATCGCACGTACGCCCCTAGGCTTTCGCGTCACGGCCGGTGCTCGATCGTCGCCGGATTTTTTGCGGAATCTGCTGGTGCCTACTGCCGCTGTTGGCTGATACAACTTGTTGCGTGCGTATACCCGCAACGTTTCTTCCATGTCCGAAGCACGATCCAAGCGTAGGAGAGCCAGCTGATCGGCGAGTTCGCGATTGGTCAGTGTACATAAAATGTTGGACATGTTCGCGCAGATTTTCGGGCGGTCCATCTCTGATCCGTAACTTAGCTCGCAGTACCGCCACATTCAGCCAGTGCAAATATTCGATAGGACTTTAGTCTGATCGCTGCTTCATATAATAATACTGGCGGGATACCGATTGACCAGTTCCACAGTATTTGTAATGGGGTTCCATTACATAATTGATATTCAAGTTAGAATATCACAGTTTAATTTCGGACGCGTTGTCTGAAATTAAATAAGAGATTATAAGTTATTATAATCTAAGAAGGAAAGTCGATTCGGTATAAATACCGAATCTTGCAGGTTAACTAATAGTACAGTTAGTTAAAGACTTGATATTATTATATTAATTAGTTAGTTACTATACTATTAGCCTCTAAACCACCCATTAAATAAACACTCTTAATTTTGCGTTCTAACAGATAAGTGAATATTGATATATTTACTTTTATTATAGGATTAGTTGTTACCAACTAATCCTTCCCTAATTGTATTGCGCGCTTCCTTGCACAAATACAGTGTAAGCCAGTAACAGGATAAGTCCTGTTACACCTGGTAGCACTTTGCGGTCCGTCTTAACGACCACAGTTCCGTTCTGCTAGTTAACTAGCGGAGCGAAGATTAAGAGCCGCTCGTCATCATGTCGCGAGACATGTCGGCTGCCGAGCGAGAAAGAACGCTGGAAGAGGTGAATAAACACTTCCCTCACTTCTCGTCGCGTAGTAAACACGCGACGGTAGAAATGGTTCGGTCCATGGGGACCGACATCATTACCTTCCTCAAGAGTAAGTCTCCAGAGGAAGTGGTACAGGTGGTGAACCGCTTTAGGCTAAACCACCTAGAAAAGTCAGAAGGCCCGCGCCAGAAGCAGCGCAGACCGAAACTGCACCTGCAACGCGTAGCGTTGAAGTAGTAAAAGCGGGAGTACCTCCCTTTACCGGCGAAGGGGGCGAGCCCCTTCGTAGATGGTTCGCAGAGGTGGAAGATGCCATCTCTGCGCAAAATATTGTTGACGAATGTCAACAGGCGTACTTCGCCACAACATGTCTAGGCGGCAGAGCCAGGGCATGGGCAATGAGTCGCAGAGCCACTGATGACTCTGCGTTCCTTACTTATAAGGAATTTAAAGCTGAGCTAAAGCTCAACTTTGAAGATCCAGAAATGGAGCTAAGTAGTCGGCAGGAGTTTATGGAACTCCGGCAAGGTAAGCTTGACCTTCAAGCTTACGCTCAGAAGACGCAATATTTGCTGTCAAATATTGTGTATGAGCCGGTGCCCCCTGCTATGCAGGTCACTGGCTTCATGAAGGGACTCAATGATGGTCCCGTCAAACAGAGTCTCTACCGGCACCCGCCAGAGACTCTAAGGGATGCCATCGATATGAGCATCCGTGAGGAGTTCATCATGCGATCAGCGTCATCGCATGCTGGGTACAGCCGAAGGGCTCAACAGCCCTTCGCTTTTGACATGCCGCAACGGCACGTCAACAATCAGCAGTCAGGCAGACGAAGCTCACACTTCGTCTCAAGAAACAGCCACCCGCGCCAAAGCATGGGCGGTGAAGGTCCAGAGCCGATGGACCTATCGGTTGCGGTTGCTTCGAACACGAAGCAACCGAAATTTAAGAAGAATATTCGCTGCAATAGATGCGCGAAAATGGGCATTTTGCCCATGAGTGTATGGCACCGCGTCCGGTACTACGCAGTCAGCGGACGGAACCGTCCGCTGCACGACGACACCAACAGGGACATCACCCTGTTAGTGCAAAAAATGTAAATCACCAGCAGGGCGGGGCGCCCTACTGGGAATGTTATCCCACATGCCGACATAGGGCATGTGAGGGTAATAGCCCCAGACGGGACTATGTCCTGTCAAAAGGTGCAGGGTGATGATAAGCCTCTTATCACCCTGGAGGTTAAGCCGCACGGGAGCGATGTCCCCATGCGAGCTTTGTTTGACACAGGAGCGTCAAACAATTTCGTTAGAACTCAGAGTCTAACGCTGTTGAGCTTCGTAGAGGTAGAAACTCCACGAAGTATGTTGTCAGTCCGGTTAGCAACAGGAGCAACCGTGACTATTTCAAAGCGTGTGATTAAAACACGCTTCGAGTTGAATGAACTGTCATTCGAGGATGAATTCATCGTCCTCGATTCAGATGACAAGTTCGATGTGATACTTGGAATCCCATGGATGTCCAAGTTTAAACCTTCGATCGACTGGGTTAACCTGTCGATCGACTGCGGCGGACGCACAGGATCTGATCCCCTGTGTGCAATCCGGCTGTATCAGAAGATACACCCGCAGCGTCGGACAGTCTGGTGGATAGCGATGGCACCAGGTCTGTTCCGACACGATCAGCGGAAGGTACCTCCGCTGGTGAGAGTCCAGAGGGACTATCACACGCAACAGAAGAGTCGTTGCGTGTTGGAGAGAAACATTGCACGGGTAATAAAGACCACCGTGAGAATGAAGTAATATCCACGGTGGGAGACACCCACCGTGAGAATGAAATAGTATCCACAGTGGGAAACACCCACTGTGCGATCGAAGGTTCTAACACGACGAATGAATTCCGTGTTGATGATAGTGAGCTCACGATCGAGTGCAATCGTGAGCACAACTCCGTGGTGGCTAGTGCCCACCACGTTGCGTTAGCCATGCACACGGGTGATAAAGACCACCGTGTCGCAGAACAGGCGGCCGATCAGACGAGCACATCTGATCGCCAAGAAAATTCCATGGTAGGCAGTGGCCACCATGATGATGAGTATTCGCACACAGTGAATCGTAATCACCGTGTAGTAGTCAATCAGACGAGTGCGTCGGATTGCATGGGCAGTTCCGTCGAGACGATCAACGTCTTGACGCAAATGGAGACCGGATTAGCTACCCAGTCTCGGTTGATGGAACACCCTCCGAAAGAAGGTTCGGAGGTGATGGCTCTTCCAGCGCTAAGCTGGAAGAAGTTTATGAGAAACTTGCACGATGGTCAGATCGAACAGATCTGTATCATCGTTGCAACAGATGATGTAGTGGATATTCGTGAACGAATATCCACATTACAAGTGCAAAACATTGGGAACCTCGTTCCCAATGATCAAAAGAGAGTTCAGCGCTTTGAAGCGCAGAGCTGGGAGTCGATTAAAGCGAACTCCCCATTTTAGGAGGTACTTCGAGAATACGCTGACGTATTCCCAGAAGAAGTACCTAGCGAGCTCACTAAGGATAAGGGAACTCGTCATGAGATTGACCTCATGCCAGGCACGAAGTATTGTGTTACGCGGCAATGGCCGTTTCCGCGTGATCAAGTAAAAGCGATCGACGAGTTTTTCGAAGCTCGTCGTAAATCAGGCCAAGTGCGGGAGTCTACCTAACCGCACTCTACCCCCACCTTTTGTGTGAAGAAGTCCACAGGTGGGTGGAGAATCGTTCACGCTTACAACAAGCTGAACGCAGCGACGGTACCGGCAGAGACACCGATACCGCAAAAAGATGTCATCATTGATGGCATGTGCGGGAGCACCATCTTTAGTGCTCTCGATCTAAGAGATGGATTTTATCAAATCCCAATACGTGAGAAGGATATCCCTCTCACGGCGGTAAGCACCCCAAGCTGCATGCTTTGGGAGTGGCTTGTTATGCCGCAGGGGCTTCGAAATTCCCCTGCTATGTTTAACAGATGCGTAACGCATCTATTACGCCCGGTGCGAGAATTCGCACCGAGTTATTTCGATGACGTGTTCATCCATAGTAAGGACGAACACGATAAAAGCGATGTAGATGTCCATAGGGAACATCTACGTCGAGTGTTGGAGCTTATGCATAAGCATAAGCTCTATGCAAATCTGAAGAAGTGCACCTTTGGTGCACCTGAGATACCTGTTCTTGGATGCTTTGTGGGCAAGAACGGGGTGCGTCCTGATCCAGAAAATATCAGGGTGATCGTTGAATGGCCTACGCCAAACAACGTTAAGGAACTTCGAAAGTTCCTTGGGTTGGCAACATATTTGCACAAGTATTCGTGCAACGATGCTGGGTTGATACGACCTCTTTCTCAATTACTTAAGAAATATGTCGAATGGCATTGGGATACCCAATGCCAAGATGCTTTTGATGCAGTCAAGCAAAGCTTGACTGAAGCGCCTGTATTGGCTATAGCCGATAACGAGCGTCCGTTCCACGTCGTTTGCGACGCGAGCGATTTCGCTATCGGCTGTGCTTTGATGCAGCGTGATCACGATGATCGTGATCGCGTAATCTGCTATCAATCGCGTCAGTTGCGCCCAGCTAAGCGCAACTATCCAGTGCATGACAAGGAACTACTTGCCATGAAGTATGCACTGGATAAGTTTCGGATCTATCTATTGGAAGATAGACCATTTGTGGTTTACACGGACCATGCGTCGCTACGCACGGCCGTGAATTCACCACACATTTCTCAAAGAATGGATCCATGGCTGTCATTCTTTGCTGAATACAACTTTACGGTTGAATACAAACCCGGAAAGTTGAACGTGATAGCGGATGCGCTATCACGAAGGCCCGATTACGAGACGAAACCGTCCGTAACCGAAGATGCCAGTGCAAACGCGATCCGTTGCACTGCTTTGTCGTCGTGAATTATACGACAAGTACGCGAGGCGTACAAAACAGACGAGGAGACACGTCTGTTGATTGATTATTTACG
>JAPDHQ010000743.1:0-14184 GCA_026184515.1 Peronosclerospora sorghi
TATGTGGGTATGCTTAAGCCATACCGGAACCCTGAGGCGGGTCCCCTCTCGGAGGAGGGTGAGAAGCCGGATAGCCGACAGGCGCGACAGGTCGGAACATCTCCGACAGGGTTGAAATACGACCCTGAAGCTCCGCAACGAGAGACTCGAGAGAGGCAAGCCGCCCCTCGATGCGTTCATTCGCACTCCCCTCGTTGCGGAATCACTCCTGAGCATCTCGGATGCGACGGCTGTCCTATCACAGCGCTCGTGGAAGTCACGCCGCAACAGCGCGACCCCCTCCTCAAGTGCTCGATACGGAGGGTACTCCACATTATCATGTGGAACGCCTGATGACACGACGCCATCACCGGGGTGAGACCCAGTACCTGGTGAAGTGGAAAGGGTATCCACATTCCCAGAGCTCGTGGGAGTACGAGACTCCCCTGCGGCAGGATTGCCGTGACGTCGTTGACGCTTTTGAGCGGGAGAATCCCACTGAGAGTCAACTACCAAAGGGGCTGAAGAAGCCCCTTCACTCCCAGTATCTGGGAGTTTGCCGGAGGCAGATGCTGTGCTTGCATTGCTCTCCGGCACCACATCGAGAGCAGAGCGCGTATAATAGGAGGCAGGTAATTGCCCTTGCGCTTTGGTCTGAGCATAGTCCAAGCGTAGCGCCCTCTCGACCCGAACGTCGTGTTCGGAAAAGCTGTTGTACAGCGCATCGAAACTGGGGAGGCGTTTCTCCCCTTCCGCCCAGGCGCGGAACGCCTGTTCTGCGTCTTCGATGCTTCCTACCTCAGGAGAACAATGGGAATCTCGCGGATAATACTCACGAGGACACCGCGTGCCTGATTCCCGAGGCGCGTTCGGTAGGACTTAACGGAATAATGTTTGGGCGTTAATATTCGGGCCCGGAGTTGGTCCGATGCGCAATTTCACGCGGCAGTATAGCCGCTGGACCAGGGGTATAGGAGGCTAAACCCCTCTTGACCGCGTTCTTAGCCCTCTTTTGAGGGTCGCGAGGTCCCTTCCGTGTCCGTCCGGCACGTCGGGCCTCTTGAACCAAGGACGGTTCATTGGTGGTGGTTGTCTGTGGCAATCTGGAGGTATCACCCCTAGCGGGTAACGGTGGAGCACGAGTTAGTGCGTTTTCCCCACGTGTGGCGAATGGGTTGGATGACTGATAGCGCCGTTCGGCGCTATCATCATGGCCAGCCGTTGGGGAGAGCTCCCCAAGGGCATCCACTTCCGAGTTTTCGGAATAGTTTGCGTCCATAGCACCGCTGAAGGTGTACAATGTACAGACAGAGGTACTGGCGTTAAAGTTCTCCAACAAGATTTTGATTATTGCGTAAGCAATAGTCTTGATGGGAGAGGATGTAACGGGGTTACATTCGAGTTACATTTAGTGTTGGTGTACATGAGTACACCACGGTTGAGGTCAGTATTGACCGGTTTGAAAGGTTTTGAAGCTTTGGTTATTTTAACCAATCAGGGCAGGGGCCCTTGGTGTGGTGGTGTGTCAGCCATCCACGTGTCAGTACACAGGTGTGTACACTACATTTTAGCTAGGTACGAATTAGGAATATTCTACTTAGTATTACATATAGTTTATATTAGTTTAAATTAATTTAGGCTAATTACATATTAAATGTATTCAGTTTAAATTTCACTCTATTTTGCGGACGTGCGACCTCGACCGGTCGCGCGCGCATTGAGTGTCGTAGGTAAGAGGGAGCCCTCCCTTTACTTACATCCCGTAAAGGGAATACAGCCGTTAAGGCTAAGTCGTAAACCAACCCGGGAATCTTGGCCCCGAGTAGGAGAACTCTCCTACTCAGCCCTTTACAAGGGCGTATCGGCTAAGTAGTGGTAGCTACCGCTTTAAGGAAGATTCTTCCTCTGTGCGCTAGCCGCACCATGCGTATACGCACCGGCTTCACGAAGAGATTTTCCAGTTTGCGCAGGTTGTTGAGTTCAACAGCCGGCTTCAGAGAGGGCACGGGACCGGAACGGTCAAC
Source organism: Peronosclerospora sorghi (assembly GCA_026184515.1). Classification (NCBI taxonomy): domain Eukaryota; phylum Oomycota; class Peronosporomycetes; order Peronosporales; family Peronosporaceae; genus Peronosclerospora; species Peronosclerospora sorghi. Next base: position 2,004 of record JAPDHQ010000743.1, read on the forward strand.
ATGATTGTGGAGAAGCCTAAAAAGGCTCTACTTACTAAAAATCGCGGCTGCTACGGATGTGGAGAGCGGGGGCATCTCAAAAGAGATTTCCCAAAGAAGAAAAAGGTCCAGAAAGAGGATTACGCTTTGATGATCGCTGGTGATGAGATAGGACCCGGTCGATATACCTGGATCCTCGACAGCGGTACATCTGACATCAGATATCACTTGTTTGTTTGACATAAAGACCGTGGATCGACAGTGCCACCAGGTGGATGGAAAGACATTCGTCCTAAACAAGAAGGGCACCATTTTTATTCGTTTTATGCACGGAGACGTCGAGACTCGAGTGAAAATCAAGGACGTGTTTTACGTTGAAGGAACCGCTCGAAGCATTTTCTCGTATGGAGCTTTCGAAAAAGGTGGTTTCGTGATTGACTACGTGAATGGAGAAAGGACGCTGGTCAGACATGACACACGCGCGCCGATTACCCGAGTCCGTGCAGTAAACAATGTGTTCACCGTGGATGGTGAAGTGGATCGTCTCAAGAAAACTTATAAAGAGATGATTATGTCGGTACAATACCCGATTGAGGACAATTACGTACCGGAAGATGACATTCAAAGTGGTTCCCTAATGCATTTTCATGTGCGGATGGGTCACCTGAATTTCGAAACGATTCTTAGTTGGCACAGGATCCCGAATACGGAATTCGGATCACGGATGAGACGCGCAGGCACTACGTCACCTGCGCCCAAGGGAAACAAACGAAGAATGACCAAGCAAAAAAGGACAGCGGTAAAAACGATCCTATAGACCGGATCGGTGGTGTGATTTGTTCCGACCTCAAAGGTCCCATCACACCAAAGGATCGTCTAGGCAACCTTTACTTAGTCAATTTTATTGACTTTAAAAGTAATTATACCAGGATATTTCTGGCGAAGAGCAAGGACGCGGCTGCAAAGAAATTTGAACACTTCTTGGCGTTTTTCGAAAGGACATTCGAGTGCAAGATTCACGTTCTGAGAACTGATGGTGGAGCAGAGTACCGAAATGTGGATTATTTTTGTCGCAGTACCGGCATCGCTCGACAGATTATCGAGGCCGGGAACCAAGCGAGCAACGGCAAGGCCGAACGCATGCATCGGACCGTAATGAATATGGCCCGGTGCATGTTGTTTGGAAGGGGCTTAAATCTATCGTTCTGGGGGGATGCGGCGGAATATGCAGCATATGTGCTGAACCGCACCCCAACGAGTGCGAATCCTAGAAGGATGTCGCCAGTCGAAGTGTTGACAGGAAACAAGCCAAATTTGGGCGCCATTGTTACGTTTGGGTCACCATGTACGGTGTACAGGAACCCTGGCAAGAACACGCTAGCGCACCGCGCGCAAGTTGGCGTGATTATCGGTCGGAGTGAGGAGACAAAGGGATTTAAGGTCTACTTGAAGGCTGAGCGAAAGGTGACCGTGACGCAGCACGTGAAAAATGTTGACACGCTCACGGACGTTCAGAATCGCCAATTAAAGGTCGGAGAAGACGAAGAGAGCGGTGCGGAGCTCACACCAATAAATCGTGTCTCGGATAACAATGAATGCAAGTCGGATGGACCGCCAAGTGGCCAAGAGTCAAAAGGAGCAACGCGGTCCGCAAGCGTCGAGTAGATGGAAAGGAAGAAAAAGGCGCGGAAACCACGTTGGACGAGGGACCGTCATGTTACGCGCCAGTACGCCGAGCGCATGGCTCAGGCGGAAAGCAAAAAAGAAAGTGACGATGACGCGAACGAAATTGGAGAAACCGTCAATATGATGATGGAGGGCGACCCGAGAAATTATCGGGATGCGATGGGTCGCCAGGACGCGGAAAAATGGGTCGACGGCATGTACCAAGAAATAAAGGCGTTGGAGGCAAACGATGTGTGGGAAATCGTGAAGAAACCCCCAAATTCGAAGCCTTTGCACTCCAAGTAGGTGTATAAAATTAAGACGGATGCAAATGAACAGGTGGAACGGTACAAGGCAAGGCTAGTGGCCTGCGGAATTGAGCAGCGTTTCGGGGTCGAAAACGAGCTAACCTTTGCCGCCGTGATGGAAATGACCACTGTCCGGTTCATTTTGATGCTCTCTCGGAAGTGGAAAGTACGGGCAATGCACGGGGATATCCCCAACGCTTTCGTGAAAGCGTTGGAGGATGAACATGAAATTTATTTGTTCACCCCTAATGGAATGAAGGTGGAACCTGAAAAGGTTAAAAAGTTACAAGTTGAAATTTCGAGCGATGTGGTATTAAAACTGAAGAAGACGCTTTACGGTTTAAAGCAGACAGGGAGGCAATGGAACCGCCTCCTGCACTCCAAGTTACTAAACCAAGGTTACGAACAGAGATTCACAGACGGTTGTCTGTATTTTAAGAAAGTTCGTGGTGAAACAGTGGTGGTTGGAGTCTACGTGGATGACCTGTTGGTCACGGGCACGAAGCAGGAACATGTAAAAAAAATTCGAAGAATTAAAAGACCTGGAAATCAAGAATTTGGAAGAAGTAACAAAGTTTTTGGGCATGCGTGTGGAATACAAAGAAGATCAAGGTTACTTTCTGGATCAAGAAGTAATGATCAAGGACCTCCTCAAGACGTACGGCATGGAAGAGGCTAACGCAGTAAAGACGCCCATTGGAGATAAGTTCGAGGACCAGAATCTGAAGGATCAAGAGATGTTGCCAAGTAGCGGAAAGGATGGATCGCCGACGGTGAAGAATTTTCAGTCGTTAACTGAAAGTTTGTTGTTGATCGCGCGTTGTTCGAGGCCGGACATTGCGTTTGCAGTCCACAAGGCCACGCGCAGGGCACATGTGCCCTCGAAGTTGGACTGGATGACCGCAAAGAGGATCCTGCGCTTCCTAAAAGGCACGGCGGGTATGAAGCTACGCTTGGAGAATGGAGATAGCGCGAAATCTAATAAGAATGATGAGGTTGGCGTTGAAGGATATTGTGACGCTGATTTCGCTGGCTCGAAAGAGGATCGCAAGTCTACAAGTGGTGGAGTTTTTTTTTGTGGAAGGTTGCATAGTGCACTGGATATGCAAGCGACAGTCTTGCGTCTCGCTCTCGACAATGGAGGCACAAGTTTACGCGGCTTCGATAGCTCTGTGCGAGCTCACAGGCTTCAAAGAGATGTCAAGTGAAGAGGGTTTGAAGGTTGCATTGCCAATGAAGTTGTCTTGCGACAACCAAGCAGCTATCAAAATGCTGGAAGGATATGGAAAAGCTTGCAACACAAAGCACATGGACATTCGAGTGACGTTTCTATTATCGAAGTTCAAGGATGGCATAATCAAGAGAAGCTATAGACCCACTGACGAGAACCTGTCTGACATCTTTACCAAGCCGCTTGGTGCTGAGAAGCTGAGACGCGCGCAACAAGGTCTGGGACTGGTGGCGATTGCGATGGAATAATGGTTTTGCACCGAAAAGTCGAGAAGGAGTGTTGGAAGGGCGCGCTTTTTGCGCAGCAGCTAGCGTCGACATTTTGGTTGTCAAGCAACTTTCAGGTGAAAAGGTGATGTATTGTACATAACTTTAGGTTAGGTACAAAACACTGCATATTTGCATACTATTAGTTTTAGGTGCATACTTAATTCTAATAATTCACTTCTGAATTGTTTTTCGACTTACGTGATTATTACGAGTGGCCAGGAGACGCACTACTGTGTGCGCTTTTGTTTAAGTTTCGCTTTACGTGGATTATCAAGTACGCAGCAGTGGCAGCTGGAGTGATTGTTACGTATTGGATTCTCGTGGTTACGTTGGTTTGTTTGAGTTGCTGGTCCTTACGCTCAAGTCGCAAAAGGACAGTGGAGAGATTGATTACGTTACGTATTTGATTGCTCCTTTTGTTACACTAATTGTTAGCCGTTGGTCTGTACTGGAGCATTACGCAGCAGTACGTGGTACTCGGAACCTGCGTGCAAGAGTAAGTGCAGACACATGGACGACGAAGAGTTTCAACATATACTACCTGTTCTAATAGTTTTGACCAGATAGGTTCTCGCGTAAGGAAAGGTTGTTGCGCGACGGATGCCACGCAGCGGAAGTTTCAGCTTAAGTCTTAAGCTGAAACTTCCGCTGCGTGGCATCCGTTTGACTTAAGCCTTAAGTCAATTTAAGGTAAAATGAAATGTATATTATGTATAACAAGTGTAGTTACCCGTCGTACCGACAGGGCAGGGCATAAAAACCGTCTGTCCGTCTACAAAACTTTCCCCCCATGTATTTCCAGGGTTAGGGTATCGAAAACATATACTCTAAATTATACTAATGTGGTCACAAGCACGCTGTTACTGCAAGCTGTAACGGCGTGCGACCACTATCATCTCTAGCCTCTAAATCTTCCTTCGTAGCCGTCTTAAGCAGTCGATGCACCTGCGCTAGGTCTTCATACAACACCTGTGCCTGTTTGCCTGCCGCAACAAAAAAGTGAGCAAATCGACGGAACATAAACCAAATAGTATAAGCTCACCATCGACAACAATCCGGGCTCCTTGTGGCAATTTCACCGCCTACAAAATGTCGGTATGTAAAGCCGCTATTTCTAACCAATGATAAAGTCGAGTGTTTTTTTACTTCACTGTAAAAGCGCTATTTGTAACCAATTAAAAGAAATCGATAATACAGTTCTACTTCACTTAGGTGCGGGAGCGTGCATCGACGAAATGGTATTCTTTTATGAGTAATTACATAAAATACCCCCATTTGCCATGAAAATTCACAAAGTGCCCCTCTTTTCTCAAAATTCACAGAATGCCCTCATTTTCTTACACGGAATGAAACTCACAAAATGCCATTGGTTAATTAGCGTTGCCATAGAGACCCATATTCCGGATGACACAAAAGATATCCTCAGAGGCTCAGATCCAGGCTCAGCTGGATCAGATCCAAAGATCTTCCTTTACCAGACCAACACACAAGCCTCACTCAATACTCTTACACCATGTCAACCCCCTGGCCAGTTTACCTCCTCTGACCATTGGGCACATCTATGACTTATTTGATGATGCGGTCAACACCGCCCGACAACATGCTAAACAGGAGCAGATAAGCTATCGCATAGCGTCCCGAGATACAACCCGTGCAGTCTTGCATTGCAATGATAATCAGTGTCCGCCCTATGTACGGTTTGCTCTATCGAAGAAGACGGGCCTTATCACTCTTCAGACCTTAACTGACAACCACTCCTGTCAAGGAACATTGGAAAAGCCACGAGGAAGTCAACGAGATCATGAATACTTGGTCGCTCTGCTCGAGGAAGATTTCCCTGTTGATGGACAAACGAAACCCAAGCATGTGAAGCGCTACCTGGAGAGAAAGTTGGGTCTACAGATCCCTTATACAACTGCCCATAAATATCTGGAGGCTCGCATGCAAGAGAGTGCTGAATCGCAGAGACAACAATTCTCCTTGTTGACTTCGTACAGAGATTTGCTCAAGGTGGCCAATCCTGACACTCTCGCAGAAATCAAAACGCAAGCAGTTACCAACACCCCTGACAGCCCAAGACGATTCCACAGAATCTACATTGTCCCAGGAGCGGCGCGTCGTGCTTTCCCGAGTCTCAAAAAATACCTTGATGTTGACGGCACATCCACCAAGAACAGATTTGTGCAGACCCTTCTTCTTGCCGTTGGCATGGACTGCAATGACAGTCTCGTGGTTCTTGCATGGGCATTCGTTCCTGGAGAGAACGAGGAAAACTGGAAAGCATTCATGAGAGTTCTGAAAGAAGCCTTCCCATCCATCGACTCACCTGATTGCGTTATTGTCAATGATCTTGAGAAAGGATTACTGAATGCTGTCGCTCAAGTTTTGCCTGAATGCTTTAAAGCTAGGTGCTGCTGGCATATCGTCCATAACGTTCAAACCAAATATGGACTTGCATCTAGGAAGTAAGTGTCGCTTCAGACATTTATGCGGAACAATACCAACCTTTTTGTTTGTTTGTGGTTAATGTAGGATTTTCTGGTAATGCGCGTACGCAGACACGGAAGAGCGGTTTAAAGAGCACCTTTCGGCGCTTCGAGAACTGAAAGCTGACGCTTCAACATACGTTAATGACATTCCGCATGATCATTGGGCCACCTACGCAATGACGACTTTACAATTCGGCCACTGCACGTCCAACTTGGCCGAAATTACAAACTCATTTTTACAGGAAGCAAGGGAGTTACCGCTGCTAGAGATGCTTGACTTGCTTTATCGTCATCAAATTAAGAAATATTACAAGCGCAAGACGGCAGGTAACGAGATGACTATCCCTCTCCCTCCCAAACCCCTTGGATTTTCCAGGCGAACTTGCGTGGTATGCGTGAGTGTCAGGTCACCCCCTGCTAGACGAAACAAACGGAGTGGTTATGAAAGGCACCAAAAAGTTTGTGGTCACTCTTCCAGTCGCGGAAGGTTTGCAAGGCGGCAAATGTTCTTTTAAGCAGTAACAGAACTCACTAATGCCTTGTTTACATGCATGTGATGTTGCAACCCACATCAAAAGGCCGCCCATATCTTTGGTACATGCATTGTACACCACGGAAACTTACAAAGCAACGTACTCGGCTGGATACAAACCCATAGCGATGAGCGCATTAGTCGCTGATGGTCTGCTACCCCCACGACTCCAAAGACCGCGAGGGCGCCCGGCTACGAGAAGAAGAGAGAAAGGATAGCAAGTGGATCAAGGGCAAGCGCAAGGGTCTGCATGGATGTCAAAAACATGTGGACAGACTGGCCACAATCGCCGCACCTCTAGTGAAGCACATGTCTAGACCTTGCAATGTTAGACCTTCCTTTTTTGTATTCCTTCAATATGATCATGTCGTTCCTTATCAGTGGAATATGCATTGCCACAACAATCCATATTCCACTTATAAAGGAGGGGCATTCTGTGTAAGAAAATGAGGGCATTCTGAGAATTTTGAGAAAAGAGGGGCACTTTGTGAATTTTCATGGCAAATGGGGGTATTTTATGTAATTACTCTTCTTTTATATATATAGATTACTTGAATCAATATAAAATATAACAATACTAGAAAGCTAAACTTAAATTGTAACCTAAAAATGCATGTACACATTTCAGACAATAAGGTTTCATCACCATGAAAAGACGCTAAAGCCAAAATGGATACACGTAATTTCAACAGAGAAGAACACAAAAAAATCAGAGCCAATGTGATTTCATGGTGATTTTATGTAGGTACGCCGGTACTTTCTAAGGGAGAGTTGAAATTTGGAGATACGGTAAAAGTAAAATTTTAGGTCAAGAAAATTGCAGTTGTTCGTTACTTACGAAATGCAAGTTAAGAAAGCTTTAGGTTAAGATTTCCTAACGCTACATAATACACAATTCCTTTTTTACTTTGTGTACGCCGGCGATTCGTCTAACGCAGGCTAGAATTTCTCCTCCTCGATGTTTCCTGTTAGTTGCTAATAGTAGTATTGTTTTTCCTCTCTTTTTTGACAGAATGCGATGCTCTCTAGGTTTATTGGCCTTTTATATGCATCCTGGCTGATACGACATGAACTGTAGCCGGTGCGAATACGCACGGTGCGGCTAGCGCACAGAGGAAGAATCTTCCTTAAAGCGGTAGCTACCGCTACTTAGCCGATACGCTCTTGTAAAGGGCTTAGTAGGAGAGTTCTCCTACTCGGGGCCAAGATTCCCGGGTTGGTTTACGACTTTGCCTTAACGGCTGTATTCCCTTTACGGGATGTAAGTAAAGGGAGGGCTCCCTCTTACCTACGACACTCAATGCGCGCGCGACCGGTCGAGGTCGCACGTCCGCAAAATAGAGTGAAATTTAAACTGAATATATTTAATATGTAATTAGCCTAAATTAATTTAAACTAATATAAACTATATGTAATACTAAGTAGAATATTCCTAATTCGTACCTAGCTAAAATGTAGTGTACACACCTGTGTACTGACACGTGGATGGCTGACACACCACCACACCAAGGGCCCCTGCCCTGATTGGTTAAAATAACCAAAGCTTCAAAACCTTTCAAACCGGTCAATACTGACCTCAACCGTGGTGTACTCATGTACACCAACACTAAATGTAACTCGAATGTAACCCCATTACATCCTCTCCCATCAAGACTATTGCTTACGCAATAATCAAAATCTTGTTGGAGAACTTTAACGCCAGTACCTCTGTCTGTACATTGTACACCTTCAGCGGTGCTATGGACGCAAACTATTCCGACAACTCGGAAGTGGATGCCCTTGGGGAGCTCTCCCCAACGGCTGGCCATGATGATAGCGCCGAACGGCGCTATCAGTCATCCAACCCATTCGCCACACGTGGGGAAAACGCACTAACTCGTGCTCCACCGTTACCCGCTAGGGGTGATACCTCCAGATTGCCACAGACAACCACCACCAATGAACCGTCCTTGGTTCAAGAGGCCCGACGTGCCGGACGGACACGGAAGGGACCTCGCGACCCTCAAAAGAGGGCTAAGAACGCGGTCAAGAGGGGTTTAGCCTCCTATACCCCTGGTCCAGCGGCTATACTGCCGCGTGAAATTGCGCATCGGACCAACTCCGGGCCCGACTATTAACGCCCAAACATTATTCCGTTAAGTCCTACCGAACGCGCCTCGGGAATCAGGCACGCGGTGTCCTCGTGGGTATTATCCGCGAGATTCCCATTGTTCTCCTGAGGTAGGAAGCATCGAAGACGCAGAACAGGCGTTCCGCGCCTGGGAGGAAGGGGAGAAACGCCTCCCCAGTTTCGATGCGCTGTACAACAGCTTTTCCGAACACGACGTTCGGGTCGAGAGGGCGCTACGCTTGGACTATGCTCAGACCAAAGCGCAAGGGCAATTACCTGCCTCCTATTATACGCGCTCTGCTCTCGATGTGGTGCCGGAGAGCAATGCAAGCACAGCATCTGCCTCCGGCGAACTCCCAGCTACTGGGAGTGAAGGGGCTTCTTCAGCCCCTTTGGTCGTTGACTCTCAGTGGTATTCTCCCGCTCAAAAGCGTCAACGACGTCACGGCAATCCTGCCGCAGGGGAGTCTCGTACTCCCACGAGCTCTGGGAATGTGGATACCCTTTCCACTTCACCAGGTACTGGGTCTCACCCCGGTGATGGCGTCGTGCCATCAGGCGTTCCACATGGTAATGTGGAGTACCCTCCGTATCGAGCACTGGAGGAGGGGGTCGCGCTATTGCGGCGTGACTTCGACGAGCGCTGTGATAGGCACAGCCGTCGCATCCGAGATGCTCAGGAGGGACTCCGCAACGAGGGGAGTGCGAATGAATGCATCGAGGGGCGGCTTGCCTCTCTCGAGTCTCTCGTTGCGGAGCTTCAGGGTCGTATTTCAACCCTGTCGGAGATATTCCGACCTGTCGCGCCTTTCGTCTATTCGGCTTCTCACCCTCCTCCTCCCAAAGGGGACCCGCCTCAGGGTTCCGGTATGGCTTAAGCATACCCACATAGAAGGTTGGATGCGTACGCATCGCCTTCGGGATGTCTAAGGTGTACGACAAGCCCTTTCGGGCTAGTACCTTAAAGGGGCTCACAAACCTGGGGTGCAGTTTATTCCTCAACAAGTTGGAAACTGCATATGTAGGAAGATTTTTTAGCGTTTAATAAAACAATTTCTCCTACTTTGTATACCTTCGTTACGCCGCCCCTTGCGGTCAGCTTGCTCCTTCTGCTTGTCTTGGCTTTCCGCCATGGCATCGCAGACGTGTCGTAAGACACTAAGGCGCGTCGATAAAAACTTATCGATGTGCTTTCGCACAGATACAGGGCTGACATCGGGGAATCCTCCCCCCTCAAGCCCTGGGCCACACACACGTGGCGTCAACGGAACCCTCAGATTCACTAATCCGTTCACGTAAAACGGGGTAAACCCCGTAGATGCATGTACCGAATTGTTGATAGCAAATTCAACCATCGGAAGCATCTCACTCCAACTCTTTGGAGAATCCGGACATAAACTCCGGAGAATATCCTCTACAACGCGATTAACGCGTTCCGTCTGTCCGTCCGTTTGCGGATGATCCGCAGTGGACATGAGGAGCTTGGTGCCTAGCACTTTAAACAACGCTCCCCAGAATTGTCCCGTAAAACGGGGATCCCGATCCGACACAACGGAATCGGGTAGACCATGCTGTCGAAAGACACGGTCTAGGAACACTTTCGCTGTTCCTTGTCCATCTATGGACTCTGGAACCGCCGCCAGATGAGCCATCTTGCTCAATCGGTCTACAAAGACCAATATGCCGGTGTTCCCAATATTATCCTTCGGAAAGCCGAAGATAAAATCCATTCTAATGGATTTCCATCACTCCGTTGGAACCGATAAGCTCGCCAAAGGCGCAGCTAAACATGCAGAGGGTTTAACCCTCTGACACGTCTCACATGTGCGTATATACGCACCGACCCACTTATACATATTGGGCCACCAATACAAAGCCCTTAAAGCCATGTAGGTCTTATCCCGACTTAAATGACCCCCGGTAGGGGCGTCATGTGCCTCAAAGAGGACTCTATACTTCAGTTCCTCATCATGAGGAACTACCACCCGCGGAGTGTCCTCCGCGCTCGTGCTATAAAATATCAGACCGTCACAGTACCTGTAACGGTGTAAACGAGATTTAGATTGACTTGACAGGGTTGGCTCAGACGAGCCAAGACCCTTTTCACCCAACGCGCTAATAAGCGCCGTACACTTTGGATCTTTCTCATACGCCTGGCGTATGAGATCCACCACAGATGTGGTGACGAATGTCGCGTGAGCGAGCTCGTAATCGGGACGACGCGACAACGCGTCTGCAAGCACGTTCTGCTTGCCAGGTTTATACATAACCTCAAAGTTGTACTCCGCAAAGAAGGAGGGCCAACGGGCCATCCTTTGCGAGAGATGAGGCTACTTTGTCGCTGTCCGTAAGGACGCGTGGTCAGTATAAACCACGAACGGGTTTGAGCCGAGTAGGTGAACCCTAAATTTGACAAGAGCATACTTCATTGCAAGTAGCTCCTTGTCATGAACGGGATAATTCCGTTCCGCAGCTTTAAGCTGCCTCAACTCAAACGCAATTACGCGTTCCCTTCCTGCACGTCTGCTTGTAACAAAGCACATTCGATTGCGAAATCGGAGGCGTCGCAGACGACACTAAATGGTTTCCCAGAATCTGGGAGAGAAAGAACGGGAGCTTTTAACAAGCTCCCCTTAACCGCTTCAAAAGCGTTTTGGTGTTCAGTTTTCCAACACCAATCAACATCCTTCTTAAGAAGGTCGGTCAATGGCTTCGCCATTTCATCGTAGTTGTCGCTGTACTTGTGGAGATAATTGGCTAATCCAAGCCACTTCCGTAAATCTTTAAGATTTACAGACGAAGTCCACTCCACAATGGCTTTCACCTTCGTGGGATCCGCCCACACTCCATCTCTACCGATGAAGCATCTGAGGAAAGGAATTTCCTGAGCACATTTGGATGCGTTTGCATATAACTTATGCTCTCGCATACGTTCGAGCACAGCTCGAAGGTGTATAAGGTGCGTCTGAACATCAGACGAGTCGCCTTCCGCACGACTATGAACGAATATATCGTCGAAGTACGTCTGAGCGTACTTTCTACGAGGGCGGAAGAGTTGAGTCACCAAGCGATTGAAAGTCGCTGGTGCAGTCGAAAGCCCCTGTGGCATAACTAGCCACTCCCATAGCATGCCGCTAGGCGTGCTGACGGCTGTAAGCGGAATATCGGATGCTCGCATGAGCACCTGATAGTACCCGTCCACCAGATCTAAGGCACTGTATACAGTACAGCCCGCCATATTGTTCTGGAGGACATCCTTCCGAGGAATCGGAGTCTGCATGGGTACAGTAGCTGCATTCAGCTTGTTGTACGCATGCACAATGTGAAACTTTCCGTTCGGTTTACGAACACAAAAAGTGGGAAATGAGTAGGGAGACTTGCTCTCCCGTACCATCCCTGCCTCTTCTTTCCCCTTGAAGAATGCGTCGATGACGTCGCATTGTTCCTTGGGGAGAGGCCACTACCTAGTGACGCAGTATTTGGTTCTAGGAGCCAAATCAATTTCATGTCGGACTCCCCGATCTGGTGGTAACCCCATCGGTGGGTTGTCACTAATGACATCTCCGGATTCCTTCAGTAAAGAATGGTAAGGGTCCTC
>JAPDHQ010000756.1:0-15669 GCA_026184515.1 Peronosclerospora sorghi
GTTAACCCAGTCGATCGAAGGTTTAAACTTGGACATCCATGGGATTCCAAGTATCACATCGAACTTGTCATCTAAATCGAGGACGATGAATTCATCCTCGAATGACAGTTCATTCAACTCGAAGCGTGTTTTAATCACACGCTTTGGAATAGTCACGGTTGCACCTGTTGCTAACCGGACTGACAACATACTTCGTGGGGTATCTACCTCCACGAAGCTCCACAGCGTTAGACTCTGAGTTCTAAAGAAATTGTTTGACGCTCCTGTGCCAAACAAAGCTCGCATGGGGACATCGCTCCCGTGCGGCTTAATCTCCAGGGTGATAAGAGGCTTATCATCACCCTGCACCTTTTGACAGGACATAGTCTCGTCTAGGTCTATTACCCTCACATGCCCTATGTCGGCATGTGGGATAACATTCCCAGTAGGGCGCCCCTCCCCTACTGGCGATTTACGTTTTTTTCACCAACAGGGTGATGTCCCTGTTGGTGTCGCCGTGCAGCGGACGGTTCCGTCCGCTGCCTGCGTGGCACCGGACGCGGTGCCATACACGCATGGGCAAAATGCCCCATTTTCGCGCATCTATCGCAGCTAATATTCTTCTTAAATTTCGGTTTCTTCGTGTCCAAAGCAACCGCAACTGATAGGTCCATCGGCTCTGGACCTCCACCGCCCATGATCTGGCGCGGATGGCTGTTTCTTGAGACGAAGTGTGAGCTTCGTCTGCCTGACTGCTGATTGTTGACATGCTGTTGCGGCATGTCAAAAGCGAAGGGCTGTTGAGCTCTTCGGCTGTACCCAGCATGCGATGACGCTGATCGCATGCTGAACTCCTCACGGATGCTCATATCGATGGCATCCCTTAGAGTCTCTGGCGGGTGCCGGTAGAGACTCTGACGGGACCATCATTGAGTCCCTTCATGAAGCCAGTGACCTGCATATCAGGGGGCACCGGCTCATACACAATATTTGACAGCAAATATTGCGTCTTCTGAGCGTAAGCTTGAAGGTCAAGCTTACCTTGCCGGAGTTCCATGAACTCCTGCCGACTACTTAGCTCCATTTCTGGAGCTTCAAAATTGAGCTTTAGCTCAGCTTTTAATTCCTTATAAGTAAGGAACGCAGAGTCATCAGTGGCTCTGCGACTCACCGCCCATGCCCTGGCTCTGCCGCCTAGACATGTTGTGGCGAAGTACGCCTGTTGACGTCCGTCAACAATATTTTGCGCAGAGATGGCATCTTCCACCTCTGCGAACCATCTACGAAGGGGGTCGCCCCCTTCGCCGGTAAAGGGCGGTACTCGCGCCTTTACCACTTCAACGCTATGCGTTGCAGGTGCAGTTGCGGTCCGCGCTGCCTCTGGCGCGGGCCGTTCTGGCTTCTCTAGGTGGTTTCGCCTAAAGCGATTCGCCACCTGTATCACTTCCTCCCGGGACTTACTCTGGAGGAAGGTAATGATGTCGGTCCCCATGGAACGAACCATTTCCACCGTAGCGTCTTTACTACGCGACAAGAAGTGAGGGAAGTGTTTATTCACCTCTTCCAGCGCTCTCGCTCGCTCGGCAGTCGTCATGTCTCGCGACATGATGCCGAGCGGCTCTTAATCTTCGCTCAGCTAGTTAACTAGCGGAACGGAACTGTGGTCTTTAAGACGGACCACAAAGTGCTACCAGGTGTAACAGGACTGATCCTGTTACTGGCTTACACTGTATTTGTGCGAGGAAGCGCGCAATACAAGAAGGGGTAGGATTAGTTTATAACAACTAATCCTATACTAAAAGTGAATATAAATATTCACTTGCTATCTAGAACGCAAAATTAAGAGTGTTTATTTAATGGGTGGTTTAAAGGCTAATAGTATAGTAACTTACTAATTAATATAATAATATCAAGTCTTAAACTAACTGTACTATTAGTTAACCTGCATGATTCGGTATTTATACCGAATCGACTTTTACTTCTTAGATTATAATAACTTATAATCTCTTATTTAAATTTCAGACAACGCGTCAGAAATTAAACTGTGATATTCTAACTTGAATATCAATTATGTAATGGCACCACATTACATTGGCGGTCACCGTAAGCGGGACTGCCCATATGCGTTGTTCGATATCAACGTGCTGGATGACTGCGAAGACATCCAGTCACGTCGATTCGATCGAAGTACAGACGATAGACGTCTGTACTTTATTGACCTCTTTTTCCAGGTTCGATATTATTCGAGCCGGAAAGGGTCAAGGAGGAACAGGGACGATAAAGACGCCCTGACTCAGAGTTGGAACGCTTTTGTTGAAAACTACAACAAAAGCCCAGATGATTACGTGAATAAAGTTCACGTAATGCGCGAGCGCTTTTTAAAGCACTCACGAACAGGAAAAATGGAATACATCCATTATGCTTGCATCAAAGAAGGGTTAAAGTGTGGTGTCCCTTCTCACCTCGTTTGCCCGCGGTGTACGCAGGGCGCTCCTCGTCTGTCAGAGGAGGAGTTGCGGGGGTACGGTGGTTTTTCCGTACCCGCCGAAATTCAGGGCTTAATCGATGCCCTAAATGCATCAACACCTAGTGTTGATGCTACTTCGCATTATGAGTTTGAGACTTCTTTTTCAAACTCAGTTAAAAGGTCTGGGGCGTCGGCCCTCAGAACCTCAATCGGCTCCCATGAGTCGAACTCTTGGGGATATCCCAGCCAGCGTACTAAGTACTCGGTACGCTGCCCCTTCTTCGAAGGAACCGAGCGTTTCGAGATCAAGCGCTCGAGAATGTATCGCTTATTCCCCTGATTATCGATCAGGGGCGGCGGAGGTTGAGAATTCCCTCGCCGTTGTTGTTGCTGAGGATGGTTCTTTTCTCCGCAAACTGGAGGAGGGTTGTTCCTCCTTGAGCAGAGATATGTCTCACTGTGTGAAGACATATTGGTCTCTTCGCGAGAATGTCCGCGACATTCTCGGGGCGCACACTGCCCTTCAGCAGAAGAATGATCTTCTGTACATCGAGCTTTCCCGCTGTAAGGAAGAGCTCGATCGGCACAAGGCTGATCTTGAGCAGTCGAAGGCGGAGGTAATGACTCTCCGCTCTGCTCATCAACGGCTGGAAGCCGATTACAAGTCTCTTGGGAGACTTGGAGAAGCACGGTATCTTCCGTGGTTCAGCGTCTCGTAGTAAGACGAAGACGAATGATACGGTTTGAGCCGCCCAACATTAATGTTGGGTGGAGCCTCATTGCTGTGGGAATGTCTAAAGTACAGGCATTCCACCGAATCTCTTGGACCTTGAAAGGTCCAATGTACTTAGGAAGCAACTTCTGTAGCCGGTGCGTATACGCACGGTGCGGCTAGCGCACAGAGGAAGGCTTTCCTTAAAGCGGCGTTCGTCGCTACTTAGCCGATACGCCCTTATTAAGGGCTTAGTAGGAGTGAGATATCCTACTCGGGGCCAAGATTCCCGGGTTAGTTTACTCTAGCCTGTACTAGTGCCTTAACGGCAAGGCTCCCTTACAAAGGGTGTAGCTAAGGGGAGGGCTACCCTTACGCTACGGCACTCACTACACCCACGACCGGTCGAGGTCGTGCGTCTGTACTACGGAGTGGAAAGTAAACTGAATATATTTAATATGTAATTATTTAAACTAATATAAACTATATGTAACACTAAGTAGAATATTCCTAATTCATACCTAGCTAAAATGTAGTCTACACACCTGTGTACTGACACGTGGATGGCTGACACACCACCACACCTAGGGACCATGCCCTGATTGGTTAAAATAACCAAAGGTTCGAAACCTTTCAACCCGGCCAATCACCAAAGGTTCGAAACCTTTCAACCCGGCCAATCACCCCGGCAATCACCAACACTCATTGTTACCCGAATGTAACCCCGTTACATCCTCCCCCATCAAGACTATTGCTTACGCTATAATCAAAATTTTGTTGGAGAACTCCAACGCCAGTTCCCCTGGCCATCCATGTGTACACCTCTAGTGGTGCTATGGCGTCTCCTCTAGAAGAGGTAGACTACTCCAAAAACTCGGACGTGGATGCCTTTGGGGATACCTCCCCAATGGTGAGCCGCTCCGACAGCGCCTAACGGCGTTGTCGGCAGCCTAATCCCTTCCCCACACGAGCGGAAAATGCACTAACCAGTGCGGCACCCCTGCCTGTATCGGATGATACATCCGAATCGCCTAAGGCGATCATCACTAATGAGCTGGACGCAGCTCAAGACTCCCAGATTGCCGCACAGGCACTAAGGGCTGCGTTGCGCGCCCCCAAACGCCCGTCAAGGGCGGCTTATAATTTCGATGGTCCCCGTGACCTTCCAAAATGGGCCAGGCGTTTGGTAAGGATGAGTCTAGCGTCCTATACCCCTGGCCCCGCGGCTGAACAGCCGTACCAACGCGAACGCCGTGAGAAACTCCGGCAACAACTGCTTACACAAAAGCAGTTCACTAGCGTCTCGTACCGATAGCGCTTAAACAGGCAGGCACAAGGTGCCCCTGTTGAGAACCTCCGCGAGGTTCCTTTCGTTCTTTCTCCGGGAGAAAGTGCCGATGACGCAGAGAAGAATTTCCGCACTTGGGCGGAAGGGGAGAAGCTTCTCCCCAGCTTCGATGAGCTGCATGACAGCTATTCCCGTCGAGACATTTGGGTGGAGAGGGTGTTGCGCCTTACATTTGCCAAAGCTAAGGCGATGGAGCAACTACGTGCTCCGTATCGCACGCGCTACGCCAGCGCCCCTGTCTCCACCCTGGTGTCCGGAGACAGTGTGGTCGCCAAATCTGCCTCCGGCCAACTCCCACTTATTGGGAGTGAAGAGGCTTCTCATTCACCTCTGGTCGTTGACCTACAGCGGGATTCTCCCGCTCAAAAGCGTCAACGACATCGCGGCAATCCTGCCGTAGGGGAGTCTCGAACTCCCACGAACTCTGTGAGTGTGGATAACCTTTCCACTTCACCAGATACTGGGTTTGACCCCGATGATGGTGCCGCGCCATCTGCCGCTCCACATGAAAGTGTGGAGTACTCTCCGCGTCGAGCATTGTAGGAAGAGGTCGCACAATTGCGACGTGAGATTCGCGCGCGCTGTGATCGACACAGCCTTCGCATCCATGATCTCCACGAGGGGATCCGCGATGAGCGGGATGCCACTGATCGCTTCGAGAGGCGGCTTGCCTCTCTCGAGACGACCGTTGCGGAGATTCGTGGTCGCATTTTAGCCCTTTCGGGCTTCCTTCGCCCTGCGGTGCCTTACGGCTATCCGCCGTTCCACCCTCCTCCAGGAGGGGCCCCGCCTCCGGGTCCTGGTATGGCTTAAGCATACCCACATAGATGGTTGGATACGTACGCATCGCCTTCGGGATGTCCAAGGTATACGACAAACCCTTTCGGGCTAGCACCTTAAAAGGCCCCACAAACCTGGGGCGCGGTTTATTCCACAACACATTTGAAACTGCATGTGTAGGAAGATTTTTAGAGTTTAATAAAACACTTTCTCCTACTTTATATATCTTTTCGTTACGCCTTCCCTTTCGGTCAGCTTGCTACTTCTGCTTGTCTTGGCTTTCCGCCATGGCATCGCAGACGTGTCGTAAGACACTAAGGTGCGTCGATAAAAACTTATCGATGTGATTTCGCACAGATACAGGGCTGACATCGGGGAATCCTACCCCCTCAAGCACTGGGCCACACACATGTGGCGTTAACGGAACCCTCGGATTCACCAATCCGCTCACGTAAAACGGGGTAAACCCCGTAGATGCATGTACCAAATTGTTGATAGCAAATTCAACCATCGGGAGCATCTCACTCCAACTCTTTGGAGAATCCGGACATAAACCCCGGAGAATATCCTCCACAACGCGATTAACGTGTTCCGTCTTACCGTCCGTCTGCGGATGATCCGCAGTGGACATGAGGAGCTTGGTGCGTAGCACCTTAAACAACGCTCCCCAGAATTGTCCCGTAAAACGGGGGTCCCGATCCGACACAACGGAATCGGGTAGACCATGCTGTCGAAAGACACGGTCTAGGAACACTTTCTCTGTTCCTTGTCTATCTATGGACTCTGGCACCGCCGCCAGGTAAGCCATCTTGCTCAAACGGTCTACAAAGACCAATATGCCGGTGTTCCCGGCCTTATTCTTCGGAAAACCGAAGATAAAATCCATGCTAATGGATTTCCAACACTCCGTAGGAACCGATAAGCTCGCCAAAGGCGCAGCTGAACTTGCAGAGGGTTTAACCCTCTGACACGTCTCACAGGTGAGTATATACGCACCGACCCACTTATACATATTGGGCCACCAATACAAAGCGCTTAAAGCGCTGTAGGTCTTATCCCGACCTAAATGACCACCGGTAGGGGCGTCATGTGCCTCAAAGAGGACTCTATACTTCAGTTCCTCATCATGAGGAACTACCACCCGCGGAGGGTCCTCCGCGCTCGTCCTATAATATATCAAACCGTCACAGTAACTGTAACGGTGTAACCGAGCTCTAGCTCGACTTGACAGGGTTGGCTCAGACGAGCCAAGACCCTTTTCACCCAACTCGCTTATAAGCGCCGTACACTGTGGGCCTTTCTCATACGCCTGGCGTATGAGATCCACCACAGGCGTGGTGACGAATGTCGCGTGAGCGAGCTCGTAATCTGGACGAGGCGACAACGCGTCTGCAAGCACGTTCTGCTTGCCAGGTTTATACTTAACCTCAAAGTTGTACTCCTCAAGGAAGGAGAGCCAACGGGCCATCCGTTGCGAGAGATGAGGCGACTTTGTCGCTGTCCGTAAGGACGAGTGGTTAGTATAAACCACGAACGGCTTTGAGCCGAGTAGGTGAACCCTAAATTTGACAAGAGCATACTTCATTGCAAGTAGCTCCTTGTCATGAACGGGATAATTCCGTTCTGCAGCTTTAAGCTGCCTCGACTCAAACGCAATTACGCGTTACCTTCCTGCATCGTCTGCTTGTAACAAAGCACATCCGATTGCGAAATCGGAGGCGTCGCAGACGACACTAAATGGTTTCCCAGAGTCTGGGAGAGCAAGAACGGTAGCTTTTAACAAGCCCCCCTTAACCGCTTCAAAATCGTTTTGGTGTTCAGTTTTCCAACACCAATCAACATCCTTCTTAAGAAGGTCGGTCAATGGCTTCGCCATTTCAGCGTAGTTCTCGCTGTACTTGTGGAGATAGTTGGCTAATACAAGCCACTTCCGTAAATCTCTAAGATTTACAGGCGAAGGCCACTCCACAATGGCTTTCACCTTCGCGGGATCCGTCCGAACTCCATCCTTACCGATGAAGCATCCGAGGAAAGGAATTTCCTCAGCACCAAAGATACACTTGGATGCGTTCGCATATAACTTATGCTCTCGCATACATTCGAGCACTGCTCGAAGGTGTATCAGATGCGTCTGAACATCAGACGAGTCGCCTTCCGCGCGACTATGGACGAATATATCGTCGAAGTACGTCTGGGCGTACTTCCTATGAGGGCGGAAGAGTTGAGTCACCAAGCGATTGAAAGTCGCTGGTGCATTTGAAAGCCCTTGTGGCATAACAAGCCACTCCCACAGCATGCCACTAGGCGTTCTAACCGCTGTCAGCGGAATATCGGACGCTCGCATGAGCACCTGATAATACCCGCCCACCAGATCTAAGGCACTGTACACCGTACAGCCCGCCATATTGTTCTGGAGGACATCCTTCCGAGGAATCGGAGTATGCATGGGTACAGTAGCTGCATTCAGCTTGTTATAAGCATGCACAATGCGCCACTTTCCGTTCGGTTTACGAACACAAAAAGTGGGAGATGAGTGGGGAGACTTACTCTCCCGTACCATCCCTGCCTCTTCTTTCCCCTTGAAGAATGGGTCGATGACGTCGCATTTCTCTTTGGGGAGAGGCCACTGCCTAGTGACGCAGTATTTGGTTCCAGGAACCAAATCAATTTCATGTCGGACTCCCCGATCCGGTGGTAACCCCATCGGCGGGCTGTCCCTAATGCCATCTCCAAATTCCTTTAATAAGGAATGGTAAGGGTCCTCAGGATCCGCGAGGATCTTGAGGCCGCTTCGGGAATTTTAAGCCTGTTTGGTTTTCACCAAAACTGACTCGTCCATCGTGGATGAGGAGTTCAACTCCTCTTCCGGACGCAACACGACGACCTCGTCGATTTCATCTGCTTTCAAAGCAGTCTCAAACTCGTTGAAGGACATCTCCTCCAACGACAACAGTTCGCCAACCCCAGGCAACCGTTCCAGGCTTACGCCTTTTGTGACAACACCTGTCACACTATTCAGCATCCTGTAGGACTGCTGACTACTGGCCTCGGGACTCATCCCGAGACCCATATGGGGGGAGTCAATTGCCCCATCTACTGGAAGCGCCACGCGCTTATCCACAGAGGTCTCTACCTCTACCACCGGTGACTCGCCGGTCTCACCTATAACGGCGTAATCGGAATCATTTCCGACGTGCGAAAGAGACGAACTCCGGGTCTCTTCGCTTGGAAGCGCCTCGCGCTTAACCACAGGGGTCTCTACCCCTACCACTGGAGTCGCAACTTGTTCGCCGGACACGGCGTGGTCGGAATCAATTCCGACCTGTAGAAGAGACGAACTTCGGGTCTCTTCTCTAAGCGCCTCGCGCTTACCCTCAGAGGATTCCACCTCTATCACTGGCGACTCACCAGTCTCGCCTACATCGGCGCGGGGATTAACCGCCGAATCCCCCTCGTTAAGGAACTCTTCCTTAATGCCATTGGGAATTATCGTTTCAGACATCCCAATCTCTGGCATCTCACGCCAGAATTGCTTTTGCGATCGAGAAAAGGTGGGTACATGACTCGCCAATGCTTCACCCGACCGCGGGTGTGTTGAGCCAATGGACTTAGACTTCCAGTCTATCCATGGCTCGTGGCGTTCCAGCCACTTCATGCCCAGAATGAGGTCATACCTCGAGTCCAAATCCAGGACTAGACAACGTTCTAAGCTGTCGAAGTCTGCAAACTTCAGCTTAAGGTCAATCGAGACCTTGGGTACAGAAACCTGTACACCCGTCGCAAGACGGACCGTGACAACGTCACGAGATCGTGCCTCTAGGGCCTCGGCATACAGCCGACTCTTCCCAACAGAAGCCCGTCTGACATAATTTTCAGACGATCCAGAGTCTATCAAGACTCTCCAAGGCTTATCAAAGCCTTTCACGTCCGCAAGGACTACCAGAAAACCCGGCTGGTACACCAACTCGGTGCTAGAAAGCACCGCTTCCCTCGGGTCTTTGTGCTGTCGTCCCCTACCCTGGGGCTTAACAGCACTGAGGGGTCCCCCAGTAGGGCGCCCCGCACCTACTGCGAGCCGTCGTTTCCCTACGGCTTGGGCAAGGGCTTTTTCCCCATCCTTGGTCCCTTGTAGCGAATGTCTCGCTGGGGATTTTTCGGACATCTGTTCTTCAGATGATCCATGCTCCCACACAGGAAGCATCTCAGCAGCCCACGCCGCTGCAACATAGCCAAGAGCTCTGTCTCGAAGCTCTGTGAAAAAGAGTCAGAATGACTCTTAGCGGGAGGTTTCTCCTCCGCTTCGACCTGACTCAGGTCCATGGGTTCGGGACCCACCTTAGAGGAACGGAAGTTCCTCTCGGCGTTGAACGCCATCTTGAATGCCTCTTCCAGGAATTCGGGTAGGAATCGAAACAATTCCGAGCGTGCTGTCCCTTCTCTCAGGCCTCCCACGATGGACACATCGTCCGAATACGCTTTCGCGTACATCCCTGCCAACAGGGTCTTAAGCTCCTGGATACAAACTTCCAGGTCCTTATTGCCTTAACGGCACCTCAGGAACGCCAGTTGATTCTGGAAACTAGATAAGGCGTTGCGTACATGTCCATAAGCTTCTGCTTAAGGACCTTCCATGTTGGAAACACGTCCTTGACTGATTCAGAGCATGTAAACGCCCATGTACGGGCTTTGCCCGTAAGATGGGTCAATGCAAGTCCCACTTCCAAGTGATCAGCGGTCATGTTCGCTGTGGCGAAGGCCGTTTCGACCTCTCGCAACCAAACATAAAGGTTGTCACCCTTCTCTCCGGTGAACTCCTTTATCTTAAACGATAATGGAGGGCGCACCCCCATGGAATGACCTCCACCGCAACTCGCCTCATGAGCGATGAGGGCATTCACCCTTGCCTTTACGGCCTCAAGGCCCTGCTCCACTAGTAGCTTCATACCTTCTTCCTCCGTTAAGGGTAACATCCTTTTAAAGGCTTCCTGCTGGACGAGAGTCAAACTATCCCAATCTTCCTGTTTCATCCTTTGCAGAGGATGCCTAGTCTACCAACACAGGTGTTGGATTGACTACCAGTGCTACCAGATGTAGCCGGTGCGTATACGCACGGTGCGGCTAGCGCACAGAGGAAGACTTTCCTTAAAGCGGCGTTCGCCGCTACTTAGCCGATACGCCCTTATTAAGGGCTTAGTAGGAGAGAGCTCTCCTACTCGGGGCCAAGATTCCCGGGTTAGTTTACTCTAGCCTGTACTAGTGCCTTAACGGCAAGGCTCCCTTACAGAGGGTGTAGCTAAGGGGAGGGCTTCCCTTACGTTACGGCACTCACTACACGCACGACCGGTCGAGGTCGTGCGTCTGTAAGAAAGAGTGAAATCTAAACTTAATATATTTAATATGTAATTATTTAAACTAATATAAACTATATGTAACACTAAGTAGAATATTCCTAATTCCTACCTAGCTAAAATGTAGTGTACACACCTGTGTACTGACACGTGGATGGCTGACACACCACCACACCAAGGGCCCATGCCCTGACTGGTTAAAATAACCAAAGGTTCGAAACCTTTCAACCCGGCCAATACTGACCTCAACCGCGGTGTACTCATGTACACCAACACTCAGTGTTACCCGAATGTAACCCCGTTACACCTACTCTGATCAAGTAGGGCGCGCTTCTTTATAAGAAATTTCCATCCCATCGGTGGTCAGGCGCTAACGGTCTGAACCACCATTACGGTAAGTTACACGTGCCCCCAACTCGTGTCAACTTCCAACAGAGACTTTTTCACAAAGACTGTCCATCTCCATGAAAAATGTTTGCTCGTACGCTTCGGTTACCATTGCTGTCATCTGTCGCTATCCGCCGCTTCATCGGCGTCTTTCATCCGATGCATCCGCTCTGACCGCGGCCGAAAAACTGTGCGTCTTTATGGATTTTAATCTCACTATATAGCGTCCCATTAACCGTTGTCGCTGTTCGCAGGGTAAATGTTGTGCTTGTGGACTATGAGGGCAATCGACACGCAGTCAAGGGACGCGCTGGTCATCAGACGCTATTGGAAGCTTGTAATATGACTAGTGAAAGTTATGTCAAGGATCGCTCCATGGGCGGTGGCGGCGTGTACGATGCCTGACGCACTGAATTCTATACTGAGCCCTTTTTGGTGATGGCTCTGTACCCTCGCTGCCGCATGTTGTGATCTCCAATGAATGGATATCCAAGTTACCGCCTGCGAACACACAGAAACAAGATATAATCGATACTTACGTTCCGGCGGAGGAACTATCCGCGAACTCTCGTTTGGGCTCGGATATTTTACTGCAGAAGGAGATGGATGGCCTGGTGGTGGCAGTGCCCGAAAAACCGCCCGTAAGAGAGTACGAATATGAGCATGAGTATGAAGAGAATGACTACGAGTCGTACGATGATGAGCATCAGCACGCGTGAGGGATCGCAAAAAGTGATCGGTTGCTGGGCCCATAATGAGCGAGCGACGGCATCGCCTTCTTTTGCCATCATCATTCCCTTCATCCATGAAAAATAGCAAAAATAAAAACTGCTGAGTTGTAATTATTTTCCATGTTAGGATGTGTAACAGGACTGATCCTGTTACGGGATTACACTGTGTTGTGCGAGGAAGCGCACAATACAAGAGAGGTAGGATTAGTTGATAACAACTAATCCTATAATAAAATTAAATATAAATATTCACTTATGTTCTTGAACGCAAAATTAAAAGTGTTTATTAAATGGGTGGTTAGCGGCTATCAGTATAGTAATTACCTAACTAATATAATAATATCAAGTATTAAGCTAACTGTACTATTAGTTAACCTGCATGATTCGGTATTTATACCGAATCGACTTTTCCTTCGTAGATTATAATAACTTATAATCTCTCAATTGAATTTCAGACAACGCGTCTGAAATTCAACTGTGATATTCTAACTTGAATATCAATTATGTAAGGGCAACCCCATTACATCACCCCCCACTTAAGGTGGTTGGCCAATAATAATTCTTATTTTGGCCAATCATAGGTGGCACTTGTTGGTCGGAATTTTCATTCACCAACTGATTGACCATCGACTCGATGGTCAAAGCACGCGGCGGCGATCTAAAGAGCGCTGCTGAAAACATTGAAGGAGCTTCTTCCTCCGCCTCAGCACTAGGTGCTGAGGTGTTGAGTGACAACGGTGACGCTGCATTAGCAGCGTCAACTACGCAAAGGTCGGAAGACGTACCGTCTTCGTCCACAGATGCTGCTAAGGCGGCATCTGGCAAGAAACAGGGAGTTGTTGCTAATGCAACATCTCGCACGATGACAACCCCCGAATGGTGTGTTTCCAGGAAGGGTTATTCCATGTTCGGAGACAGTTGTGACTCCGAACAAAGTGATTGGGCACAGCTGTCCCCACGAAAGGATCTCGCGAGTCGAAACTCGCTAGGTGCTCATCGCCTAACAACGATGATGACTCTGGTGTCGCTGTAAGCTATGACAGCGACAAAGATTATCACAGGTGGTTGCGGGAACGCATACCGCACCTGGACCAAGTACTTCTCCACGTCGGGATGATTTAACCCCAGCGCGTGGTGTTGAAGCAGGAGGTGCTCCGCCTGCTAAAAGAGCTCGAACAGAAGCGGCGCCTGCCGCTTCTGAAGCGTATAATCGTAAGGAATCACATCTTCCGTACAAAGTGGGGTTTTGGACCCCTGGATGGGCTATTGCCCCCAACAGTGGCTGTAACAGGACTTATCCTGTTACTGGCTTACACTGTATTTATGTGAGGAGGCGCGCAATACAATAAGGGCAGGATTAGTTGGTAACAACTAATCCTATACTAAAAGTAAATATAAATATTCACTTCCTATCTAGAACGCAAAATTAAGAGTGTTTATTTAATGGGTGGTTAGCGGCTAACAGTATAGTAATTACCTAACTAATATAATAATATCAAGTATTAAACTAACTGTACTATTAGTAAACCTGCAAGATTCGGTATTTATATCGAATCGACTTTTCCTTCTTAGATTATAATAACTTATAATCTATTATTTAAATTTCAGACAACGCGTCTGAAATTCAACTGTGATATTCTAACTTGAATATCAATTATGTAATGGCACCCCATTACATCACCCCTCACTTAAGGTGGTTGGCCAATAATAATTCTTATTTTGGCCAATCATAGGTGGCACTTGTTGGTCGGAATTTCTCATTCACCAACTGATTGACCATCGACTCGATGGTCAAAGGACGCGGCGGCGCTCTAAAGAGCGCTGCTGAAAACATTGAAGGAGCTTCTTCCTCCGCCTCAGCACTAGGTGCTGAGGTGTTTAGCGATAACGGTGACGCTGCATTAGCAGCGTCAACTACGCAAGGGTCGGAAGACGTACCGTCTTCGACCACAGATGCTGCTAAGGCGGCATCTGGCAAGAAACAAGGAGATGTTGCTAATGCAACATCTCGAACGATGGCAACTTCCGAATGGCGTGTTGCCAAGAGGGCCATGTTCGGGAGTTCTGACTCCGAAAAAAGTGATGGGGATACAGCTGTCCCCACTAAAGGATCTAGCTAGTCGAAACTCGCTAGGTGCTCATCGCCTAACAGCGATGACGACTCTGGTGTCGCTGTATGCTATGATAGCGACAATGATCATCACAGGTGGTTGCGGGAACGCAGAACCCCACCTGGACCAAGTACTTCTCCACGTCGGGGAGATTTAACCCCGGCGCGTGGTGTTGAAGCAGGCGGTGCTCCGCCTGCTAAAAGAGCTCGAACAGAAGCGGCGACTGCCGCTTCTAAAGCGTATCATCGTACGGAACCAGATGTTCCGTACAGAGTGGGGTTTTGGACCCCTGGCTGGGCTATTGCCCCCAACAGTGGCGGTCACCGTAAGCGGGACTGCCAGTATGCGTTGTTCGATATTAACGTGCTGGATGACTGCGAAGACATCCAGTCACGTCGATTCGATCGAAGTACAGACGATAGACGTCTGTATTTTATTGACCTCTTTTTCCAGGTTCGATATTATTCGAGCCGAAAAGGGTCAAGGAGTAACAGGTACGATAAAGACGCCCTGACTCAGAGTTGGAACGCTTTTGTTGAAAACTACAACAAAAGCCCAGATGATTACGTGAATAAAGTTCACGTAATGCGCGAGCGCTTTTTAAAGCACTCACGAACAGGAAAAATGGAATACATCCATTATGCTTGCATCAAAGAAGGGTTAAAGTGTGGTGTCCCTTCTCACCTCGTTTGCCCGCGGTGTACGCAGGGCGCTCCTCGTCTGTCAGAGGAGGAGTTGCGGGGGTACGGTGGTTTTTCCGTACCCGCCGAAATTCAGGGCTTAATCGATGCCCTAAATGCATCAACACCTAGTGTTGATGCTACTTCGCATTATGAGTTTGAGACTTCTTTTTCAAACTCAGTTAAGAGGTCTGGGGCGTCGGCCCTCAGAACCTCAATCGGCTCCCATGAGTCGAACTCCTGGGGATATCCCAGCCAGCGTACCAAGTACTCGGTACGCTGCCCCTTCTTCAAAGGCACCGAGCGCTTCGAGATCAAGCGCTCGAGAATGTATCGCTTATTCCCCTGATTATCGATCAGGGGCGGCGGAGGTTGAGAATTCCCTCGCCGTTGTTGTTGCGGAGAATGGTTCTTTGCTCCGCAAACTCGAGGAGGGTTGTTCCTCCTTGAGCAGCGATATGTCTCACTGTGTGAAGACATATTGGTCTCTTCGCGAGAATGTCCGCGACATTCTCGGGGGCGCACACTGCCCTTCAGCAGAAGAATGATCTTCTGTACATCGAGCTTTCCCGCTGTAAGGAAGAGCTCGATCGGCACAAGGCTGATCTTGAGCAGTCGAAGGCGGAGGTAATGACTCTCCGCTCTGCTCATCAACGGCTGGAAGCCGATTACAAGTCTCTTGGGAGACTTGGATAAGCACGGTATCTTCCGTGGTTCAGCGTCTCGTCGTAAGACGAAGACGAGTGATACGGCTTGAGCCGCCCAACATAGAATGTTGGGTGAAGCCGCATTGCTGTGGGAATGTCTAAGGTATAGGCATTACCCCGAATCTCTTGGACCTTGAAAGGTCCAATGTACTTAGGAAGCAACTTCCGTGTAGGGAAGTTGCTTATTGCATGTGTAGGCAAATTGGTAGTACTTAATAATACCAATTCGCCCTTCCGAAAGCAGTTGTTCTTTATTCCTTGCTTGTCTGCATTTTTCTTCTGCTTATCCAAAGCAGAATCAAGTGCATCTTTTATATAGCGTATTACAGCTTGGCGCTGTAATACGAATTCATCTACTGCTTTATCAGCAGTAGGTGCGTTGCCCTCATTGTCTGCAGCCATTGTTGCAGAAATATATT